>MU127422.1:98429-156938 GCA_014904945.1 Gyrodon lividus
TATACATGGGTTGCATGTTGGGTGGTGAATTCCCACCAGGATGGAGGTATGCAGGCCTCATGGCGCATTGCCTCTGCTTTGTCCATGAGAGTGCACATAAAGCGCTCAGCGTGGCCATTTTGCATTGGAGTATGCGGGGCGCTCTAGTAAATACAGATTCCTTCATTTTTGAGCATGGAATCGAAAGCATCAGACTTATATTCTCCCCCTGCATCCAACATCCATCCTTTGACTTGGGCTTCATACTGTGTGCTCACAAGTTTCAATAATTGTTTCATGGCTGTCAATGCTGCATTTTTGGTGTGCAAAGCAGTGATCCATGCAAAAGATGTGAAATCATCAAAGAAGACAATGAGATATTGGTATTTGTGGTATGAATCCACAGGGAAAGATTTGAGATCTCAGTGAATCAGCTTGAAGGGGCGCATAGCACACTGCTTATTGTGGGGGAAGGCTTGATTGGGCATTTTGCCAAGAGCGCAACCTGGACACATTGGTGTTTCCCTAGGGAAGTTGATAGTGGGAAAAATTCCCAGTGTGTTTCTGCACATGCTGCTGTACATCCTTGGATTGGTGTGCAAAACAGCGGTGCATGATGTCATAGTCAATAACATATGCTTCTTTCTTTAGTGCATCACCAATAGGGAGTGACTGTATTTGAAAGATAGTATCTCCAGGAAATCTGGGATAAAAGGTCAGGTAGGGCTTTCCTGATGTATGGAAGATTGTAATGTGCTGTGAGTCACCGCACACAGTGTAGTTGTCTCTTAGGAATACACCCATAGAGAGTAAGCATGTATTGAGATCTGGCATGTAATAAACTGGGTGCAGCTTCACCATAGTGGCACATCCACATTCATCTGCACATTGCAATATGACAGTGCCCTTCCCGTCTACTGTGCTGATCCCATTTGCTGTTTGAACCATGATTTTTTCTTTGAGTGGTTCATATTGGGCAAAGTCCTTCTTATTCATAGTGAAGTGAATTGATGCTTCTGAGTCAAGCATCCATGTAGATGCTTTGTTCTCAGGTATTCCCTTACATTTTGCACATGCAGAAATTGCAACCAAGTGAATACAAATATCATTCAGGCATGGTTTTACAGAAGTACTACTCATTGCTATGTAATTATGCGCATCTAAGCAAGCATTAACAAGTGAGTTAGTCACTTGTTGCAGCAATGAGAAGGGAGGGACTTGCCAGGAATTGTTCTCTGTGTCATCCCCCAGCTCTCCTTCGCAGGCCCAGCAGTTGATGTACATATTATAAATGTCATCAGAATCGTAACCACTTGCCATGAAGATGGCATCATCCTCAGTGGTGAATGAGGCAGTAGAGATGCACTCCTCAAGATGAGGGTGCTTGGCAGAAGGGGCCGCTTCAGGAGCAGGGTCCATTGGGAGACATGTCTTGATGGTGCAAACACCTTCGTAAGATGGGGTAACACCAATTTGGTGGAGAAGGTCGATGGCCTTGAGAGAGTCTTGCACACTGGGGGTGTGGGCAAGGTGGCAAGGGTCAATCATAGACGGCATAGTTACCTCCATAGGAGGTGTAGAAAGGGCAGAGGAGGCCAGGTGGTTGTGCTCATGTTGGTTGCAGTTTTTACTGCCACGTTTGCCATGCTTGGTCTTCCCCTTGTTTTGGCCAGGCGCGCCACCATTGCTTCCTCCCTGTTGGGAAGATTGCTGGGGCTGCTGCTGCTGGTTGAACTTGGGGTCAGGTTGCTTGCGCTTTACAGCGCTAAGCTTCTGAGCCTCCTGGGGCTT
Source organism: Gyrodon lividus (assembly GCA_014904945.1). Taxonomy (NCBI): domain Eukaryota; kingdom Fungi; phylum Basidiomycota; class Agaricomycetes; order Boletales; family Gyrodontaceae; genus Gyrodon; species Gyrodon lividus. The sequence continues at coordinate 100,200 of MU127422.1, forward strand.
GCTGCAGCAGGTGCCGCACTGCTCCCAAGCCAGAGTTGCTGATTTTTCAATTAGGGTGGAGGTGAGGGTTCTTGGTTCTTGACTGATAAGGTGTCCATAGAGGATGGTAGTTTGTGAGTAGGATCATTGCTTGGACTTTTGGGGAAATCTCAAAATCCACTTCTGCAAGCCATGCAAAGTGAGTGTTGATCTTACTAAAAGCAGGAGCGGGGTGCTCATGTGATGGAATCGGCGTGTCCAATATTGCCTTAAATTCTGCATATGTCATGGCGACGCCAGGTGTACCATACTCTTCCTTCAGTGAGCTCCAGATGCTGGAGGCAGTAGTTTTCAAAAGGACTTTCGCCAGGATGTTGGGAGCAAGACAAAGGCAGAGGTTACCGATGGTCTGAGTATTGTGGTGGTTCCACTCAGTGATGTCAGTGGTGTTGTCATCCTCTTCATTTGGCAAGGGATGTTTGTCAGTGATGATGTGGTAAAGGCCCTGGGCCATGAGAAACAATTCCATTTGAGGGTACCAGGCAAGCCAGTTGGTGCCAGTGAAGACAGGGACAAGATTTGTGAGGAGAGAGGCCATTGGTAGGTATCTGAAAATTAAACTGTCAGTATTTCAGTATGCAACGAGTTCAGCAGCCTGTTAGGGTGCTTTCACAGACAGCCTTAGGCTTGAGCGGCATGTTAGTGCACTCATCCTCAGCTCAGTCTCAGCCATTAAAGGCAATGCTCAAGGTGATCTGGGAGTATGCTCCATGCAGCTGGTTAAAGTGCAGAGAGGTAGCTCACTGGGGCTCATAACCTAATGAACAGGCATGTGAATGTGGGGAGGAAGACTCCTTATACTCACCTGAGCTTATAGAGCTTGGGTTCTTACAGAAGATATAATTCAAGGGTAAGAGAGGATCTATTGAGCGCTAATACGGCACTGGGTTTATATACTACAATAAACATGACATGTCACTGATGTGACTGTCTAACTGCTTACATACATTACATACATTATATGTAAGATGTGACACACTACGGCTATACAGCGCTGTGTTCAACATGCCGATCCCATTGCACAAGCACCCCACTTCTGCCTTTAGTAAAATCAACACTCACTTCACACAACTTGAAGATGCAGACTTTAAGATATCTCCTAAAGTCCAGGTGATGATCTCACTATCTGTCCTCTATGGACACTGTTGCTCAACTCATTGGCCAAACACCAGCAACTCTCACCTCTGCCACCATCAAAAAATTGGCAATCCTGGCTTGGGAGCAGCATGGCACCAGCCGCAGCAAACCCCAGGAGGCCCAGAAGCTTAGCACTGTTAAGCACAAGCAACCTGACCCCAAGTTCAACCAGCAGCAGCAGCCCAAACATGTTGGAGTTCAAATGTCGTGTGGCTATGCCACAGCTTACTTAATCATGTACTTACTCTTCTCATTCATTTGTACCCAGCTACCTCAGTGACTACTGCCTAGTACACTGAGGAAAGACTATTGTTACTCTCATCTACTCACATTGCTAATACTCCTGTAGCTTATATCTTACTATAGATGAATATAGTGACTACTGCCTAGTACACTGAGCTTATATCTTACTACAGGTTATGAGCCCCAAGCTTCATAACTAAGTTAGAAGTCTCAAAGAAAAGTTGCTCAAGTCCTCGTAACAGTCCAAAAGATGTCTACAAGCAAATCCTGTGATACACAATACAAGATCCCAAAGCTGGATGCTTCTGGGAAGAACTGGTCTTTGTGGAAGGCCAGACTTGAAGTGACATTGATGGAGAGAAAATTGCTCAGCTACCTGCATGGCATGAAGCCAATGCCTATCAATTTTGCAGTTGGGAAATCGCCAGCATGGGTGCCAATGACACCAGCTAAGATAGCTGAGGTAGCAAACTATGAAGAGGACCTCGAGCAATGAACCGAAAAAGATGCCCTCATATGAGACCTAATCACCACTGTAATCCCTGATTCCCTCTTTATCCACCTTGTATCAAAATCCTCTGCCAACAAATACTACAAGATGGAGATACTGAAGAGTCAATTCCAAGACCGTTTGTTGGTCGTCAGCGTTGAGCTGAGACATCAGTTTGGTGAGATGAAATTAAAGGATGGCGGTGATGCCTGAGCTCACCTCAACAAGATGATTTCGATCCATGGGACAACCAGTTTCAGACGAAGACCTATTCAACATGGTCTTCACTTTGCTCCCACGCAGCTATAATTCAGTCCTTTCGTCAATTTCATCAAGCATGAAGGTGCATAGCAGAACCATTATCTCCGACACCCTCATATCCCTCATACTCAACAAGCACAACCACCTTGTTGCACAAGGAGGTGGGAAGTCAAAGCCCAAAGACAATGATGTAGCTTTTGGGGCTGACATGTCAAAGAAAGGGAAACATCAAGTGGGAAAATTTACAGGGGACTGCTATAACTGCAGCTGGAAAGGTCATACCAAGGACGACTGCTGGGAAGAAGGGGGCAGCAAGGCTCACAAAGCCCCAAAAGGCTGGAAGTCTAAAGCGAAGAAAGAAGTCAGGCAAAGACTCAAAGGGAGGAAAAGCAAATGCAGCCACAGAAACGAGCACTGAGTCCAATGCAGTATGGCTGGCAGAATCCAATGCGGAAGGCCATGACAAGCCAGAGGCAATGTCAATGCTACGCTGGCCCAAACATCATCAACTACTATGGTTGAGCTCTACAACAGTGGTGCTTCGCAACATCTATCCCCCTATAAAGACCATTTTGTCGACCTCGTATGTATTCCCCCGAAACCCATCACTGCAGTGGACAAGTGCACATTTAACACCATTGGACAAGGCAGCCTACACATTGAAATCCCAAACAGAAAGTCAATGACGCGTGTTCTGTTAAAAAATGTCTTGTACGCACAATCAATGGGAGTAACCCTCGTGTCCATTAGCCGGCTTGCAGCTGCAGGATATGCTGCTCTATTTCGTAATGCAGTCTGTCGCATATTCGACCCTCATATAAAACTGCTAGGGTGTCACATCCCGAAACTTCCCTAACCAATCCGGCCTGATTCCGAACCCCTGTGACCAAATCCCGAATCCCGGCCCTCATACTTTACCTTAGACAATTTCTCTTTCATTGGACATTCTGAACCCCATACTTCCCGTCCCGGACTTTCCGCATTCCCATCCCAGATGTCCCGCATTCCCATCCCAGACTTTCATATTCCTGTCCCGGACTTTTGTATTCCCGTCCTGGACTTTTGTATCCCTATCTCGGTTATCGCTTGACATATGTCACTCTCCTTTGACACTTCTTGACATTTACAGTTCCTATCAATAATTCCCTTCCCCCTTGCTTCGCAATTATTGCACCATTGCCTTCAGTCATCATTCTACCATTCTGACGCCATTCTGATTCATTCCTTCCTTTCCTCCAGAAACCCAAAACTCCGATTCGCCCGATAGTACTTAAACATCTTTATATCTTCTGGACTCTTCAGTATATAAACCCATGTGTACTCTCTGATATTTCCTTAGTTCGAATATCAACTAAATACTGATCCTTCCTGATCCCTTCCCTTCCAATTCTCTAAGTCCTTAAGTTGACCTTAGGACCAGCCTCTGACCCTCTGCTCTTAAATTAAGGAACTGAACTCGTACAGGGGCATAGCACATAAGCTGAAGCCGCAGTTCCTTACCCCTCCGACCCCCTTCATGAATTCCCACAAAACCCCACCTTCTCCACACCTCCGGACATTCCAGGAAAGAACCTGGACTTGACATAGGGGAAGTACCAGTCTGTCAAGTCCAGGTTCAATCCCGGAATTCCCGGATAGTCCAGAGTGCATGGAAGGGCGGAGTTTGGCAGGAATCCCTGAGGGGGGTTGGAGGGGTAAGGAACTTCGGCTTCAGCTTATGTGCTGCACCCCTGTACGAGTTCTGTTCCTTGATTTTGGAGTGGAGGGTGGGAGATCAATCCTAAGGTCAACTTAAGGACTGAGGAGGTTCAGAGTGAAGCAGATCAGGAAGGAACAGGATTTAGTTGATATTTGAACTAAGCAAATATCAGAGAGTACAAGCAGGTTTATATACTGAAGAGTCCGGAAGATATAAAGATGTTTAAAGTATGTCGGACAAATCGGAGTTTCAGGTTTCCAGAAGAAAGTAAGGAATGAATCAGAATGGAAGAATAATGACTGAAGGCAATGGCGCAATAATTGCAAAGCAAGGGGAAAGGGAATTATTGATAGGAACTGTAAATGTCAAGAAGTGTCAAAGGAAAGTGACATATGTCAAGGGATAGCCAAGATAGGAATACAAAAGTCTGGGACAGGAATGCGGAAAGTCTGGGACAGGAAGTATGGGGTTTGGAATGTCCGATGAAAGAGAAATCTTCTAAGGTAAAGTCCGAGGCTCGGGATTTGGGATTTGATCATAGGGGTTTGGAATTGGGCCAGATGGGTTAGGGAAGTTTCGGGATGTGACACAGTCAGCAACAGCCTATATTGTGTGCAACGCCTAGCTATCTTTGCGGGCACAGCAGGAGTGGTTGAAACTCTTACTATGGAAGACCTCCACGTGCGATTGTCACACATTGGACCAGCTACTATTTGTGAGATGTTAGCAAAGGGAATGGTAGAGGGAGTCAAGCTTGACCCACATCACAAGAGCATGGGGCAATGCAAGTCCTGTGAATATGTGAAGGCTACTCATAAGCCTATTGGGAAGATTTGTGAGCCGCAACACTGTGAAAAGTTTGGTGACAAGGTGCATACAGACCTCTGGGGACCCTTGCCTACCCACACTCCTGGCAAGAAGAGCTGTTGAGTTCTTTTTGATCTTAAACACCCATTTGCAGTCGACGACGTTGGTGTTTGGCGGTGGTCGTTGCACTACATCCCATGTATGCACGTCGTCAAGACTTTTCAGCTTGGATTTGATTGCTTCGTCCCATTGAGGCCAATCTGGCTGCAAACAAGCCTCGTTCACGGTGCATGGTTCCAATGCTTCAGCCTCACAAGTTCCTGCAAACATTGCATAAGTGGAATTCTCGCCTTCCAATTCCCACTGTATGCTGGCATCAGCAACTCCTCCCACACTTTCTCCACCACTCTCATGTTGGCCCTCAACAGGCTGAAGACCTGGGGGAAATTTTGGCTCCCCTTCTCATCTGTCATGCGTGCCCACACCGTCATGCAGCATATAGTGAGTTTCAGTTCATTGACAAGTTGAGTGTCTGAGGGTTTGCACAGGTGGACGTTCAAAATCTGGGCCTAGTGGATCAAGACTAGTCAAAGATGGCACATCAGGGTTATTGGGTGTGATGGGAGGCTCCGTGGTGACAGAGGAGTGAGGTGGGGGCTTGGGTACATTGGCTGTTGCTGGATCCTCAAGATTAGCATGCTGATCATTGTCCAACCCTTTCCTTTTCTCCCTCTCAATCTGCAGGCCTCTTGGACTCAATACTGGCACCTCACATCTCTTGAATGAGATGTTTCATTTGACAGCAACCATACAATGGTCCTCAAAGTACACATGGTGGCCCCCACTCTCAGCATTGAAGCCCATCCAATGCCCCTTGCATGCTCTCATGTCAAGTTTGGAGCCATTTGGGTCGTGTACTCATATGCAGTTACCCCAGCATGGTATGTTTGATATATTTGGCTGCTTCCCATACAGCAGCTCATATGGTGTCTTGTCATTGAGCACTCATGATGCTGTGCAATTCTTCATATAGACGATGTGTGCTAACACTTTGCCCCACAGGAATTTTGGGAGTCCTGTACCATGCATAATGGCACAAACACATTCAATGAGTGTACGGTTGAGTCACTTGGTGACACTGTTGTGCTGCGGGGTGTCATGCACAGTGAGTTGTCACTCCGTCCCTGCCACTTTCAAGTGACAGGTAAACTTGTCGCTTAGGTACTCCCCCCCTCAGTCCAATCACAGCCGTTTAATTGACGTCCCATGCTGTGTCTTGGCCCAGGCTTTGTATTCCTTGTAGAAATCGAAGGTTTCAGATTTCGAGGTCTGCAGATATAGGTGGGTATAGCGCATATAGTCGTCCATGAATGATGTGTAAGAGCTCACTGGGGCTCATAACCTATTGAAGCAGGCATGTGAATGCAGAGAGGAAAACTCCTTATGCTCACCTGAGCTTGTAGAGCTTGGGTTCTTACAGAAGATATAGTTCAAGGGTAAGAGAGGATCTCTTGAGTGCTAATACAGTGCTGGGTTTATATACTATAATAAATGTGACTGTCTAACCACTTACATACATTACATACATTGTAGTAAGATGTGACACACTGCAGCTATACAATGCTGTGTTCAACAACCTATCCATCCCAGAACTAGATGACAGCACCCTCACACTCACTCATTCAGAATCAGGAGATGTTGTCCTCCAATCAGCAGCCAAAGCCAAAGCAAAGCACTGTACCATAGACAAAGACCTCTCATGGGAAGAATTCAGCAAAGCCAATGTCAGGATGCTCAGAGACATGGAATGCCACAGCTGGGACAAGGCTAGAATAGACATGGTCCATACCTTCTGGATAGAGATTGAAAGCCACTGCTTGCATTACAGCACCAACAAATCCAATGAATGGGCTTTGCTAATATTCCAAGGCTGAATCCAAAGACAATGGCACACCTGTATTGGCACCCCAGCTGCCTTCAACCTCCTTCCAATCTCAGACCTATGGATTCATAAGTATTGAGACAAACTTGTCAACAATGCAAAATCTGCAGAGATTCTCAAGCTACAACAGGTATGTCCATCCCCCCCTCCTCTTCAAACACTCCCTTCTTTCCCCATATACCTTTTAATTTCCTTTCTCCTTCCCTCTATATTTTTTCCCCATCTTCAACAATCTTTTTAATTTACAAAACCCTGAACTCCACACACAACCCTGTCCCACACCATCAGGCCCACTCCTCCCACCACCTGGCGGCACTGTCTTTGGGTTCCTGTTTTGTCAAAAACACTCTTCGTCATGGTTTTTTTCTGTTGTAAATTGAGTGTATGTGGTATTTCGAGGCCAGATTAGGTAATCATGTTGAACATTTCATTCTTATGCACCTCAATCTAGTATTCCATACTCAACACTGAGTTCTACTCCATCACTTCATTAGCCTTCAAAACCTCAGAACAAAATTTTCTTTCCATCCGCTGCCAGGTCCAACCCTCATCTCAGGCTGATGCCCCGACTCCCTACTTAAATCCTACCTCCCCAGGTTTTTATCCTTCCAGCTTTCAGCCTTATACAAAGCCCAGCTCTCCTCCCTGCCCACCTCATTGGGCTATGCCTCACAAAGCAATTGCTCCTTCTCAGGCACCAAACACCCTCTTTCCCCTCAGGCCTCATCCTCATTACCCCAACCCCCCTTCCAGAAAAAAGCCCAAACATTTCAAGAGGATTAGCCCCAAACCTTTTGGCAGGGCAATAGCCTCTCCATCTGTGCAGTCTGCCTCAGCCAAGCCCAGCATGACGGAGGCTGCCCACACTTGGTTTTGTTCTAAGGTGCTTAAAGGCTAACAAGTGATGGAGTAAGGTCTCAGTCTCAAGTAATGGATACTAGACTGAGGTGTGTAGGATTGAAGAGTCCACACAATATTCAATGTATGTGATTACCTAATCTCTCCTTGATGTACCCAATACCACCAATTTACAACATACCCACTTGACAAGTGATAGATTAGAAGGTAATATCCATGCCATAAGAGAAACGGTTGTGCTTCTCATGAGCAAGTCCCTTGGTGAGAACATCGGAAACTTGGCTAGTTGTTGGGACGTATTCAACTGTCACTTCCCCTGAGTCCAACTTCTCCCTAATGAAATGATGCTGAATTGTGATGTGCTTCATGTGATCATGGAACATGGCGTTCTTTGCAAGGACCATTGCTGATTGATTATTGATTAGTAGCATAGTCAGGTGGGATGATAGCTTGTTGAGTTCAAGGAGTAGGATGCAAAGCCAGACAGCTTCCTCAGTAGCAGCTACAGCAGCCATATACTCAGCTTCTATGCTCGAGAGAGCAACTGAAGTTTGTTTCTTTGAGGACCAGCTAGAATAAAAACATAGCCAGTGATTGACTGGCAATCATTGACATCAGCAGCCCAATAGGTCACTCTTTGCAGTTCCCCAAAAAATGAGGCATGCGTCAGATGTACCACATGAGTAGCAGTAGACATATTTCAGCACAGTAACATGTGTATGACCTGGAGTAGCGGCATGTTTGCTGAGGATGCCCACTGCAAAGGCACACATTGTGTACATCAGTGCTCCAAGGGCACTCTGGTACTCTTTTGTGTCAGTCTCAGACTTGTCTAGCTTAATCAATTTGATGTTTGTGTTAATCGGGGTCAAAATGGAGTGAATGTCAGCTATATCATAGCATTCAAGGATGGACTCAATGTATTGGTGCTGTGAGAGCTTGATAGTACATTTTTCATGGTCACAGATGATTTCCATCCTGAGGATCCAGTGAGCTTTGCTGAGATCCATCATTTTATACTTGCAAATGAGTTGTTTCTTGAGTCTCTCAACCACTTTTTGATCCTTCAACAGCATTAATTTATCATTGAGATAAACAGCAACAATGATTAGAATTCTGTCTTTGACCTTGTAGAATACACTGTGATCGGCTCGACTTCACATGAACCCAAGTGCCACAAATACAGCACATAGGCACTCATACCAAGACTTGTGTGCCTGCTTGAGGCTGTAGAAAGCATGTAGAAGTCACCAGACCTTGTAGTGTAAGGGGTAAAAGCCTGGAGGCGAATCAAGGTAAATTTCCTCATTGAGTTCCCCATTGAGAAAGGTGGATTTGACATCCATCTGGTGGGTTTGGAGATTGTACTTAGCAGCAGGGGCAAGGAGGGCTCATATGGTCTCAAATTTTGTGATGGGGGAGAAGGTATCTGTGTAGTTGATGCCTGTCACATCCCGAAACTTTCCCAACCCATTTGACACAATTTTGGCCCCTTATGATCAAATCCTGAACCCCAAGCCCCAGACTCTACCTTAGAAGATTTTCTCCTTCATCTGATATTCTGAATCCCGTATTTCCTGTCCCGGACTTTTGCATTCCCATCCCGAACTTTTGTACTCCTATCTTAGCTATCTCTTGACATATGTTCCTTTCCTTTGACATTCCTTGACATTTACATTTCCTATTGATAATTCCCTTTCCCCCTGCTTCACAATTATTGCGCCATTGCCCTCAGTTATTATTCCATCATTCTGATGCCATTCTGATTCATCCTCTTACTTTGCTCCAGAAACCCAAAACCCCGATTTGTCTGAGATACTTGAACAGTTTTATATGTTCCAGACTCTGCAGTATATAAACCCAACTTTACTCTGTAATATTTCCTTAGTTTGAATTCTGCTTCACTCTGAAACCTCTCTCAGTCCTTAAGTTGATCTTAGGATTGTCTTCTGAACTTCTGCCCTGAAATTAAGGGACAGAACTCATACAGGGGTGCAGCACATAAGCTGAAGCCAAAGTCCCTTGCCCCTCCGACCCCCTTCACCTTTCCATGCACTCCGGACTCTCCAGGAATTCTGGGATTGAACCTGGACTTGACAATGCCATGGGTTTGCATGAAGCCTTGTACTTTTCTATTCTGCTGTTGGTCCATGTTTGATCTTGCACACCTGGTGCAAGTCAATAACCTTGTGGTTGCATAGATGCTTGACTTCCTCATATAGGCCAATTTTCAAAACTCTTGAGCTCATCTATCATTGCCTTCAGCTGTCAAGTCCAGGTTCAATCCAGGAATTCATTCCTGGATAGTCCAGAGCGTGCAGAACAGCAGAGTCGGTTGGGAATCCCTGAGGGGGGTTGGAGGGGTAAGGAATTGGCTTCAGCTTATGTGCTGCGCCCCTGTACAAGTTCTGTTCCTTAATTTCAAGGCAGAGGGTCAGAAGACAATCCTAAGGTCAACTTAAGGACTGAAGCGGGTTTCAAAGTGAAGCAGAGACTTTGCAGGATAGAACGGGATTTAGTTGATATTTGAACTAAGGAAATATTGGAGAGTACAAGCGGGTTTATATACTGAAGAGTCCAGAACATATAAAGCTATTAAAGTATGTCGGACAAATTGGGGTTTCGGGTTTCCAGAACAAAGTAAGGGATGAATTGAAATGGTGTCAGAATGGTGGAATAATAACTGAGGGCAATGGCGAAATAATTGTGAAGCAGGGGGAAAGGGAATTATTGATAGGAACTGCAGATGTCAAGGAATGTCAAAGGAAAGAGACATATGTCAAGAGATAGCCAAGATAGGAATACGAAAGGCCGGGACAGGGAATATGGGGTTTGGAATATCTGATGAAGGAGAAATCTTCCAAGGTAAAGTCCGAGGCTGAGGATTTGGGATTTGATCATAGGGGGCTGGAATTGGGCTGGATGGGTTAGGAAAGTTTTGGGATGTGACATCAGCCATAAGTCTGAGTCAGAGCAACCCATAGCCTCACTGTAGGTGCATGGCTCATCTTCTGTGGCTGCATTCACTTGTAAACATCTCATGCCTGCTCCTTCCTGCTTCTTCTATCACCTCACTGTTGCCCTCTGTTTTCCCATCGTTTCCACAACAAAACTGTTCATCTTTATTGCTTGACATTTCTGGCAAGTGTGATTTTTCATATGCATTGACGAAATATCATGGATTGTCATCATAGATTGGCACTTTCCTTTGTCTTGTTGACCTGCAAATCTCTGGTGGTGGAACTGGATGTGGATAAGGTACTGGTGGGCCTTGTGGAACTGTGGGAAGCCTCACAAATGGCCAGCAATGAGTCTCATAGCAATTTGAGGGCTTGTGAGTCTTGGGTGCTTCAGTCTTTGGTTTCGAGTACTGATTGTTATCAGCATCACTAGACTTAGGCCTAGGAGCTGGGGAATGACTCAAATTTGAGTCATTTGCCTCGTTCAAGGTATGTCCTACCTCTAGCTCACACTCCTCATCGCTTCTCTCACTCGTTCTGCTGTCTGAAGGGGTGCACTTGAGCAACTTTGCATCAAGTTTATGGCACTTCTTAACAGGTATGTGGATGTGAGTTGTGCATCTAAAGATCTGGAGATGTGAAACTGAGGGCTTGTTCCCAGTGAATTGTTTGTATGGCATAACATTGCTGTGGATCACATGTGTTGGTACTTGATTTAATATGTATGCCACATGCAAAATAGCATCCCCCCAATAGAAATTAGGTAGGTTGGCATCTCAAAGCATTGACCACACGCTCTCTATGAGTGTATGATTCATTCATTCACTGACTCTGTTCCCTTGTGGTGTATAGGCATTTATCTTTTTGTGGTGAACTCCCTTCAATGTGAAATAGGCTTCGAAAGCTTTAGAGCCATATTCACCACAACCATCATACCTGAACAGGTTCACATGCTCTCTAGTAACCATTTCAGTACGCTGTAGGTAGGCTCTTGTCTGACTGAACACTTCGTCTTTAGACTTGATTAATTTGACCATGACATGATGTGAATAGCTGTTGATATAGGTCATGAAGTATGAGTGCCCTGTCCATGCTTGCATTTGCATTGGGCCACACACATCCAAGTATGTTCGGTGAAGGATGTGAGGGTTTTCAACCATTGACTTCTGCAGTATTGGCTCATGATGCTGCTTGCCTTTGAGGCATGGCTTACACACACTATTGTGTGATGTCAACCCCATCATCTCCATTCCACTGACCATATCTTTTTGAGATAGCTTTAACACACAATTAATATTCACATGACCAAGTCTCCAGTGCCAGGTTTCTAATGAGGCTTTGGAGGGGGCTGTTTTCACAATGGATGCTTGGAGGAGAATTTTGGGATCAATATAATGATGGGTTGTAGATGATGCAAGCACTTTCAGTTACATGAGGAGTAGCATGGAGGATATATAGTGAGTTCTGCTTGTAGGCTAGAGCAGCAAGAACACCATCTTTTGAGATGTGGCATTTGACATTCCCAAATGATATGTGCAATCCTTTGCTGGCGAGACATGGTACTGACAGCAGATTTCCATCTAGTTTTGGGATATAGTAGATGACCTAAAGAATTGTCTTTTACATCTTTCCATGTGTGCAGATTCACTGAATTCCTGTCACTGATTCAGAGCAGCCATCTCCTATGATCACAGACTGTGGAGGTACAAGGGGACAGAATGTCATGAACCATGAACATTAGCAGGTCATATTTGCAGACACATTCTTCATAGCTTCTTCTGCTATCTTCTTCCAACACTGTCCACCATGAAGCCTGCCACAATGCTTGCACTTCCTCCACTTCTTTTTGTCTTTCAACTTCTGTGAGGTAGTCCCTTTCACAACAAGTGCTGACTGTGTCATCTTACAAGACTTCTCCTCTATGAGAATTTGCAAAACTACTGCTTCAACAGAGAGTTTGTAAGCAGCCATTAGAATTGTTCTGAGAGTTGAGTAGGAGGATGGAAGGGATATGATTATGGCTATGGCAACAAGTGAATCATTGAGGGTTTGACCCAGTGATTTTAGCACATAGATTTTTTGTCACATCACATTTAGTCGCAGTTCCATCTTGGATTTGTCAGAGAGGGTACTGTGGAATAGTTTGCCTATTAAGTAGGCCACCATCTGCTGACCTTTGCCTTTGTGCTGTTCCTTTAGCTTTTTCCAGGCTTCCTGCACTGTCTTGACATGAAGAACACCACTTAGTGGCTTGTCTTTCAAGGTGAGAGCTATTTGTGCTCGTGCTGCCTTGTCTTGTATCATCCAGTTTTCTAATGCTGATGGGTCTGAGGCATCTGGTTTCGACTCAGTACCATTAATTAAACCCACAAGTTCTTGTATGTTGAGAACTGTTGAAACTCTGTGCTTCCAGTATTGGAAGTTGGATCCATCATTTTCAGAAGAGGACACATCATATAGTCGACTGGAGAGGTGACTTGATTTATGAGATGATGAAGCTGTCACTGTTCCAGGAGAGGATATGCTAGGAATGAGTGTCAATGCTGAACCTGGGGTTGCTGGCATTTTGGGCTAATGAAGGTCTTGTTTTGGAAGCTAGGCAAAGCCAGGGCTCATAATCTTTTGTTCTCAGGTGCTTAAAGGCTAATGAGTGATGGAGTAAGGTCTGAAGGTCTGTCAGTAATTAAAAAATGGTATGTAGCTGTCAAGTCCAGGTTAAATCCTAGAATTCCCAGAGAGTCTGGAGCACGCAGAAAGGTGATGGGTCGGAGTGGCAAGGGACTTTGGCTTCAGCTTATGTGCTGTGCCCCTGTATGAGTTCTGTCCCTTGATTTCAAGGCAGAAGTTCGGAAGACAATCCTAAGATCAACTTAAGGACTGAAGGAGGTTTCAGAGTGAAGCAGAGACTTTGGAGGATAGAACAGGATTTAGTCACTATTTGAACTAAGGAAATATTACAGAGTAAAGTCGGGTTTATATACTGAAGAGTCCAGAACATATAAAACTGTTAAAGTATCTCAGACAAATCGGGGTTTTGGGTTTCTGGAGCAAAGTAAGAGGATGAATTGGAATGGCATCAGAATGATGGAATAATAACTGAGGACAATGGCGCAATAATTGTGAGGCAGGGGGAAAGGAATTATCAATCAGAACTGTAAATGTCAAGGAATGTCAAAGGAAAGGATCATATGTCAAGAGATAGTTGAGATAGGAGTATGAAAGTCTGGGATGGGAATGCAAAAGTCCAGGACAGGGAATATGGGATTCAGGATATCAGATAAAGGATAAAATCTGCTAAGGTAAAGTCCGGGGCTTGGGGTTCAGGGTTTGATCATAAGGGGCCGGAAGTGTGTCATATGAGCATGGAAAGTTTCAGGATGTGACAGTAGCTAAATGATATCTCACCTCAGTCTCAAGTAATGAATACTAGACTGAGGTGCATAGGATCAAAGAGTCTGGACAAAATATTCAACATGATTACCTAATCTCTCCTTGACGTACTCAATACCACCAATTTACAACACTTTCTTTGGCACAAAGAATACTGGGGACATTTGTAGGGACTTAGAAGGTCTGATATATCCCTTTGCTAATTGGTCATTGATGAAGTCTGAGACTTCCTTTTGTTCTTCAAATGACAGTGGAATCAATCTTCTCTTCTTTGGGTTTGCCACGAATCTTATATTTTATTCCTTTTCTTTTCTTTTATCATCACATGACCAGTGACATGGCATGCAACTGCTTTTACTGTTATCACATGACTTTCTACTATGACATCGTACCTCATGTTCTCCTCATGTCCTATGCATGTACGCTCTAGTTTATTCTAGTTTGTTCTATATGACTTCATATGTTCTTCTATGTTCTATCACATTCTTTCTTACTCCACTATGATATCATACATTCCATTTATATCTAGTAAGTAGTATAGCCTCCTCATCCACAGCTTGGTCTATGCACATCCATGTAAACCTATATAAGCTGCAATATAGTGACCAAGGAACTCCAGTTTAGTTCACTTGGGTCTTCACCTACAGACTACAAGTTTGGGCTACCCTCCTCTCCATCTCTCAAAGTACCGCTGCTTTGCAGGTCAGTATACTAAGTCTTTGTCTTTCTTGTTTTGAGTGTTGTTCCTAAGACATCACTTTGCGAGTCGTCTGTGGTGCTTCAGGGTTAAAGTCCTCCTTTAGTTCTATAGTGTGGTCCCATGGTTTCCTGAGCGGCATGCATTCCAATTCCTTCTTTGAGAACACTTTTAGATATTTGTGATATACCCTTGGAACCAGTTCCTTGGGGGTTTTCTCTTCCTTTTTCTCTGTCATTCTGATAGTCTTCATTTTGGGGTATATGAATTCAAGATTGTTGGCTTCTTTCTCTTCTAGAGATCTGAGGAAGGTTGATCAATCTGATAATAGATAGCATGATCTGGGACATCTTAATAATTTAATTTTGCTGGTCTTCCAATCTACCTCTGGGTTGTGCTTCCTTAACCATGTGTAGCCTAGGATTATGGCTGTACTGCCTAATTCAGTGACTTCTGCCATGACAACTTCTCAGTGTCCTTTGTGGCTTATAATTGACCATGCAGTGTGTGTGATGTTGGCTGTGACATTGTTTGTACCATCAACGTTAAATACTAGAATGGCTTTTTCCAACTTCTGGAGTGGAATTGCCTCTTCTTGTGCCCATTGGCAGTCTATAAATAATCCATTGGTGCCTAAGTCTAGTGATGCCTTGCATTTGTGGGTTTGTCTCTTTTGGGACTTGGCAGTTAATGTAATTGGTGGTCATATCTCATATTTTAGTTGTAGGTTCCTAACCATGATTCATGCTGGGGTTTTAGACTTTTTTTCTTTGGGGTTAAATATTTTTTGTTGTTATTAAAAGGTAATTAAGCACAGGTTTTTACCTGCCAAGCTTCAGTGAAGAAGACCCCCCTTCAGGCAATGATGATTCTAATAAACTATTGTCACTACTATAGTGTGCTAGACTATTGTAATGGTTCCAAGAAGAAAGAGGTTGTCCTTGTTTTACATTGTCACCATGAGTACCCAGTTTGCTCAGTGGCCGAATCCTTTCCCTGAGCCTTAAGCTCAGTTGTGTGAAAATTGTAAAAGTAGGCCTTTATGGCCTCGTAGTCCATCCCTTCAAGCACATTTTCTTGTGGAGGAGCACTTTGCTGCTGCAACTCCGTTTGTTGGACCTGCCAACCCTTCCCCTTTTGGCCACTGTGGCAGTCCTTCTTGTAGCAACCTCCTAGCCACTTGCACTCAGTGCAGGGGCTCTTAGGTGCCAGGAAGTGTCAAGTCCGGGTTTAATCCCCAAATTCCTGGATAGTCCGGAGTGCGCGGAAGGGTGGAGTTGGCAGGAATCCCTGAGGGGGGTCGGAGGTGTAAGGAACTTTGGCTTCAGCTTATGTGCTGTGCCCCTGTATGAGTTCTGTTCCTTGATTTCGGAGCGGAGGGTCGGAGATCAATCCTAAGGTCAACTTAAGGACTGAGGAGGTTCAGAGTGAAGCAGATCAGGAAAGAATGGGATTTAGTTGATATTTAAACTAAGAAAATATCAGAGAGTACAAGCAGGTTTATATACTGAAAAGTCTGGAATATATAAAGATGTTTAAAGTATGTCAGACAAATCAGAGTTTCGGGTTTCCAGAAGAAGGTAAGGAATGAATCGAAATGGCGTCAGAATGGGAGAATAATGACTGAAGGCAAGGGGAAAGGGAATTATCAATAGAAACTGTAGATGTCAAAAAGTGTCAAAGGAAAGTGACATATGTCAAGAGATAGCCGAAATAGGAATATGAAAGTCCGGGATGGGAATGTGGAAGTCCGGGCTGGGAAGTACGGGGTTTGGAATGTCCGATGAAAGAGAAATCTTCTAAGATAAAGTCCGAGGCTTGGGATGTGGGATTTGATCATAGGGGGTCGGAATTGGGCCGGATGGGTTAGGGAAGTTTCGGGATGTGACAGGAAGTCACGTACATAGTGTTGCCCTCTGCAGTTGAAGCATGTACTGCATTCAGCAGCACCAATCTGCATGGGTTCTCCTTGCCCACTGTAGATCCTTCCATCTCTGGTTTGCCCATTTGATGAGCTTCCCTTTAGTGTAGCATTGTTAGACCAGCTGCTACCCTGGTTTCTGCTGAATTGCAGGTTGTAAAGTTCTTGGGCCCTGCCACTTTCTCGGATTACCCCTGCCACTTCTGCAACCATTGATGTCCTCTTTCCTATGAGGTACATTTGCTTAATTATCTTGGGGTCTGAGTTTCTTTCCAGAAGGAAAACCCTGTGTTTGTCTGACATTCTTGCCATCCTAAAGAGGGGCAGGAATTTTGTCACATATTTGTTGACCCACAATGTTCCTTGTGTGAAATTCTGGAGTGAGGCCCACCCCCAGTGCTTTTCCATTTGTGGGCAGAAGACCCCTTTGATTTCGGCTTGTTGGGTCATCCACTCTAGCCAGGCATTGGTGTTCAGACACTTGTTCATATGCATTTCAGCATACCTGCCTGCTGTTGATCCCTCCAGACCACACAAGCTGTCTCTCAGTTTGTTTTGAAGCCATCCCAGTTGGCTTTCATCCAAACCTTCATCTTGGTCCACCATTCGGTGAAATTTTCCCTGTCTCCTTCATAGTGGCCAGGGTCTGCCACAACCTTTTGAAGAACTTACTCTCCATGGTAGATGTCACAGCCAACTGAGCTTGGAGGGCATTGACAATGTCCTCCTTCTGGGCCATCCATTCTTTGGCTGACATTTTTGATTAGAAATTGTTTTTAAAGATGTTTGACAGGTCTTTGGATTCTTTGAGATCTCCTGAGTACTCATTCATGGATTTGGGGTTTGGGGATGTGGAATATATTGAAGTTATAGAATAGATCTCTGAATTCTAGGAGGGGTGAGGGGTGAGGTTCTATCTTAACCTCTGTTATGAAATCTTGTGGAGGGAGATCATTTGGATTGTTGTCACCTCCTGCTTCCCAATATATCTCTGCTGAGGTTTCTTCCCTTAGAAGGCACTGTAACTTTGGCTTCTTCTTCATCCCTGACTAGGGCTTCAAATTGAAGGTGAGCTTCTTGCTCCTGACAATGTATCATGTAATTCCGCTGAGGAATCTTGAAAGCTAGATGTTGGTCACAGGCACACAACCCTTTTCTGTGACTTCAACAAAATCTTCTTCATAAGGTGTAAGGGGGCACTCACATAGAGTCCTCTTCCTTCAACACCAGTCTACAATCAAGTCAAAATTTTCCCAACTTGTACTTGTACATATGCTACTACTTCAAGAGCAATTGGCCTCATGCAGACCAGGTAACATTGTACCGAAAGAAAGTGAAAACTATTGCAACCTGCCAATTAGGGCAATAGGCTGTTACACCTACTCAATTCTTGAGTCGAAGTTCAGAACAAACAGCCCCTAAGGATGACTGGATTCCCAAGGGTGAACCTTGCAGGGACTACTTGAAAACTTGTATAGACATATGTAAAGGATGATAGGTAATCCCCTCAAGCCTAGGGTCTGGCTTTAACCATTTTGAGGCTTAATAGTTTCCTATGAAGCAGTATAGATGAGAGTGGTTGAGGAAAATGAGAGTAATCAAGTTCTAATGTTGGTGACACTCTAAACACAATTAATGCATTTGGGTCAACCACAAAAGATACTGATATAGACCCAAAGACAACTTGATTGAGTTCTCTTGGTGTCTTATTGCACCACATATGCTATACATGAATGTGCACAGACTAAGCTGTGTTGTGTGGTAAAGCTATACTACTAGATAGATATAAAAGGTAACTGCATGGGAAAGTATAATGTCATAAGGTTCTAGAAGCTGGGCATAAGGCATGTGTGTAACATAAGGCATGATGTCATAGGTCTAGGCATAGGTGGTTATGTGATCAGTCATGTGACTTAGATAAAATGAGAATGTCTGACGAGATAAGATATGTAGAAAATGACTATTCATAACACCCAGTGGACTCGCATTGACTGTAAATGTTGGGCACACAACAGAAGCATCATAGAATGACTTCTGTTGCACTTGGACTTTGTACCAAACCTGCACTGTGTCAAAGTGAAAGTGCACAGGGATGTTTTCTAGGGCCCTCCTTGGGTAACCAAACACATGAAATTTACAAGAACTCAGACCTTCCCTATAGAAATAGTCCACCAATGCACCATGCAAGTCCATGAGGGAAAACTTTTGTGCTGCTTCATCAATGGAGATATGGTGGATTGAAGGGTTGTAATCAAGATGAACTGCAGTTGAACCAGTGACAAGAGTGGGGTGGCCATACACCAAGTGTGCCCACTCTCTCAGCCTTCTCAACCTTCTTGTAGAAGTCCATTGGCTGGTACTTAGGGTCCCATAGGTCAGCTAGAACAGCTGTGGGATGAGTTTCTTCTGATTCATTGTACCTGTTTTTGCCTTTGTCTTCTTCCAAATTTTCATCACATCACCAGCATCACCAGCGGGATTGCTAGTGGTGGTTGAAATCAATCATGACTGCATCCTCAAAAAGGCAACATTTCTCTTTCCTATCCAGGTATTGGCATATCTGCAGGTTGTAGTTCTGATTGTTAGTAGCTTCTGTGGGATCTTTGATGAAGGTGATATACATGTGATCTGTCATATCTGTAGACCATTGCAGAAGTGATTCAATGTCTGAGATGCTAGGCACCACACTCTACATTAGCTTGAGCTTGGAAATATGCCAGTGTTTGATAGCATGCTTCTTGCCATGACTAGCACCCAAGTCAATGATGGCTTGCTTGTTGTTGTGGAATTCTTTCAGTGTGTGAAGAATCTCCTAATGAGTGACAGTGCTAACGACAGGAGCCTGGGCAAGATAGGAGAAATTGCTCAGTGCACAAATGGCAGTCATGAAGGAGGTTGCAGTCACTCCAGCAATGGCTGCAACAATGTATCACTACAAGTCCTGTTGAATTTGGCTGGTAACCTGATTGAGCTTTGAAACACCCCCTTTGAAGTGCAAAGCCCAACAATTGGTTGTAAAATTGAGTACCAAAAATTGAAATTGAGTTCTTTTGTGCCAACAGCAACAAAGCACCACCTAGAGTTGTGGTCATAGAACTCGTAATGCCAATGGTGGAGCAGTTCAGGGGTAAGAAAAACTGATGGTCAGCCAATGGCCAATCCCACCAGAATGGCTCAGACACATCACCCAAGTGATGATCCTCACAGGCTGTGAAATCTTCCTCAACAGCATGGGCATTGACATTGATGGACACTAGCTGAGACAGTGTGGTGGATGCTTGATGAAGAAGGTGATGAAAAGAATTTCCACAGTTCTTGTACATTGCCATGGTGACATGTGAGGTCAATCCTCAAACACATGCCAGCATCACAGCCTCTGGAGTATCAACAATATAGGCCATGAGCAGTGTGTAGCAAAGATGGAGGTTGCCAGCAGAATCCAACACCACCCGACCAATCCCAGCTGCTTGCTTGAGATGCTCCAACACAATGTCAAGGCACTGGTGGACAAGGCAATTGCTAAGGACCATCTGCATTCTCTGGACAGGATGTATGAATTGGATGACTGGGAGTAGGGCTACGAGCAAGAATCTGTTATTGGATGCTTTGTTGCAATATCACATTTGGATGTTAGCAAGGCTGAGAAGGAGGGGGTGCACAACACAGCTGCCTGTCATATTTGTAATGTTTGTCTTGTCCAAGGAGGGGGTGACACCCAGAAGTGATGCACCAGGAGGTAGTTGTAACTGCAAATGAAAGAAGTAAACTAAAAGAAGCTTAGCACCACAATTCAAGTGAACATACCTGCATACATATTCCATGCTGCATTGCCCATCATCCATTCACTGTACAGATGTATGACATGTTCTGCAGTCTCATAGACACATTGGGAAGTGTGATTGAGGAGAATCTCAATGCAATCTAGGGCATCACAGAAGTACAGATGTGCAACTGAAGTGGTGTGGTGTGTGGTTGTTAGAACACAATATTGCCACCATGGGCCTGAAGGGAGGAGCTCTGCATGTGCTCGCAGTTCTTTGGCAGTGTGAAACAATAAGTGAAACTTCCAAATCTAATATTTGGCTGTCAGCACATTACAATTGACACAGGGCACATGGGGCACATACTGAGTCTAATTTGAGGAATTCATCAATTTGAGCTATACTCAGTTGGGAGTATAGAAGGTATTTTTCCAGCCCTCATTTGTCCTTGGAAGCAAAAGGGAAATATCCATTATTCTTGCACTGAGCAGAACACAAATCCAAATTGAATTGCTGAAGTAATGACTCCCCAACCATGAAAACTTCAGAGGCACCTTTGAAATGCATGGTGTTGCTTAATGGCACTGGTGGGTTCCAGTCATCCATTGACATCAAGACGTCCCCATCTAGTGTGGGAGTGCCGTCATCCATTTCCACATCACTATTGTGTCTGGCTTCACTCTGATCATTGGCAGGGCTATCTACCTGTTCCACTGGAAGATGTGGGATTGGGGATGCTACCTCAATTTCTTGCTTCTTATGGTGATCCAAGAGCTCTGTGACCAGAATCAAGTCGTCTTTCCAGTGATGACAAGAGGTAAGATGCTGGCTCAGATGCCAAGTCACACCACTGGAATCCTTGAAGTGTTTGAGGCAATTGGCACACTCCACCATTGTTCTGAGGAGCTTAGGGGATAAAGACTTTGCATTGCAAGAAATATATTGTAGGCAATTATGCAAGAGCACATGCAGATGCAGCAGGTATGGATTTGCCTTTGTTTGGCTTCGTATATCATTACAATTACTGAGTTTTTGTCCAAATGGCCATTCTGTGCTGAAGTGAGCTTGCAATCATAAAACACAGAACAAGGCCGTTGTATTGATTGTGGTCCAGAGCCTTGTCATGGCATCTGCTGTGCCATGCTCCCTTGATAGTGCTTCACACCTCCAATACCTCATACTTGAGTATGGGCACTTTATGATTCCACTAATTTCTCTTTCTTTCTCTCCCCACTTGCATCTCTCATGCTTGTGTCCTTTTGTTCACCCCTCCCACCTCCCAAATGTTCACATTTCCGGTGCATGTTTTGGTCCTTTTTGTGTCTGCTTCAGCTGGCAGTTCCAGTGCTTTTGTGCCTCCCCTTCAACATGTTTCAACCCACTCACATGCTCAGAAGGTCAGACCTTTCTCTCCATTTCTTCATTTACTCTTTCAGAATGTTCCTCTCAATCTCCAACCCCTTTCGCACAAACATGAGACTTCTATGAAATATGAAATCATGTGACTTGTGTGTGGTTGGTCAAAGGCCTGCCTTCCCACACACACACACCAAATCCTTGTTCACTTGGATTTGCATGCTTACTTTCCCACTTGTTTCTCCTGTCATCAGATTTAGCAATCAAACTGACATTAGCCACAACCCCTTTCTTGTTTTCTCCTTTCTCACCCGCCTAGCAATTGTACTTATGAAGGTTCAGATAGTCCATAGAAGCAGGAATAATCTAGCTGCACCCATTAGTATGTTCCAATGACTAGATTTATAGCATTCTTGCTGAGGAAAGTGTTTTTTTGCATGCTCCAGCATCCTCTACCTTGTGATCACCATGTTCCTCTATCTGTCACATCCCAAAACTTTCCCAACCCATCCGACACAATTCCAGCCCCTTACGATCAAATCCCAAACCCCAAGCCCCAGACTTTACCTTGGAAGATTTCTCCTTTGTCTGATATTCTGAATCCCATATTTCCTGTCCCAGACTTTTGAATTCCTGTCCTGGACTTTTGAATTCCTATTTCGGCTATCTCTTGACATATGTTCCTTTCCTTTGACATTCCTTGACATTCACAATTCCTATCGATAATTCCCTTTCCCCCTGCTTCACAATTATTGTGCCATTGCCCTTGGTTATTATTCCATCGTTCCGACGCCATTCTAATTCATCCTCTTACTTTGTTCTGGAAACCCAAAACCCCAATTCATCCAAAATACTTTAACAGTTTTATATGTTCCAAACTCTTCAGTATATAAGCCCAACTTTACTCTGTAATATTTCCTTAGTTCAAATATCAACTAAATCCTGTTCTATCCTCCAAAGTCTTACTTCACTCTGAAAACCTCTCTCAGTCCTTAAGTTGATCTTAGGATTGTCCTCCAAACTTCTGCCTTGAAATTAAGGGACAGAACTTGTACAGGGGTGCAGCACATAAGCTGAAGCCAAAGTCCCTTGCCCCTCCAACCCACCCTCAGGGATTCCGAGTTGTAAGGAACTTTGGCTTCAGCTTATATGCTGTGCCCCTGTACAAGTTCTGTTCCTTGATTTCGGAGTGGAGGGTCGGAGATCAATCCTAAGGTCAACTTAAGGACTGAGGAGGTTCAGAGTGAAGTGGATCAGGAAAGAACGGGATTTAGTTGATATTCAAACTAAGGAAATATCAGAGAGTACACATGGGTTTATATACTGAAGAGTCCGGAAGATATAAAGATGTTAAAGTATGTCGGACGACTCAGAGTTTCAGGTTTCCAGAAGAGAATAAGGAATGAGTCGGAATGGCATCAGAATGGGAGAATAATGACTGAAGGCAATGGCACAATAATTGCAAGGCAAGGGGAAAGGGAATTATTGCTAGGACCTGTAGATGTCAAGAAGTGTCAAAGGAAAGTGACATATGTCAAGAGATAACCGAGATAGGAATATGAAAGTCTGGGATGGGAATGTGGAAAGTCCGGGATGGGAATGCAAAAGTCTGGGACAGGAAGTATGGGGTTTGGAATGTCTGATGAAAGAGAAATTGTCCAAGGTAAATTCTGAGGCTCGGGATTTGAAATTTGATCATAGGGGTTCGGAATTGGGCTGGATGGGTTAGGGAAGTTTCGGGATGTGACAGTATCCGGAATTGGGCCGGAATTTGGCCAGATGGGTGAGGAGAGTTTCGGGATGTGACAATCACCCAGAATCTTTCCAATCCAAGACCATTATTTTGAGATCTGTCAATCATTCTCGAGGCATCAATACACTGGAAAGCAGTTGAACAATCTTGAACATTACCAACATCACACCAGATATGGTCTGCACTCTGATGGTCCAGGTCAGTCTTTTGCAAGTTCAAAACTGATCTTATGAAGACCTATTGCAACCAGTAGTGCAACTGAAGGTAACTGGTCCTTAGTGGTTCAGTCCGGTTTCCAATGCTTTGGTGATAATGACAAAACCAGTTTTGGTCCAGTCTTTCCTAAAAAGGCAAAAAGACTGGATTAAACCATACTTTTAATCACTACTCCCATTCCAAATCCAAATCAATCCCTCATGCACTTGTGGGCAAATGACCACTCAATTGTGGTTATGTGCCTTGTGCAAGCTAACACTCTGACATCATCCATCTTCACATCCATCCACTTCTCACATCTTCGGTATCACATCGGACAAGTTTAGTTAGTCATCAGCCTAACATCCCCTGGCTGATTGACAAAAACTATAAGAGGCAGTGATTGCCTGGACTTTGCCACTGCCAAAGAGGGGCAAAGAACGACTATATTCATCTATAAGGGGGCAGTGGTTGCCCAGACTACTAGGGATTAGCTAGGAGTAGTAAATAGGTATAAGTAAACTCACCTCAGCTGCTGCCAAAGAGGGGAAAAGAATGACTGAGGAATCTGAAGTGAAAACTAAGTATATGTATGTAGCAGAGTGGGCAGAGAAGTGCTCACTGATGATAATCAGGGAATAGGAACAGGAACAAAAAGGAGTTGGGATTAAGTGATGTAAGAGAGTGATGGAGCATCCCTAGAGGCTCAGAAATGATGACAAGCAAAGGATGACGGAGTGTGATAAGAGTCTATGCAAGTTCTGGATCAATTCTGAGCAGTTCCACCTGGCAGTGGAGCAGAGGTAGGAACTCTGACATTCCAGAAATGTGGAGTTAGTGTTCCAGTTCTGGAGTTTACTGTATTTTGTCACCTGATGAGGACCACTCTAAGCACATTGTTTTTATTGCTTTATATGCTGGCCCCCTGCATCACAAACTAAGCCACTGATCATGATCACCGTTTGATTCACAACCACCTCTCTTCCCATTCCTCCAGATCTTTGGCAAGTACCTGCAAGAAACCAAGTTCTTCTTGTAGATGTCCCTGTGTTGCTGCACTCATTGTGTGATTCTGGTCATGTAGAGCTGTGGTAGGGCATGGATTGGTGTTGGCAAGAGCTGTTGACAAAAGATCATCCTGATGTAATACCATTCTTCCAGTCTCTACTCACACTTTTTTTCCCACTGTGCTCACCCCCCTTTGCGTCGCTTCACCAGCCGATTGCACATTGAAGACTGCTTGAGTGTCTCAAATGACACCTTGAAACCCCCACTGTCTGATATCCTTCTGTACCTTTTCTATCTGCATGGTAGTAGTTTCAGTTCCACCATAACTTGTAGGTATTGTGTGTATTTGTCCTGGTTCCCAACATGCTGTACTGTGTCCATAATGTAGCACTGCTTTGTATAACCTATAGTCAATGAAACAACCACACCACATCTTTTTATGAAACCTGTCTGACTGAACACCTGCTGCCCATCACTTTCCAAGTCTTGCATCACCCATTGGTGTGCTGTACTCATGGTCAAATTATGAGATCACTAGCAATTATAAATACTACAACATCTGTAGGTGACAAGTGAACAAGAGTCAGAAATGACAGGGTTGATGATGATCAGTTGCAAGAGGCATGCTGAGTAGAAGTACATGGAGTGGGCAAGGGTTTAGAAAACTGAGATGCAGTGATAACTATGTGAGCAAGCAAGCATGTTAGAGTGCATTGTAGCTGGTGGATCCTGGAGAAGATGGATTCTGGATCCAGGCTGCCATGTTAAAGTCAGTTGCAGTGTCATCATCAGCAGGAACTGGCTGAATGATCTAAATGGAGTATGAGTGGAGGAGTCAAGTTCTAGTCTTGTAAAATGTTAAGCCAATCACTGATAGCATCAAGATCAGAATACATTTGTTTCAAGTTCAAAGCTCAAGATTCAATCCAAGCACATGACACTATAGTTGATCAGTAAGTTTAATTGTGTTTCACATTTCTTGAAACACATCCTCATCAGCTGGAGTCAAGGTCTTTATCTTCTCCACAAATGACTCTGCACCCTGGTTTCAACAAAATCCAACCTATCTCTGATTCTGAACTGACTGGCAGTAATCCTTCTATCTTGGCTTGCTCTTCAACTAGCATCTTCTGTCTTGCCAACTCCACCGAAGTTTGTTATTCTGCAATGTGCAGTCCCTCATCTTTGCATCCTCCAACTTCACCCATTAGCATCTCAAAGGACCTGCACTGCAAATCTATTTTCACATCCTATAGAAAGTGCCAGCAACACTCGAGCTCTCAGTTAGAATTTTGGACTGTTGAGGAGTGTGGGTCTATCAAGAACCTAATGGCAATAATTAC
Organism: Gyrodon lividus; assembly: GCA_014904945.1. NCBI lineage: Eukaryota > Fungi > Basidiomycota > Agaricomycetes > Boletales > Gyrodontaceae > Gyrodon > Gyrodon lividus. Next base: position 126,060 of record MU127422.1, read on the forward strand.
CCCATGCACTCATTTCCAGTCAAAACCCTCACTCGCTCCTGGAAGAAACTCTTTCTCAGATGACCTCTCAGACAATGTAAGAACCTGTGCTCATTTATATTGCAACAATCTGATTTATCTTACAGCATTCCCACTTCAAGGACAAAGAAACAAGGACAATTGGAGTGAGACTTGTCCTCAAGGCAGCTCATGCATAATGCAAGGTCCACCAAGCCAAAAAGCAACTCGCAACATACCTTGTTGACAAACATGCATCCTTCAGTCAGCTCTATCAGTTCTGGGCAGTGCAGGCTGAGCACTGCCTGGACAATGCAGAGATGACAATTGGTCTAGTGTGTGATTTGATGCAGCAGCAGGTGATCCCCTTTTCAGATACATCCTCACTCTCTTTTCATCAATGTCATCAGACATCAATGAAACAGGCTTAAGTGGGTAAGTAGTTTTCTATGCATATGGGCACCTCACAATTCATTGTGACTGACAAATATTGACATCAGAATATGAGGCAGAAACTCAAGTTCACCATGCTTAGAGCTGGCTTTCCAAGATGCTATAATGAAGTACCAGTAACATCACAACACCAGAGCATATGATTTCCTACTTGCCTACACCAACTGTCATTATGTACTAGCTAGCATAACATCAGGTATACAACCTGTGGATGTTGAATTCACCCCTCTGACCATTTCAGATCCCTCTTTCACTTCTCTGATGGCACCCTGTCTCTGTCAGATGCTGTCAGACCCTGTGAGACCCTGTGAGATCACCTCAAAGCTGTGCCTGTGCTGTGACATGATGTCAACTTACCAAATTCTGTGATGAAAATAGGGTTTGTTAAGTCCGGGTTTGTTCCCGGAATTCCCAGATTGTCCGGAGTGCGGAGAAGGCAGGGTTTGCGGGAATTCCTGAGGGGGTCGGAGGGGTAAGGAACTGCAGCTTCAGCTTATGTGCTGCGCCCCTGTACGAGTTTGGTTCCTTCATTTAAGAGTGGAGGGTTGGAGGCTGGTCCTAAGGTCAACTCAAGGACTTTAGAGGATCAGAAGGGAGAGGATCAGGAAGGAACAGGATTTAGTTGATATTTGAACTAAGAAAATATCAGAGAGTACACGCGGGTTTATATACTGAAGTGTCTGGAAGATATAAAGATGTTAAAGTACTATCAGATGAATTGGAGTTTCGGGTTTCTGGAGGAAAGGAAGGAATGAATTGGAATGGCGTCAGAATGGTAGAAAGATGACTGAAGGCAATGACGCAATAATTGCGAAGCAAGGGGGAAGGGAGTTATCGATATGAACTGTAAATGTCAAGAAGTGTCAAAGGAGAGTGACATATGTCAAGCGATAACTGAGATAGGGATACGAAAGTCCGGGACGGAAATGCGGAAAGTGCGGGGTTCAGAATGTCCGATGAAAGAGAAATTGTCTAAGGTAAAGTATGAGGGCCAGGATTCAGGATTTGGTCATAGGGGTTCGGAATCAGGCCGGATTGGTTAGGGAAGTTTCAGGATGTAACAGGGTTTTGGTTTTACTGATGTTATTTGTCCCTGTAGTATATAAGCCCCTTTTATTCTGTATTCCACAGCTCAAATATCAACTTTGATCACTCCTCTACTCTATCTGACTAAGTCCTCACTTTGACCACTTGAAGCTAGCCTTCTTGTTGTCACTCCGACCCTCTGATCTTTCCTTCTACCTTCGTCCCCATTCCGCTGCTCTGCTCTGCCACTACTCCACTAAATACCAGACTGAAATTGGGCAAGGGCACAACACATAAGTTGAAGCCAAAATCTGCTCCACTTGCCCAACAACTCCAGACAGCCTGGAGGAGACAGTATCTTAACACTTTGCCTGTAAAGATGATGGCAGGTTCATTTTATGTGAAGGAGATGGAGCTTTAGCTTTTGCAGACCCTTTCTTTGCCTTTGATCCACTATCAGATAGAGCAGAACAAGGCCTGCCGCCAGCTGACACCATAGAATGACCTTGTAGTTGGTTTGAACAAGCTAGCTACAGACATACAGACTGCCTTAGTTGTGGACAGAGAGGAGACATTATTTTTCAGACTCTGCTACCTTGGTGCAGCCTGCCATAGACATCCTCAGCGGCCATCAGAGTCATTCCAGAAGCACCCCAGAATGGTCATCTCACAGACACCTTGAGCACCATTTATATAGTACATGGCCAAATGTATTAGCCCTTTAGCTAACACTTGATGGAAATTCTTTGAATGGTATTTGTCATATACTGGTGGGTCATGCCGTGAGCATGTGCCAAGTGTTTGTTTACCAATATATGTGAGGCATTGTGTGTGACAACAGTGTGACCTAAATAATCCTGACATTGATTTGAGGTCAGCATCACGTGACCTGACATTTGGGTATGCCTCCCCAGTGTTATTCCAAGTCAGTACAACCACAACACTAGAGTGCTAATATCATTTCATTAAAAATATTGTAAATGAACAATCTATGTACATTACAAATATTTCATTAGCAAAAGTGGCAGAAATCGGAGAGGTGCAGCAATGGCTTGGATATACTATCAAGCCTGATCAAGGTGTATCAAGGTCAGTGAGCTCCTTGCAAGGGCATGCAGGCCATGTTACCAATAAAAAGCTACATATTATGGTCATAGTAGTACATGATTAGTATTCCCTCAATGTCGGCCTTGTTGACCTCCACCTCACCATCCTCTGCTCCGAGATTGTTCTCATCAAGATCACTGTTGCTGTCATCATCAGCTTTGTTCTTGTCATTAATGAAAATTTGCTCCAAGTCCCCACAGCCATACTTGTTGTGTTCATCCTCTGAGTCACTACCTATGTCTTTGTCTTTGCCCTCAACCTCACCTCCCTCATCCTCAACTTCACTGCCCTCATCCTCATCCTCATCCTCTCTGCCCCCATCTCTGCCCTCCTTGCTGCTGTCCTATCCCCTGACAAAATGACCTTCATCTTCATCCATTGCTTGGTCTAGCCCATCATTCTCCAAGTTGGCACTCTCTGATCATCCCAGTGGGTTACATTGTCCATTACCACATCTGTGTGAAGTTTAGATCAGAGCCATGGAACTTCTTCTTGGTAGCAAGTGGAGTGCCACTGTGAAACTAAAGGACTTCCCTTCTTATCTATACAAGGAGGACCTCTTCAATCCATCATCTCTTCCAGAGGGACTTTTCCATAGTGACACTGCAGTCCGGGTTTGCACAATTATCTCCCTCTGCTTTTTTTCCATTTTTGACTATGAATGTCTATCATAGTTTTGCATGCATTCATTGCTCAGCACCTCACAGATTCAAGGTGACAACTCTCAGCATGGTTCAAAGCCATCAAAATGTAAGGCATGGGGAATTATTAAGATGACTCCTTGCATCGTGGCCTGGGAAATGACCAAGGTAATTTTCACCTTTTCAAAGCGACTTTCTAACTCGTTTGAATCTTGTGCTAGATTTACTACATGCTCTCTACGAAGGATACCTGGAATACCCAAATCGGAATGTTCAACCTTGCCAAATTCTACTATACAATTGCTGAACTGCTCAAAGATCCTGACAGTGCTTGGGCCACCAAGACATTGGACTGGCTCACTCAGTGCGTGATATCAAGCCTACTATTGTAACCTTTTACCATTTGTAATGGGGCAGGGAAATTCTTGGCATGGCTTTTGTATCAAGGGTTTCACACAAAATGTTGATGACAGCAAGGATGAAGAGCTTGCTGCCATCTGAGCTCAAAGACTAGCATGTAAGCAGGAAACTGTTCCAATTGCTCCTACACCACCAGTGGCCCAAGGCCCTGACCATCACACCAACTCAGGCAATTTGGACGTGGCAACACTGGGGATCAAAACAGTCAAAACAGTGATGACAGAATACCTGGTAATGATGTGGCCACCAATACTCAAGCACCCTCCCGCAGTATAACCATTGTTGAGCCAAACCCAGCTAGAGAAAGTAATATGGATGGTGGTCATGGGGCCCGTTGTTCAGCTTCCCAAGTGGGTTGTAGGACTGCTGTGGATCATGGCAGAGTATTGGTGGTCCATGGTATGACTGTTGGAGGCAATTGTGGTAGAGCTAGATCAACTCGAGGTGCTCCTGCTCAGGCAAGACCCAGGCTGACAAGAAAACCCGACACAGCTCAGAAAAATCCCTCTCAATCTGAAATTCACAATGACATCTAGTAGTCACTGCTATTCTTAGACTGGCTACTTCATGCTAGTTCAACAGTTTCCATTGTATTCCCCACTGCACTAGTCCCTGCTATCACCCCCTTATCACTTACCAGTACACTGCACCTGGCACCCATTTTGTTAGCCATACACACCTGCTCTCACATCATCGGACTGGATGCTTGCACGCATTGCACTCACACTCTCTTACCTGTACACCACTTGCTCCATGCTTAGGTCGGACTGTGTTATTTTTATTAGTATAATATATGATTGGCCGCATGCCGAGAAACCTAGTAAGTGAATTGAATGCCATGGAGGGATGCGAGAAAGTGTACAGATGCTGATAAGGTCCAACAAGCCTTGCAAAGCCTTACCAAGGGAACCCTGTACTAACAGATAGGTGGGTTTCGCCATACCAGAGTAGATCCTTGCAGATAAGGTAGTCGACTTGCGAAACCAACGAACATTACGTGCTGTGACCAAGCTGTGACACTGCTGTTAACTGCAAAATATGACCTGGAAATTCTGCCGAAAGAAGCTGAAACTCAGAAGGATGTAGTACAGTACTAGTGACTAGCAAGGAACTGAAGGTATGGTATACAAGGATCTATAGTATAAACGAGGACCACGATATAAATGTAGGGATGAGGATCCGTGTGTTTGCAAAAGGCGAGCGTGAATCTGCACTCTGCACACCAACTGCGGGGTCATGGTCTGACTGCCAGTGCCTGCCTTTTGTTGTTGGAGTGAAAAATGCGACAGCGTCCTCATACGAGCTCGGTGTTGGCTCGGTCGTGCTCTCAGCAGAGGACAGGGGCTTTCCGAACCAAGGTTTAATGCTCTCGATCATGCCAGTGCTCGTTGACTGGATGATTTAGTATGTGCAATCTGTCAGTTAATGTTTCAGTACTCACATCTATGTTCTTGTCATTCTCTGGTGCACTAGCATTTGAGTTGCCCAGCTTCAACTTCCTTCTTCGAGGCCCTCCAAGATGCAAGACTCGAGATCCACCGCTTCTCGCCATGCTTCCTGTTGCCCATTGTCTGTCCGTCGACGTACCGAGTTTGCGAAGGCCCTGGGATGCTATGCCGATCTTCACATGCCGACCGCTGAGTTTCGCGGACCTCGTCAGACACGCCCCGACGCTCGTCTCTCTCCGACAATATCTTTTGGAATGTAAAAAATCGAATATCTATTCAACCAGAGCATACATCAAAAAAGTGCAAAGGCTGAGTGCTACCTTACTACATGCTGCGTCTTTTAGCGCAGCCGTTTGTCCCTACTGTACTGCGTTGAATACTTAATCAATTTTTTGTGTTTTGTCACTCTCCATAACGCTTTGGCACGTGATGTTCGTTGGTTTCGCAAGTCGACTACCTTAGTGGCATCGGATTTGGTAGTGTTTGTACCGCCCACCTGGCAAATGATCTACCGATGATCAGGAGCACATAGGCAAGGCAAGGCAACCAACTGCGTTCATGTTGCGCCATTCCATACGCCCACGTACTGGTGAAAGGAGCAGGGAGCTTTTCGGAACGGCGCATCATGGGATCTTCCCGGGGACGACCGACCCATCCACGGCCTTATTGCAAAGGCAGGGATACTAAAGCACGACTCGCTACTCAACTGTCCTTCTTTGTAGAGAACATCCCTGATCATTATGCGCTTCACTCTCACAACGGTCATCACTGCCCTACCTTTCTTTGTTACTGGGGCTCCTCAACCTGCCAAACAGAGGGGTACAGCAATCCCACTCTCCCAGTTTTCATCGCTGGTTCATGCTGACAAGGGCGTTAACTTTGAAGCGCTCAACTCCCATATCGCTTTAACTACAGCGTTCGTACCCATCTAGTCGAGATCCAGATTTTATTTGACTTGAATAACAGTAAGATTCTTCGTGGCCTTGATAACTTTGAGAAGAACACCGGCACCTCGCATCCGCTTTCTGTGAAAGGCACTGGGAAGCGCGATTCCGGCAGACTACCCATAACTACCCTCTCCGACCCCTTCAACCGCTGGTTCGGTACTATTTCCGTTGGTACACCTCCCAGAAACTTCGCCGGTACGTTCGGGCTGACCTTGCAGCGAATCTGCAGCTCACTGACTTCAATAGTTTTGTTTGATACCGGCTCAAGGCACGTATGTCTCATCTGGTGTACGCATGGTGTGAACCTTTCACTGAACGTGTTTACAGCGATCTTATTTTGCCACATATCCAGTGTGACCACAGCTGTGATGGCCACAACCTCTATGATTCCGAAGCGTCTTTGACTTCCGCTGAGCTGGGTCGGTCCTTCGCCGCTGACTTCGTAGGTGGTGACACTGCTTTTGGTTACCAGTACACCGACAATGTCACGACTGTCGGACTCACGGTACATCTAACGGTCTCTACGACGTCATCAGTTTCTGACGTTTTTGGGCAGGTTACTCATCAAACCCTGTGTGCGGCAGTGCACTACTCTCAGGGTCTTGGAATCGAACGGTTCCCCGGGGATGGTTTGCTGGGAATGGCTTTCCAAGCTATGTCCCGATACAATCAAAGCCCTTTCTTCCAGAGTCTCGTCGCTGAGGGTCAGACAGACGAGCCTGTGTTTGCATTCCGTTTCGCAGGCCCCAGGCCCGAGCTATACATCGGTGGTACCAACCCAGACATGTACACTGGCGACTTCACCTGGGTCGTCGTCATCTTCCAGGTAAGTCACCGAACCTGATATTGCCCCAATAGTGGTTGATGTGGCGTATCCAGGGTTACTGGCAACTCAACATCGACAGCGTAATGGGCGACGGACGGAACGTGCTGACCAATCGTGCCGGCGTCATTGATACGGGCACCGTCCCCATCTACGGTCCCCCCTCGGACGTGGCGGCACTTTACGCAGCCATTGGTGGCCTTCCCTCCCGTTTTGGCCAGGGATTTTACTCCTGTATGTTTCCAGCCTACCCTCTCGGATCATTTATTAACACCATCGTATAAGTGCCTTGCGATATGGTCGCCAACATCAGCTTCATCTTCAGTGGCACACCTTTCTCCATCCCTGTTGCAGTTTACAACATCGGGTCCTTCAGTCTCCAAGGTCAGTGTGTTGGTGTCGTCGTTGCAGGGACTGCCCGTGAGTCTCCGGTCTGCTTTCGTGCTGTGATGACTTGTCTACTGATGACAATGAACATCAAGCATTTTGGATTATTGGCACCAGTTTTCTCAGTAGCGTTTATACTGTTTTTGATCTTTCCAATGAGCGTGTTGGGTTTGCTACGCTTGCGTAGCCTGCCACGTTTTTCGTCTACACTGAGTTCCATGTGATTCTCGCTATTTACGGCCTTCATATCTTCAATCACTGCGGAAACGACAAAATACTTCTACGTTAATCATACCAGTCCAGATTGTCTGATTGTAAGGAAAACGTACCACAAGTCCTGTCTGTAAGCAAAATGGATGAGTGCTCAAAACCAAGTTAGCAAGCTTAAAACCAGAGATAATTAGTACCGACGATTATGGGCGATGTTCCTGACTGTACCAAATATGTACTCCGACCAAGGCTACCTATCACTGCCACACGATCCAGGCTGCCTGTACACTATCCAGATTTCCAGTCAGCGATGGTTTGCTGCCTCGACATCCAAATCAGTTCCATTCAGCAGACCCTCAAACCTTTGGTGTCTTCGCTTTTCTCTCTCTCTCTAAGTCCCTTGTCACCATCTCCCTTGCCAACAAAGTACGCTAAGTTGCTTGGACCCTTTCCGAGTCAAAGTAAGGAATAATAAGCCAACGTAGCACCGTGTAACTTCAAGTTGGAACAAGTAGCATCATTCTGTTTGACCCGTTTGACCCGTTTGACAGGCTGATGCGTGACATGATCTGTGTCGCGTTTTGTCGGATCGGAAGTTCTCGCTCTCCAACCCCTTCCTCCAACATCACCATGCCCAGCGCAGTCCGTTGTTACTGTCTGAGCTACAAGTGCAAGGGTGCACTTGTTACATACCCCACCAAGCGAACTCATGAATGTGCTGACTTGTGCCTCAAGACTTCATCGTCACAACACATAATGTAGTGCTTTGGTACCGTAGCATACGGACAGCCGAGGTTGACAAATAGCCATGGCTCACGGGCCAGCCGATTGTTGGCCGACGTATGAGTTGCACTCGTAGGGCACGGATGGGCCGAGATAGAATAAAAGTTCTGTGTGATATGAGTGGGCCAAGGGATGAGTGACCCCAGAGGTCTCGGGTGGGCCGAGGGATGGGCAACCCATAGGTATTTTGTCAGTAAGGGGTGGAGCCATTCAATGGTGGGTGTGATATGAGTGGGCTGAGGGATGAGTGACCCCATAGGTATCGGGTAGGCTGAGGGATGGGTGACCCGTAGGTGTTGGATGGGTTGAGGAATGCATTCCCCATAGGTCTTGGGTGGGCCAAGGGAGGGCGACCCAAAAGTTATGGATGGGCCGAGGGATGGGTGACCCGTAGGTGTCAGATGGGCTGAGGGATGGATAACCCATAGGTGTTATATGGGCCAAGCAATGTGACCCCTGAAGGTCTCGGGTGGGCCAAGGGAGGAGTGACTCAAAAGTCCCATATGGGCCGAGGGATGGATGGTCGGTGGGTCTTGGATTGGCCAAGCAAGGGGTGACCCACAGGTGTTGGATGGGCCAATGCTATTCCCAGATTTATCCAAAAGTGTCAGCAACTCCAGGTCTTGGAGGACTGACCAGGCCCTGTTTGAGGGAGTGATCATGGGTGTGATCAAATTATTTTTGGCTTGGTACCAGCAAGGCTGGGTGGTAAGAACCTTTTGGCTTCATTCACACTGAAGCTGTCCTGATGGAACTAGTCATTTAGACATCAACCTGAGGTATTGGCCCTCCTCAAAGACTCCCATGGCAATTCTGGACCTCAGGAATGGCTCAGAGCTAGCTCCCTGCAAACTGCAGCCCTGCTGGTCATGCATCTGGAAGGGAGGTGCTGCTGAAACTGGCTGAGTCCACTGAAGACACTGAAATGATGGCCATCCTTTCCGAGTGGTCCTCAGTATATTCGGCAATGTCAGTCACAACTGTAGGGCTCAGTGGTTGGACATGTTGGCTTCCATAGGGGGGATCTTGACCTACACATAGATTTGGATAGCATTGGGGTTAGGATGGGGTATGGGCCTGGAACCCTACTGGGAATTTCCAGAAAGGTACTTAGGCATGGGGTGCCACATTTAGTTTCTGACAGGGTTTGCCTGGTCTACCATATGAGAGATAATGTCCATGAGGGGGTGGGAGTTCACAGATGTGATTGGGTCAGACAGGGCGACCTCCCTCACTTATTATACAAGTTGGCAGTGTCTATAAACATTGCTACAGAGTAGAATAAAAATTCCCTACATGAATGGCCACTAGTATCTAGAATTCCTGTCAGATGATTGGATCTCTGCAAGGATGTTCTCCACCTTCTGATACCTCCTGTTCTGACTCCCTTTGACTCATTTCAACATCCCTTGACACTTCTTGACATCTGCTGACACTTCTGACTCACATTCTGCATGACTCCAGTACTCTGGTGTCACCCATGTTTACTTGTCCCCATAGTATACAAACCCCTCTTGTATTTTGTATTCCACAGTTTGAATATCAACTTTGATCACTCCTCTACTCTGTCCAACCAAGTCCTCACTTTGAACACACAAAGCTAGTCTTCTTGTCATTGCTCTGGCCCTCTGGTCCTCCATTCTATCTTTGTTACTACTCTGCTAAATAACGGACTGAACTCAGGCAAGGGCACAACACATATGTAAGTTGAAGCCAAAGTCCACTCTGCTCTCCGACAACTCTGAACAGCCCAGAGGTGATGGTATCTTAACACTCACTCCACCACAGTACTGCAGTGCTACAGCCTACAAGATACCAAACCTTCACCTGACATGGGTGTCCAACCACTCACATTGATGTCACTAGCAACAAAGCTGTGTGATAGCCCAGAAAGATAAAAAAATGCTACCACCTGTCCCTCTCATCTTGTCACCTGCTGAAAGCCCTCTTTATTGAATGACCACATTGGTGGAAGTCAAGGAGGATCCCATAGTGTGCTCAGTTCATTGGAGATTGTCCAGTGTTGTGAAAGTGAGTCCAGTGTTGTGAAAGTGAGTGGAAGTGCTGGATGCTCAGGTGTGAGTGGATGAACTCCAGGACGTGGGAAGAGAAGAGCAGGAACTAGAAATTGAGATGCTCAGGGGGAAATGAGTAGTAAGACTGAGGGAAGCTGAAAGCTGGTCCCCCAAAGTATTAACTGTGGCTGCTGCTATGTTTGAGGATGTCAGAGGGGTATTTCAGTCAATGTCAGTTGATGTGAGCAAAGGTGGCATGCACTGATCAATGCCCTTGACTATTATAAACACCAAGACCTCCCAGAAAGACATTGTGTGTCTGTGTGTGGGGTAGCTAAATGTTCCCTCTGCACAAGCAACACTCTCACTGATCCAAGCTTTCAGCAAGCTGAAAAAGAAAAGAATGTGTGTTTTAATTGCGAACTTACAGTGACTCCATACACTGTTTGACCAAAATGCAATGCATGAAGCGCATTGCAACAGGCATGAGAATCTTGCTTAGCTCTGGTGAGGTGCATTGTAGTAGTCACTGGTTCATGTAATTTGCTTCAGGGATGGAGGATATGCCAATTATAAAACAGTAACACCATTGCAACAGTTTATGTACTCTATGATAAATTAGGGTATTTGGGGGATATAAATACTTGGTATAGCCTCCCTTGGCCTTGATCACTGCCTCAACCCTTCTAGGCATGCTTTCAATCAACTTCTGACACTCTGCAGCTGAAATCCTCTCCCACTCCACCTGAAATCTCCCCCACAATTCCTCTATTCATTTAGAAGGGTGTTTTGAGACAACCCCAGGCATGTTATATGGGATTAAGATCTGGAGACTGCAGGCCATGCCATGGTCCTAAGATTGAAGGATAGATTGAAGAAATATGACTTGGCCCACCCAAAACCTACAGACCACCCGGTCCTCAGCCTACTCAGCACCTATGGGTCACCCATCACTCAGCCAATCCTCAACTTGCATGTTGCCCCTCCCCTGGCCTGCCCAAGATCTGTGTGTCACCCATTCCTTGGCCCACCCAAGACCTGTTTGCTCATCCCTCGGCCCACCTGGGATCTGTGGGTCATGCATTCCTTAGTTCACCTGAGACCTACAAGTCATGCATTCCTTGGCCCACCTGAGACCTATAGGTCACCCATTTCTCAGCCTGCTCAAGACCTATGGGTCATGCACCTCTCAGCCCACCCAAGATGTCCGGGTCATGCATCCCTTGGCCCACCCAAGACCTGTTATGCTGATGAGGTTGTGAGAGCTCAATCAGATAACAACCAACAAGCCCTATTGTCGAGTAGGGCAAGATCTATTAGAAGTCTTTACTGGCAGACTATAGGCCAATCGGTGAAGTGAGTTCTCAGACCAAGAGATAGCTGGTTAAGTTATGTATTGTGTAGATTTAACTTGGGTTGTAACCAAGTAGAGTACAGGCCTTTATACTACCAGGAGTGGTGCATGGAAAGGTATCCACAGTAGGTAGCATCCAAGAAAGGTAACTAGAAATAAGAGGAATAAACGCCATAGAATATGACAGAAGGAAGATAAGGCCAGGGGCTTTGCCTGGAGTCACTGGTTGTACAAAGGGTCAAAAGAGAAAAGAAAAGGGATCATGCGATGGTACAGAGTCACGTGAGAAAGAAGGGGCTAAATGGTTCTACCATAACATTACCCTCCCTTTAGATAAAAGAACACTGATCTTTTACAACTCTCTATATCCTGTGCTGGGTGAACCAGTCATGTTGGCAATGGCAGAGTCATCAAAGACATCATCTCCATGATATTTGTCCCAAACTCTTGGTCCTCAAGTAGGGTGTCCAGGACAGTCGGCTTGGGTATGTCCAGGAGCATTTTTGAAACACTTGGGACACTCATAGTATTGACAATTGATGCGAATATGTCTGAGTCTTCAACATTCATAGCAGGAACAATTGTAGTGGGGGTGATTGCTTAGGAGAGGAAGGTGGGTTTGGGTTAGGTAAATGTGGTCTTGTTCTGCCTGGTCAGCGAGCTCTAGGATGGTGTTGGCAGGGATGCCGAAGGCTTCTTTGGTAGAGTCAATGTCAATGGGGGTAGAAGGTGTGTCTCCAGGGCCAGGAGTGATCAAGGGGACAGTGAAGAGAGTCCAGGTATGGTTTTGACGTGAGTGACGAGGAGAAGGGATTGGACAAGGTTCGTTGGAATTACTGTTGTGAGAGGATTGTGAGGATGGAGGGGAAGTTGGTGCAAATGAGGGAGGAGAGGATTTAGGGCATTCTACACCTTTGATGTTTGTGATCAGATCTGTGGCTCCTAGCTGGTGAGGCAGGTTGTTTAAAGCTTCTTCTTGTTCTCGCTGAATATCTTTAAGAATGACAAAGACAAGTTGTAGATCAGTAGAGTGGAAGTAGCAATGCATGTGGGATAAGAGGATTCAATAATTTTAATTTTGGAGGACTGCTTGGTAGGAGCTGTCAAGGGGGGAGTCTGAGTCTGAGTCAAGGGAACAACAGATGTAAGTGTTATGGCAAGAATCTTGGAAGAAATTTCTGTAAGAGGCAGCAGTTACGCTAGCTACAGGGAGTTGTTGTCTAGTGGAAAATGGAAGGGGGCAAGGAATGAATTGTGCACAAGAGGAGGTGAATTGGCAGGGCATATTTTCTCAAGGAGAAGTCTTTTGTCTTTTGCTTCTGAGATGAGAGCAGATGAAATGGGGGAAGTCTCGAGGATGGGACAGTTTATATTTGTGAAGTTTTGAAGTGGAGTTTTGGAAATTGGATTCTTGTTCCCACGAGTTTTCAGAAGAAGGATAACCATTCCAAGACACAAGGTATTGGCAGTGATTAGGGGAGCCTCAATGGGAGAGGATCTTCTCCACTTCATATTCTTCTGACCCAGTGAGGTTAGGAGGCAGTCTGGAGTGACTTGGGCTGTGCTCTGGGGTTTTGCGACAGGACAATAAGAGATGCATGGAAGACATCATGGATTTTCCACGTAAACAGGATCTGTAATTGGTAAGAAATAGGGGATAGGACCTGAAGGATTTCAAAGGGGTCTCCTTTAGGGGCGAGTTTTCAAAAAGGGTATCTGAACTTGAGATTGCAGGCTTCTAGCCAAACTTTATCTCCAACATTCCAGGGTTTGAACTTTGAAGATACACATTCCTTCATTGTTCACTGTGCAATTTCATGTGCCACTAGGGCTTCTTCTCGGGCATCAGTGAGGGAGATAAGGTGTTCTTCAATTGAAGGTAAGGGGGATTTCTTTGAGAGAGAAGGATAGGAGCAAGATTCATATCTGAGGATCAGAGAAAACAGGAACTTCTTCATGACAGAGTGCTCTAGTGAGTTGCGGGTGAATTCCACAGTGGGGAGGAGTTGTGCCCATTCACTGGGTTTTCCGTTGCAGAATATTTGGAGGTAAGTTTTGACCTCCTGGTTGACTTGTTCTGTTTCTCCATCAGACTGAGGGTGACAGGTGGAGGAGAGGGAAACATCATAGTTGAGGAGTCATCCGAGTTCTTTGGCAAAGGCAGAGGCAAATTGGGGACCACAGTCAGACATTAGTTTGTCATGTAGTACAAATCTAGTAAAGATGTTTCTCAGAAAAAGGTTTGCTACTCCAGCCACATCAATCATTTTGTGACAAGGAGATAGAATTACCCCCTTAGTAAGCCCATGGTCTACCATGACCATTAAAGAATCAAAGCCATCAGAAATAGGAATAGGTAGATTGGTCACAAGATCAATGGAGACCTGTTGAAAGGGGCAAGTGCATGTGGAGGAAATCAGGGAAAGGGCGGGAACCGTTGGGTGGGTGTCGACTTCCATGGACTGGCACGTGGCACAGCCTTGAACAAATTTTCTGACAAACATGGACAGGCCCAGCCACCAGAAGTCACATGAGACAAGGGCAGTGGTATGGGTGATACCAGGGTGGCCTGTAGAAGGAGATTCATGGATAGAGCATACAGTTTGGGTGTGATGGTTGGCAGGGATGTATAAGCAATGTGAGAAAAACAGATTGGCGCCATTGTAGTCCCAGTCAGAGGGAGAGGATCGAGGGAAGAGGGATTCTCCAACTTCCATGGCATTTGTGGCAGTCAGGACCAGAGGATCATTGGGGGTGGAAGCTGTAATCTTATTGACCAGTTCAAGGTCAATGGTATTTACAAAGAGACCCTCAGGAAGGAGGGTGACATCTTGGTTATCAGAGGAGGTGTCAGGGCATTTAATGTGAGACAATGCATCAGCAGGCGCTATTTGAGTTCCAGGGGTGTGTTGGAACAATCAAGTCATAATCGGAGAGGGTCAACATCCAACACGCTTGATGCCAGGAAAACTTCTGAGGGGAGCAGAAGTAAGTCAGGCTTTTGTGTGGTCTGTCAGGACTGTCACAGGATGTACAGTTCCTTGAAGACAATGTCTCCAAGAGGTCAGGGTGCAGATGATGGCGAGAAGTTCTCAGTCATAGATGTCATAGTTTTGTTTGGCAGGGGAAAAGTGGACAGGTAAGTGCAAGGATGAAGATCACCATTGGCATCCTTTTGCATCAGAACTCCTCCAGTGGCATGGAGAGAGGTGTTGGTCATGACAAATAATGGTTTTTTGATGTCAGGCATGGTTAGCATGGGGCATTGCATATAGAAGTGTTGGAGACGCCAAAAGGCAGTCTTTCAGTTGGTAGACTAGTCCTAGGTTGACGATTTTGAGTCAAATCAGTGAGAGGTTTAGCAATCATTGAGAAAGAATGAATTGTTGGTAGAAACTGCAGAATCCAAGGAAAGAGCAGACTTGCTTGACACAAGTTGGGGTTTGCCATTTGGCAATGGGGTCCATCTTCACTGCTCCCTCCCAGATGGTCCCAAGGAAATCGACTTCATCAGTAGCAAACTTGCACTTTTCCAACTTCAAATAGAGGTCATTTCCTTTGAGTCATTGAGGGACTTTCAGGGTCTGTTCATGATGGAGAGTGGTGTCAGAGAAATGGATGAGGATGTCATCCATATAGATGATGAGCCATCCTTCCGCAATGAAGTCAGCAAAGATGTGGTTGATGAATGCCTGGAAGGTTGGGGGGAGTTGTAGAGTCCAAAGAACATGATGTTTGGTTTGAAGAGACTGAAGGGAGTGATGAAGAAAGCTTTCCATTGGTCAGATGGTTTGATCTGGACATTATTGTAGCCCCATCTGATGTCCATCTTTGTAAAGATCTTGGATCCTTTCAACTTGCTGACAAGGTCAGAGACTAAGGGAAGAGGGTAGGTGTTCTTTATCATATGAGAGTTTAGGTATTGGTAGCCTTGGCAAGGGCAAAGGGATCTTTCTTAGGAATGAAGAAAAATGGGGAAGCTTGTGGCAACTGGGAGAGACATCTTGCTGGTCTCAAGATGTTCCTTGATGAACTCTTTACATGCCTTCTCTTCCTTTGGGTTCAAGTGGTAGGTCTTGGCCACTTTTGGAACAAAGGAATTGTCGAGGTCAATAGTGTGGTTGAGAGGATGGGATGGGGTACATGGTTGGTTGCTTTCTTGTCAAAGACATTGGCAAACTCTGCAAATTCAGGGGGAAGGACAGGTTTTTCTTTCTTTTCTTCTGCATCTTTCTGGGCAAGTTTGGTGGCAAGGGTAACCTTGCAGAAGTTGTACATCATGGAGTCAATTTTATTTTTAAGTTACTTGGCAAGATGCATTTTGGGGTCAGGTTTGAGGTATCACAGGAGGTATCATTGTGTGATGGCATTGAGGGTATCATGTCGGGGAATGGCTTTCTTATCAGGGAAGGAAAGGGTTACGGCTTCCCAATCAACGTCTGGGTTGTGTTGACAGAGCCAGGGGAGACCCAGGATGATGTTCTCTTTTCCACAGCTCATTACATACAGCTCTTGTTCCATTTCATTGTTGCTGATGTGGAGAGTTAGAGTAGTAGAAAACTTAATCTACCCAGCTACATGAGGAGATCCATCCACATTGTAGGGTTTCAAGGGTACAGGGAGTCATTTCATAGGGAATCAGTTCTTGAGAGTGAAATGTTGGTCAATGATGGGGGCTGCTGCTTTGCAGTCAAGGAGGGCACAGGTGTTAACAATTTTTCCTGTCTTAGTAGTGAAAATGGCAGTAGGAATGCACCTTAATTTAGAGGTCTGCTCAGCTACAATTACAGGAGTTGGTCTAGGAGAGGTCCGTGTCAATTTTCCTCCTTTCTAAAAGTCCTGCCCATCTAATCCAATCTTGGCAATGGGGAGGGCGTTGGGAGCATCTTGTTTGGGGTTCTCAAAGCAGACTTTGAGAACGTCCAACATCTCAGCCTCAGAGACATTGTTCTTCTGGAGTTCAGAGATAAATTTTTTACAGAGGATGGTGTCTTTGTAAGGATTTCTACTATCTTGATGGGAGTTGGTCAAGGGGAGGAAGTCTTTTGGGGAAGATAACTGTCCTTGTGGTCAGTGGAATGATGTCCTTGTTTTCCACAGACAAAGTGTAGTCCTTTCTTCATGTATTTGGCCTGCTTGACGGGCGTGAGTCAAACAGAGTTGACATCCATAGCATCAGGATCAGGGGTAGAGGTTAAGGAATATGAGTTCGGTTTTGTAGTGCCTTGATGCACTGGTTCTGTATATGGAAATGCCTGGCTTTAGCAATCCATTTCTTGAGGGTGTCAGGGATGGTATCCATGTTGAGGATTCAGGTTGAGAGGTTTCTCTCAGGACCGTTTGTGTACCAGGTTTGAGGGCAGATTCATCAGTCACACCCAATCAGCTTTTCAGGAACCGGAATTCTATGTTGAACTTTTCAAGAGTGCAGTGTCATTGGTTTAGGGAAGTGAGCTTGGCGAGTGCATTTCCCTTGTTATCAGAGACGATTAATGCAGTCTTGAAGCCTTGGGTGAAGTCTAACCATTCCCCCCATCCCTTGTTGCTGGGGGCTTCATAAAAGGCTTCAGCCCAAGAAGCAGCTCTCCCCTTGTTCATGAAGCTAAGGGTGGCAATGATCTTCTTTTTGTCGGTATCATAGATGTGGTCATTGAGTTCAAAGTAGGATATGACAGAGTACATCCATTGGGTGGCATCGTCAGTGTTGCTGCCAAAGGCAGAGGGGGTGCCAATCTTTAGTTAAGAGGCTTTGGAGGTCATCATTGGTCTGTTGTTGGGATCTGTTGGTTTGGTGACGGAAAACTTGTTGTCAGGGATCTTGGGTTTGGTGGGATCACAGTCAGAGCTTTTGAGGGACTCTGGTGAATCGTCTTCCATGGAAGAATCTGGTGGGAGATCTTTTGTGTCTTGTTTAAGAGTGAATCTGTTGTTCAGGTCAAGGCCTTTTGGATAATGACATTGTCGGGTTCTGGTAGTCTTTCTTCTAGAAGAAAAAGGTTCATTTGCAGTTCCGAATGGAGACCACATCTTGTTCAATTGGTCTGCACAAAGGCAGTATCTGTTTGTTGGGGGATAGACTGCATGATAGCAGTATTGAGTAAGGAAGTTAGATCTTTTGTTATGCTGATGAGGTTGTGAGAGCTCAATCAGATAACAACCAACAAGCCCTATTGTCGAGTAGGGCAAGATCTATCAGAAGTCTTTACTGGCAGACTATAGGCCAATTGGTGAAGCAAGTTCTCAGACCAAGAGATAGCTGGTTAAGCTATGTATTGTGTAGATCTAACTTGGGTTGTAACCAAGTAAAGTACAGGCCTTTATATTACAAGGAGCGGTGCATGGACCAAGGTATCTAAAGTAGGTATTGTTCAAGAAAGATAACTAGAGATAAGAGGGATAAACTCCATTGGGCAGAAGGCCATAGAATATGAAAGAAAAAAGATAAAACCAGGGGCTTTGCCTGGAGTCATTGGTTGTACAAAGGGTCAAAAGAGAAAAGGGATCATGTGATGGTACAAAGTCACGTGAGAAAGAAAAAGGGGCTAAACAGTTCTACCATAACAATTAGCTTACCACAGACCTGCCCACATCTATTAAACACATTCCTACTAGTTTCCAATGGGCCCACCCATTTACTGTACATGGCCTACATGTCAATTACTTCCACTTGACCCAGCCATCCAAAAAGCTATTGGAGAAAAACCTCAGCCCCTATCCTATCATTGCACATCCTGGTACACATTCCTTCACCCTCCAACCACCACTCTGCATTCATTTTGTTGAACAGCTCATCCTTGTTGTCCTCATGTTTGTGGAGCTGTTCATTGCTCCACTTTAACAAGTTGTGCTTGGTAGTTGAGGACATGATAGAGGATGGTAAGATGCAGACAGAAATCCTTTCTGCCCCAGTTGTACAAAACCCATGCTCCTATTCAATCTCCCCCAGCATTCCACTCCATTGTTCCCTCAGGGATTCAGGCCTAAAGGGGGGATACTGTCATATTCTGTGCCACACAAGTCAACTCTGGACCAAGTCTACCTTCTGCCTTATACCAAGTCCACAAGTCCACACCTCTACATCTCTGTTTCCGCATCTCTGCATCTCCACTCTCTTTCACCCCTATGCCTTGTTCCTTATGCTTCACACTTTTGACAGGCATCTGATGTGCATAATATCTCCACCTTTCAATACCTCCCATTTTGACTCCCTTTGACTTGTTCCAACTTCCTTTGACACTTCCTGGCATCTTCCAATGCTTCTGACCCACATGCCACATAACTCTGGTACTCCAGTGTCACCCATGTTCACTTGTCCCTGTAGTATATAAACCTCTTCTATATTCTGTATTCTGCAGTTAGAATATTGACTTTGATCACTCCTCTGATCTGTCTGACCAAGTCCTCACTTAACTACTTGAAGCTAGTCTTCTTGTTCTCGCTCTGACCCTCTGACATCTGACCTCTGACCTCTGACCTCTGACCTTCCCTTCTACCTTTGTCATGACTCCACTCTGCTACTACTCTGCTACTCTGCTAAGTACTGGACTGAACTTGGGAAAGAGCACAACACATAAGTTGAAGCCAAAGTCTGCTCCACTCCCTCAACTCTGGACAGCCCAGAGGAGGCAGTACCTTAACAGGTATGCGGAAAGGCAAAGGGGGTCAGGAAACCCTGAGGGGGGTTGGAGGGGCAAGGGACTTTGGCTTCAGCTTATGTGTTGCACCCCTGTACAAGTTCTGTCCCTTCATTTCAAGGCAGAAGTTCAGAGGACAATCCTAAGATCAACTGAAGGACTGAGAAAGGTTTCAGAGTGAAGCAAAGACTTTGGAGGATAGAACAGGATTTAGTCGATATTCAAACTAAGGAAATATTACAGAGTCAAGTCAGGTTTATATACTGCAGAGTCCAGAACATATAAAACTGTTAAAGTATCTCAGATGAATTGGGGTTTTGGGTTTCTGGAGCAAAGTAAGAGGATGAATCAGAATGGCATCAGAATGATGGAATAATAACTGAGGGCAATGGCGCAATAATTGTAAAGCAGGGGGAAAGGGAATTATTGATAGGAACTGTAAATGTCAAGGAATGTCAAAGGAAAGGATGTCAAGAGATAGCCGAGATAGGAGTACGAAAGTCCAGGTCGGGAATGTGAAAGTCTGGGATGGGAAATTTGGGATTCAGGATACCAGATGAAGGAGAAAATCTTCTAAGGTAAAGTCTAGGGCTTGGGGTTTGGGATTCAATCATAAGGGGCTGGAAGTGTGTTGCATGGGTCGGGAAAGTTTCGGGATGTGACAGTATCCCCCTCTTAGGCATGACCCCTTGAGTGCCTGGATAGAAGTCCATAACAAGTAATCGAAGTATGGTGGAGTTTGAAAATCAGGGATCAATCTGAGGGACCTTACAACCATTGACTGCCAGTTGTTTAGTTTCATCAACCATCATGTCTACTCACTCCCAATCTGACAAGGATTCAGGAGGCCAAGGAGAAGAAGGCCCGGCAGGAGGCAGAAAGTCAGGGAGGAAGCACAGAAGAAAGTGGAGGAGGACAAGAGATTGAGGAAGGCAGAGGAGGAGGTCATGCAGGTGGCAGCAGAGAGGAGGTGGAGGAGTTGCAGGGGTGTGGCACAAGTGGCTCAACAAAGGGGCCTGAGGCAGGGCCCTCCCAAGGCAGCACAGGGAGGCCCAGGGGTTGGCTTCCCGGGGTGAACACTTCTTGCATGGCCTGTGTGAGGGCTAGGGTCCCATGCCTGGGTCCAAAGACCAGTTGATTGAGGACATGCATGAGGTGCATGCAGATGCATTCATTGTGTCAGGAGGCCGGAGTGGTGGGGAAGAGGGCAGCTGTGGAAGTGGCATCCCTGCGCAGAGGAAAGGACCAGAAGCAGTGGAGGCAGAAGAGCCTGGAGGTCCAGGAGGAGAGCAAGGAGGAGGAGGACGATGATAAAGAAGAGTGGGATGCACTCGGGGCCCTGGTGGATGCACTTGGGGCCCTAGTGATGTCATACAAGGCTCAGCAGAAGGCAAATGAAGCCTACCAGGAGGCTGTTGTAGTGCAGCTGTCAGGAAAGTGCCACTCACATTTGTCCAGTTTGGCATAAAGTCCGTGCTTCTGAAGGTGTCGCAGAACTTGCCAGACTTCCTTGTAAGAAGCCATGTCATTGGAATAAATGAGGATGTCATTGAGGTAGACCACAACGCAGACGTCTAGGAGGTCTGCAAAGATGCTGGAAGGCTGCAGGGGTGTTGGCGAGCTCAAAGGGCATCACCAGCCACTCATACAAGCTGTAGCAAGTCCGGAAGGCAGTTTTCCACTTGTCCTGGGGGGCAATGCAGACAGGGTGGTAAGCATGACAGAGGTCAATTTTGGTGTACACCTTGGTGCAGCTAGGGGAATTGAGGAGGTCAGAGATTAGGAGTAGGGGATAGCAGTCTTTTTTGTGATTTTGTTGAGGCCTTGGAAATCAATGCAGAGGTGCAGGGATCCATCCTTCTTTTGGACAAAGGGGAGAGGGGCACCATGAGTGGACATGGACTAACAGATGAAGCCATAGTTGAAATCGACACAGAGGCACAGGGATCCATCCTTCTTTCGGACAAGAGGACCAGGGCACTGTGAGCAGATTTAGACTGGCGGATGAAGCCGTAGTTGAGGTGTTTGTCTATGAGTTCCTGGAGGGACTTGAGTTCTGTAGCAGAAACTGGGTAAACAGTTCTGAGAGGAGGGGAAGCACCTTCCTCTAAGTCAATCTTGAGATCAAATTCCCTGTGGGTTGCAAGGGCGTCAGCCTTGCACTTACTGAATACATCAGGGAAGTTGTGATAGTCTGGTGGGACAGAGGACAGATCAACTTCTTTGGGGGATTTGGGATCAAGGGATACGGAATGAAGTTTGGAGTCCTGGGGACGGAGGTGAATGCAAAACTGCTTGGAGCCATTGAGTTTGCATGCATGCACAAAGGTGGCAGAATTGACAAATGAGATACAAGGAGCTTCATGGGGTGGCTTGTCAGGAGTGTCAGAGTGAGATAACAGAACAGGGTCTGGAATCTCTGGAAGTGATGTCAGGGTCATTGGCAAGTCTTGAGCCGAAGTTTGGGAAGTAATACTGCCCAATACCCAGTCAATAAATGGATTGTAGCGGGTGAGCCAGTTGTGTCCTAGAACAAGGGAACAAGAGGAATGTATCAGAGGTGACAAAGCCAGAAGGGAAATGAATGGAAAGGTCAACAGCATGGGTAATTGTATAATTAGAAGTTTTAATGGAATAGGGGGAATGGAATATGTTGGAAAATGGTGCTTGTTAACAAAAGTAGTATCAATGAAACAATCAGTAGAACCACAATCTAACAAAGCGGGAAAAGCAGGAATTTTGGAAAAGTCAGGAAAAGATATAAGCAGCATAAGGGCCTTGGGATCATAAAGAGTGGACATGTTGAGATGGGTCTCCATAGGTGCACAGTGGGATTCAATGCAGCCTCCTTCCTGTGTGAAGTCCAGAAGGCTGCACCCTATTTTTTGCCTCAGGGGTAGAGGCCTCCAGTTTGCCTTCCAAAGCAGGGGAGATCTTGGCCGTGCAGGAAGTAGACTTCTGGAAATCCTTAGCCATATGTCCTGCGGCCCCACAGAACATGCACAGCTTGAGGTTGAAGTGATGTTTGTGTTCCTCAGAGGTGAGGTGTCCGTCCTTCCTGAGTTTACTGGAGAGGTCTGATGGGGGTTTTGGGATAGGGACGGAGGATTTCCCCTTAGAGGATGACAAGGATGCAGCAGGGTTGCACAAAGTGACGGGTTTTGGAGATGAAGTGGTGGGGGTACTTTTGGATGTGGAGGACTGGTTTCCAGAGGGTCTGATCTGGCAAGCAACTTTGGACTTGCATTCCCAGTACCTCCCATTGATAGTTTGGGTGAGAGTCTGGAGTTCTCCCAGGGAGCGTGGTTTTCCGATGCAGGAAAGCTTGTCTTTGATGTGATCAGGGAGTCCATTGTAGAAGTGGTGTTGGAGGGCTCCTTTGCCATAGCCCTGGACCTGGGAGGCTAGATGATTGAATTCCACCACATACTTGTTGATGTGCTGGGAGTCTTTCATGAATAGGTGGTTGAGTAGGTGTTCTGCATCACCGACAGGGTCATGGGGGCTGAAGTTGGTTTGGAGCTCAAGGACATTCCCTGTAGTCATCTGTCCATCTGGAGGAGGTCAGGCTCAAACCATTCAAGAGGCATACCTTTTAGGTAGGACTGGGCAAAGGTGACCTTTGCATGGGGATGATCCTGGAAATTTAACTTGCATTGGACCAGGAAGGCCCGCAGCTTGCAGGGATCAGTCCCATCAAAGGTGTCAGGTTTCCAAACCTTTGTGCACAGAGATGAGGAGTTTTTGGAATTGTGGTTGCAGCACGATAACTCAGCAAGGCCGTGAACTGCGTTTGCAAGCACCATGATGGAATTAGGTGGGATTGCGTTATCCAAGTTGTCATCATTTTGGTTGTTGGGGTTGTTGTTGCCACCATTTCCATCATCAGAGGGGTCTGGGCTACCCCTGGAGGGGGAACAACCTGCAGCAGTAGGGGTGGAGATGCTTCGAGACAGGGCTCTAGCTTGAGATGTGGAAGTTGATGTATGATGAGCAGAGAAGTTTTGGAATTGTTTGGCAACATCATCAGGGAGTGCAGTGCGTCTTCTTGGGCGGCCTCTGACTGAGCTGTGTCGATGCTTTGCATACTGTGTGTTTGAGCATGAGTCTGAATAGTTCTGGACATGTGGTAAAGAAGTGATGTTAGCAAACTTGTAGAGGTTTGAGTGCAAATATACTGTCAAGTCTGGGTTCAATCACGGAATTCCCAGAGTGTCCGGAGTGTGCAGAAAGGCACAGGGGGTCAGGAATCCCTGAGGGGGGTTGGAGGGGCAAGGGACTTTGGCTTCCACTGATGTGCTGCATCCCTGTACAAGTTCTGTCCCTTAATTTCAAGGCAGAGGTTCAGAAGACAATCCTAAGTTCAACTTAAGGACTGAGAGGTTTCAGAGTGAAGCAGAGACTTTGGAGGATAGATCAGGATTTAGTCAATATTCAAACTGAGAAAATATTACAGAGTAAAGGTGGGTTTATACACTGAAGAGTCCAGAAGATATAAAACTGTTAAAGTATATTGGATGAATCAGGGTTTGGGGCTTCTGGAGTATAGTAAAAGGATGAATTGAAATGGAATCAGAATGATGGAATGATAACTGAGGACAATGGCACAATAATTGTGAAGCAGGGGGAAAGGGAATTATTGATAGGAACTGTAAATGTTAAGGGATGTCAAAGGAAAGGAACATATGTCAAGAGATAGCCAAGATAGGAGTATGAAAGTCTGGGACAGGAAATATGGGATTCGGGATATCAGGTGAAGGTGAGAATCTTCTAAGGTAAAGTCTGGGGCTCAGGGTTTGGGGTTTGATCATAAAGGGCCAGAAGTGTGTCATATGGGTTGGGAAAGTTTTGGGATGTGACAACATCCCTGCCTGGGCTCCATCTGCAGTGCCACCAACCTTCCTTGGTGCTTCCTTGGAGCACTCCTGCTTGGGGATAGAGATCCTCATGGTGCCATGAGGATGCTTGTCAGAGCACCTTCAGAGTATTCACATGTCACTGGTTAAGGCCAAAGGTGTGTCATGTCATAATAACATCTCAATATGGTCTCTTTTCCCCTTTCCTATTGACTCCATTTCTATGTCATTGCTCCTCTTGATTATTTTCTCTTTGATTCTGTCTTCTTGTCTTTTTTCTGTGCCTTTTTCTTTCTTTGTTATGTTTACTCTTTCGTTTTTCTTCTTCTTCTGTGCCACAATTTCCTGCTCTTCCATTAGTGCACCACAAAACAATTTTATTGTTGCGAGACAAGCATTGAGCATCCAAGCAAGTAGCAAATGGTTAGCAAAAAAGTGCGAATATAAATCATATAAATGGAATCAAGATTCAACAGGCAGTGTCCAAATGGGCAGGAGAAATTACACAGTGATCATCAACACCACTCAGAAGGCTACCTACTCACTAGACAATGACGCACTAGGCTGTGGAGCATCATGCTCTGAATGAATTTTGACCTCTCTGAAGGGATTTCCATGCTCTGCAGGAGGATTGGGGTATGCTGATGGGTTGTTGGATGGACCTAAGGCTTCAGGATATGGGCTGCTGCAAATCACTGGTGTAGGATGGAATTGAGAATTAGGTTGGCCAGGTTGACCACAGTAGTAGTAGCTGCTAATGTTGTGGTATGTGGGAGCAGGATTGATCTAACCAGTACAAGTCTGTGAGTCTCCCTGAGGGGGCAATTCAGAAGGGGGCACCTGTGAGTTTTCCATCTCAAAGTATGGCACTCAGAACTGCAGATATGGGCCACCCATTGGTTGGAATGCACCTGCATATGGCTGAAGATGGGGGTCAGGACCTTGATGACAGTACCATCCCCCATTCATGTACTGCATACAGCCACTATAGCTGCCATGCCCATCTTGCTGCTGGCAGTACATGTCACCTTACATCCCCCCAGGAGGAGCACCATGTAGGGTGTGCCCATGGCAGTGGGTACTGGTGCATGTAGGGATCATGCCTGTAATGCATCATTGCATTGGGGGTTGGTGTTGAGCATGATGGTCATCATTGGACTGGAGGTTTTGTTGAGCCAGAAGGGTCTCCCATGGACAACTCACATCAAAGGATGCACATGGACAACCCTCCTCAGCAGCAAGAAGGTTTGCAGACAGTGTAGATAGATGGTCAGTCTCACTCTTGTGAGGAGGCTGTAACCACTTGCAAAGACTGAAAACATCATTAGGATCCTGGTTTGCATCAGGGATTTTCTTCTTGGCTAATGTGAGCTTAGGTCGCATGGGTTGGGGATTGGAAATCAATATTGTGTTTTCCCTGGTGGGTAACTCTGTGGATGTGGCAAGAGGCATCATAGAAAGGGGTCTGTGCTGTGAGGGGACAGTGAAATTTCCTCCAGAAGATGTTGTGGAGGTGTGATGAGCGTCAGAGTCCTGCTCCTCAACCACAGGAGCAATACCATTGAGGGCTGCAACATGAGGAGGTTCCAAGGAGGGCACAGTCACATCTGGAGCATGGCCTTGGGGGGCAGATCTGTGAGACAGGTCAGGTGTATGAGGGTTGTGGATGTCTTAAGGCATTGGGTCAATGGTTTGGAGAGGGTTCACCTGCAGCTGTTCAGAAGCTGAATTCAAGGTGACCTTGTCCTCCAAAGAGGGGACTAATGATTTGGAGGGCACTCAGGGATGTTGGTGGCCAACCCTTCTACCATCAGAGCTCTGGGCTTTCACCTTGCCCTTGCCCTTAGAAGGTGGCACTTTGGTGGAGATGGGCTCTGGAGATACTGCATGCTTTTTGGATGTGTGCAAGGAGATGTTGAGTTTTCTCTTGCACTTCCATGAGTCATGGCCTTGCTCGTAATTGGAGAAATCACTGGGCTCAAGCACCAGGCCTTGATTGAGCTCCTCACTAGCCTTGGATGTATCTTCTTTGGGCTGGTACTCAGACCTGGACAGGGAACTGAGGTTGTCATCCACCAAAGTGGTGGTGACATTCTTCAGTAGTTTTACAATGGTGTGCAAGCAGTCCGTTTCTTGACATGGGTGGCTGCAAAGTGGGATTTTTGGGGGAGCCCTTTGCAATCAGTTTTGAGATTGCAAAACATTTTCTTTGCACAGGGACAAGGAGAATCATGTTTTGGAGCAGTGCCATCAATGACGGGAACCTGGGTTGCCATGAGATCAGCTACAAGTCACAATGTAGGTTGAGTAAGCATCACAAACCATCTTGAAAAAAGATTGGAAATGCACCCTTCATATATACTGCAAGCTTGAAGTGCAGTCCAACCCTAGAGGTATCCCTAAGGGCTGTGACAAGCATTGAGCACTCAGCAAAACTGAGATCAGATATCCCTTTTGATCCACCCTTTGGACATGGATTTTGCTCCTTGCCTGGAAAAGAAACATCAACTGAGTAGTTGATGCCTCTCACACTGCTTTTGGCCAGCTTTGCAGGCAGAGACTTCCATGGAAACAACTTTCCTGAAGCCCACTTGCAACCAACTTTCACTGATGGGAACAGATAATCAGCAAAGTCAAAGATACAAAATAGCAAACAATTGAATTTTTAATAGTTGTGGTACTGACAGAGTGCCTGCACAAGTTTGCTCCACACATGAGCATGGTCCTCCCTTTCTTCAGGGTCAACGGTCTTGGGGCTGTCATCATCCTTGTTGACTTTCCTCATCATGATTTTGATCATCACCATCAAATGCTTGTGCAACGGTTGCAAGAGATGACTTGTTGCTGGATGAACCATCAGATCCCAATGAGAGGTATGAATAACGAGGTCATACTCACTATATATGTATATATGCCTTGAAGTGCCTGATGATCTCGTCAATGTTGGCATGACAATGTTTGGCAAAGAACTAGAGAAAACAAATGATCAACATACTAAATTTGTAGCCACAGAAGTAGTAAAGGCAAAGCCAAGCCCTGCATCTTGGTTCACCACACTTCTGGATATGGCTGAAAACTAGATCCTTGTCAAACCCTCTTCTGAGGTTCTAGGATCCAGAGAGAAGCTGACTTCCTGATTGCACAAACTTTTGTCTTGAACATTGAGTGACATATAGAGTGCTTCAACCTTGTCTAGAAGATGGCTGTGGCTGTGCTCCATGCTGTCCAGGAGATCAAGTGCCTTTCCAGAGATACACTCTTTTTTGGTAGCTGCTTGGGTGGTCTGCAGTGCTTGTTCAGATAAATCCGAGTCCGCTTGTAGGGCAAGTATGCTATCTAGTTCTTTCTCTTTGCAGAAGCATCTTGTTATCATCAGCTGGTTAATACCATATGATAAATTACAACTTATGAGCCCTTACAAAGAGCTGAGCAGTGCATTCTTTTGTCCATTGAAAGTGAAGTTCAGAAAGTGAATCACTGCAGCCCTCAAGGACTTGTTGAGCAGCATCACCTTGCTCTCTGACACCCTTTTTCATTCTTCCAGAGCATGCAGAATGGTGGAGTCAGTTGGGAATCCCTGAGGGGGGTTGGAGGGGTAAGGAACTTCAGCTTCAGCTTATGTGCTGTGCCCCTGTACAAGTTCTGTTCCTCAATTTCAAGGCAGAGGGTTGGAAGACAATCCTAAGATTAACTTAAGGACCAAAGGAGGTTTCAGAGTGAAGTAGAGACTTCACAGGATAGAACAGGATTTAGTTGATATTCAAACTAAGGAAATATTGGAGAGTACAAGCAGGTTTATATACTGAAGAGTCCAGAACATGTAAAATTGTTAAAGTATTTTGGATGAATTGGGGTTGCGGGTTTCCAGAACAAAGTAAGGGGATGAGTCGGAATGGCGTTAGAATGATGGAATAATAACTGCCATGACTCCAGTGTTGTTGAAGCTGTCCATGGCAGCCTTTTGCTTTTTGCCATCAGCTGCTTCATATGATGTCTCGCATTGATAAATTGCCTTGTCTGGTATGAGGGCTTTGTGTTTCTTTGGTTGACATTTGCACACTTTCATTATGCATTGTCCAACAGCGTCCACCTGAGCCTTTGGAAGGAAGTAGACTGGTGTATAAAAGGTGGGACAGTCACCGGCAGAGTGCTGATGTTAATGGTGGAAGTTTCCATCAGTAGCAATGTGAATATGTCACCACCATCAGGTAGTGGTCATCCAAAGGAATTTCCACCAAAACATACAGGGCAACACTGGATGAGCAACTGATCACAGGAATGTTGAGGGGAAAACTGGGTCACATCCTATGGTAAGAGGGTTGGAGTGGTATCCTGCTGGGGATGACTGGGATGACTGGGCAATACTTGGGCTGTGGAAATACAGTCTCAGAAATGCGTGACTATTGACTCAACACACTTCTCTACTTCAACTTGGAGTACATCATACCACTGAATGGCATGCCCCAGGCTGCACCTGAAGGGTTCTTGGACTGTGGTTCCCTGTCAGTGCCTAGATTCTTAGTAACAGGATTGAAGCAGTGGCCAAAGGACACCTTACCTCTCTGCCTGTCATACAAAAACACCTCCAAGTATAATGGGGATTCAAAGCAGCTGCTAGAGCATTGATAGCATCACATGAATGCTCAAAAAGATCTCAATAGAATGCAAGAATTTCAATGGAAACAGCCATGCGAGGTTGGGAAGGAGCCATTGGAAATAGCCCATGATGCAGTAACACTTGTGGGAGGGAGGCACATCTGCATGCTGGCACAGTAATAGAGGCAAAATCTATGTTTTTATCAGTGTACACCAGAGACTGGCCAAGAAAGCACTTATGGTCAAAATGCAAACACACTGGAAACCACCCATAAAGGGGGGAAACACTAAGGGGGAAATCAGACAAGACAGAATGTGTATGAGTGTTTGTGATTAAGCGGGGTAATAAAAAGATGCAGTACATGAGCAGCAGTGAGTAGTATATATATGTTCTGTGAGTAGAGGGGAGCCAATGGTATTCAAGTACTTCAAGTTGTCTGATGACATTGCAGTGAAATGATGCCACATTGGCTTACACACACGAGGATTGTTTTTTTGAATTCGCAAACTCCAAGTTGCATACAATGAGAAATTGCGGAGTTGGGCAGTGATACTGGTTTTCCAAGGGTCTGTGTCAAGTATTGGAGTAAGGGATTGATAAGAGTTGGAATGACAGTCTTCCAGCTCTGAAAGAGACGTGGTGCTGCATTTGCAACAGGTGCCAGTGTGCTGGGTTCAAAGAAGTTGCCTGAAGGGTCGTATTCCACCTCAACTGCGGCCTGTTGTAAGCATACCAACACAGATCGCAGCACGTCATTGCCCATACCAACACCACTGCAATCCTCCTCCTCATTGGGCTCCCTCGATGGGACACTGCTGATTGGACCCCTCCACGATCTTTATACTTATTTGCCTCAGACCTCTGTATCACTATAAAACACTGACCGTTTACACATGTACATTTATCTCTTTTACCTTCCAATTGATACACTCATACACATTCCGCTTCGTCTGATTCTCGCTCAGTGTTTCCACCCTCTCGGGTGGTTTCCACTTTTTTGAACGTTCTCGAGCGTATGCTCGATTCTTCTCTTGCCGTTTTCAGGGGTTAAAATACCCATTACCGTACCGCTGCCGTTGCCATTTACTGTCCCCCTTGCCGTTTCCACTTATCACTGTTCCATTCCCTGTTTCCCTCCTGTTCTCATCTGTCTATGCAAACACGCAGTCGAACTCGTCATAATACCTCCCTGCCACCCTCCGCCATTATTCCCAGAGTCGTGCGCTCTGTATCTCCACCCTTTTCATCTGATTCCTCCATGTCAGATTTTTCTCCTCCCCCCAAACGTTCTCCTATGATGGCGGGCAAAGGCCACTACGAACAGTCTGCTGCACACAAGGCTCCCATCATCACAGTAGGCAACATCACTCCCAAAGCCCTGCGATCTTGGGAAATGGGTTGCAAGCAATACTTTTTGCATAGGTCGATCGACTCTGCCGAACAAGTTCAAAAAATCACCTGGAACTTGCAAGACCCTCGTATCCAAGACTGGTATCTCAACAACTACGATCGCATTGACAAACTCACCTTCTCTGCCTTCATGGAGGAAGTCCGATCTTGTTGGTTACCCTCCGACTGGGCCGCGATCACACGTCAGAAGATGCTAGCTTCAACACAGGGTAATAAAGCGTTTAGCGAGTGGGCAATTGATGTTCAGACTCAAAACACCATCCTGCGCGGGACAACCTCACACCTTACTGATGCTTCTCTCAAATATCACCTCGAGGCACACATACACCCCAACCTCGCTTGCGAATACAGGGCAACGGAGTACTCAACGGAGGATGTGCTGAGGAAGTGGATAGAAAAGGTTCGGTTGCTCGATGAAAAACG
The DNA here is from genome assembly GCA_014904945.1 of Gyrodon lividus. Lineage (NCBI taxonomy): Eukaryota > Fungi > Basidiomycota > Agaricomycetes > Boletales > Gyrodontaceae > Gyrodon > Gyrodon lividus. Next base: position 156,591 of record MU127422.1, read on the forward strand.
ACAACGTGATGTTGCAAAACACAAAGAAGCGGTTGACGTTGCTATCCGTGCTGTGGCTCGACCAGCCCCATGGACCTCGACTTCGTCTTCAAAAACTCAGTCTTCGAAGGGTGGTGGAGATGCGGTCAAGTCCTCGACGACTAACAAATTTCTTTGCCTCCCAGCCTTGACGATGGATGAACGGAAGATTCTCCAAGACAATGAAGGCTGTTTTAAATGTCGCTGCCCCTTCCAAAAGCACACCTCCCGCGACTGTCCCTACAACTTCCCTGATCCAAAGACATACAAACCGCTCACCGCCGACGACATCGCTGCCAAGAAGTTGAAGACGACTCCGATTGCGGCGAT
>MU127422.1:157283-184056 GCA_014904945.1 Gyrodon lividus
GTTCTCGTGTCGTACGTGCTGTCGTGGCCGCTAATCTTTGTAGCCCGCTGCTCCTTGGTGGTCCCTTTCTCGAACACAACAAAATTGTAATAGACCATGAACTTCGCACCTGTATAGCTAAAGACATCAACTCCAATCTCCTAAATCCATCATCCAACATCCCTGTCAAACCAGTTGCTGACTGTTTTGATCTTCCGAAACACTATGATTTCAAGCATGCTGTCGTTGATGAACTCAACTTCGTTCTCCCTGAACTCAAGGACATTGTGGAAGCAGAGTGCGAACCACTCTGAGGTGTTAACATTGTCGCCGCAATTCAGGAACGCATCGAAAACTTGGCAGTTCTCGAGAACTTAAAAAATGGGATCGTGTTGTGAAAGAGGAGTTCTCTGATCATTTCCCACTTGATCTCCCTCACAATGATTCACTTCCATCAGATGTCCTCTTCCACGTTCAACTTAAGGACGCGAACAAGGTTGTCCAAACACAATCTTATGGCTGCCCCAAAAGGTACAAAAATGCCTGGAAAACCTTGCTGGATGGACATCTTGCTGCCGGAAGGATGCGTCCCTCATCAAGCGCACACTCTTCTCTGGCATTCATAATTCCTAAGTCTGATCCTACTGTTGCTCCGCGTATGGTCTGCGATTATCGGTTACTCAATCTTAATACTGTCCCAGACAATCATCCCTTGCCGTGCATTGATGAAATCCTCTGCGATTGCGTGAAGGGTAAGATTTGGGGAAAGATTGATATGACCAACTCATTTTTCCAAACCAAAGTCCATCCGGACGACATGCATCTGCTTGCGGTGCATACTCCTTGGGGCCTATATGAGTGGACTGTGATGCCAATGGGAGTCCGCAATGCCCCCGCCTTCCATCAATGTCACATGACAACTGCGTTATGCCACTTAATTGGAAAAATCTGTCACGTCTACTTGGACGATATCATCATCTGGTCTCAAAATGTCGAGGAGCACGAGAAGAACATTCGCCTTGTTCTCAAAGCATTATGGGCTGTGTCTCTTTTCTGTTCACCTAAGAAAATGTCACTATTTAATTTGGAAATTGACTTTCTAGGGCACCATCTCTCAGAGCGTGGCATGGAGGTTGATTGTAATAAAATCGCCAAGATTCTTGACTGGCCAACACCACAGCAATCCAATGATGTCCACGCCTTTCTCGGTCTAGTTCGCTACCTCGCAGATCACCTGCCAAATCTTGCAGAACATGCCCGCATTCTTACCCCCTTGACCACCAAGGTGGCTGAACTCCATTTTCCTGTCTGGACAGACGAACATGCGACAGCCTTTCAAGCCCTCAAAGACTTAGTGGTCAGCCTCCACTGTCTCATGACGATTGACCATGACAACCCTGGCAATAACAAAATCTTCCTCACTTGCGATGCATCTGACTATCGCACTGGTGCTGTCTTGTTGTGGGGACCAACCTTGGAAACTTCACGACCAGTAGCTTTTGATTCCTCACAACTTCGTGATGCTGAACTTAATTATCCAGTACACGAAAAAGAACTGTTGGAAATCATCCGTGCCTTGAAGAAATGGCGGATTGAACTCCTTGGCGCGGAAATCTGTATCTACACTGACCACCGCATGTTGATCAACTTCGCTACTCAAAGGGACTTATCTCGCCGCCAAGCCAGATGGTCCGAATACATGGCGCAGTTCGACCTCACCATCGTGTACATCAAAGGAGAAGAGAATATTGCTGTGGATGCATTATCACAGCTGATCACTTCTGACCTCAGCGAACCAATTCAAGTTGCGGCTGTAGTCAATATCACCTCTCCTTTGACGACGGACAGATCTGACGACATTCATGTCAACACCGTTCTGCATATCGAGCACAACAAGCAACTGACTCTGGATATTCTCTCTGGATACATGGAAGACTCATATTGTCGCAGGCTTTTCACCCTTCTGGATAAGTTCCTGAACCTGGTGGAACATGAAGGCTTACTCTACTTATCAGGGCGCCTTGTGATTCCACGTGTAAACTCCTTGCGGGAGCGCATATTTCACTTAGCCCATGATGCCACCCTCCGCTATTCGTTTTACTGGCCACACATGCGTTGTGACCTTGTTGAATCTTATATCCCATCTTGTGTCGACTGTATGCGCAACAAGTCGCCTACAACAGTGCCCGCAGGTCCTCTGCATCCCTTGCCAATTCCTGATGGTCGCGGTGACTCCATTGCAATCGACTTCATTGGTCCTCTGCCGGACGACCAGGGATTCAACATGATCGTCGCGATAACAGATCGCCTTAATGCCGACCTTCACATTCTTCCATGTCATGACAACATCACGGCCGAACACTTTGCTTCCCTCTTCTTCAATCACTGGTATTGCGAAAATGGCTTGCCCCTGGATATCGTCTCGAATCGCAATAAGCTTTTCATTTCCCGTTTTTGGCGTGTGCTCCATAAACTGACAGGTGTTAAACTAAAGCTTTTGTCGTCATACCACCCTCAGACAGACAGCGTAAGTGAGAGAACGAACAAAACCATCAACCAATGCATCAGATTCCACGTTGAGCGAAACCAGAAAGGATGGGTCAAGGCGCTACCACAAGTATGGTTCCACATCATGAATTCCGTCAACTCCAGCACTGGGTTCTCCCCATTTCAACTACACCTCGGTCGTTCACCTCGTCTATTACCACCACCAATTACATCGCTCACAGACTCCGAACCCGACTCAGAGGAAACACGCGCCAGACAGCTCATCTCCAAATTGGAACTCGACGTCATGGAAGCACAGGATAACCTCCTTGCGGCTAAGGCCTCCCAGTCCATTCAAGCTAATAAGCACTGCTCACCAGACCTTGTCTTGCAGGTTGGTGACCGCGTCATGTTGTCTACGAAACATCGTCGGCGTGAATACATGCAAAAAGGCACCAACCGCGTCGGAAAGTTCATGCCTCGTTTTGATGGACCTTACCACATAACTGAAGCACACCCCAAAATGTCCACGTACACACTCGACCTACCCAACTCACCCAACATATTCACCACCTTCCATGCCAGCCAGCTTTGTCGACACACCCCCAACGATCCTATACTTTTCTCCACCCGCGAGTTGCCACGACCTGGGCCTGTTGTTACTCCGGAGGGTCAGCTTGAGAACTTTATCAACAAAATCATCGATGAACATCGCGTTGGTCGTGGAAAATGGTACTTGGTCCGATGGGTTGGATATGGACCAGAAGATGACGAATGGTTGCCAGGACGGGAGCTGGAAGACTGCGAGGCGCTGGATGCTTGGGAAAGAGGAAAAGATTCTTCAGAGGCTGGGAGGGTGTAAGCATACCAACACAGATCGCAGCACGTCATCGCCCATACCAACACCACTGCAATCCTCCTCCTCATTGGGCTCCCTCGACGGGACACTGCTGATTGGACCCCTCCGCGATCTTTATACTTATTTGCCTCAGACCTCCGTATCACTATAAAACACTGACCGTTTACACATGTACATTTATCTCTTTTACCTTCCAATTGATACACTCATACACGTTCCACTTCGTCTGATTCTCGCTCAGTGTTTCCACCCTCTCGGGTGGTTTCCACCTGTGACAGTTCCACTTCTTCAGGAGTCAGTATGGGTGAACTGGGAACCTGGTTATCACCCAGCAGCAACTTTTGAGGGTTTTCCGCCTCATGGTTCAACAAATCTTCAAGCCGACTGAGGAGTCTCTGACGTTTGACCCGAATGCCTGGAATTTCAACAACAGTTTGTGTTTTTCTCTTGTCTTTGGCCTTATGTGGGCACAAAATGAAATGTAATTATAGCAGATTGCACTGGGTAGTGCCGGCGCAGATTGAGGGCCTGTGAGGGTAGTTTCCCCTCGCCAAAGAACCCCACCTAACAGGGGTTCATTGCTTCCGAAAACCAGTGCCTGAGGTACCTACGTAGCTCCTTAATACACTGTCATTCTCTCTTTAGCAACGAGCACGATACGCATAGAGCAGTGCATAACCCGCATTTCTGAGCTCTGAAACACGACCATAATTACCCACATTGGTCAGCCCACTGATTGGGAGGGGTAGGCCGTAACGAGCAGGGTCTTGACTTCAAATCTCGAACACACTTTGCAAGTTTGACTTGTGGGCGAAGTGACCTCAAACGCCACCTGTATCGTGCATCGGGTTTTTGCTTTACGTCCTCGACAAATCAGTTGCGATCATGCCTGTTGTCAGAAAGCGTGACAACCCGGGCGAAAAGCTCGCTAGATCTACGGATGATCGGGGGCACGTAAGCAAGGAAAGACAGTCAACCACGTTCATGTTGCGCCATTCCATACGTCCACGTACTGGTGAATCTAGAAGGGAACTTCGCGGAACGACGCATCATGGCATGTGCCCGGGAAAGACTGATCCGTTGTGGCACCTTGGCCACCGGTGTATCACGGACGTAGTGCAAAGGCAGGGATACTAAAGCACGACTCGCCACTCAGTTGTCCTCCTTTGTAGAGAACATCCCTGATCATTATGCGCGTCACTCTCACAACGGTCATCACTGCCCTACCTTTCTTTGTTACTGGGGCTCCTCAATCTGCCAAACAGAGGGGTACAGCAATCCCACTCTCCCAGTTTTCATCGCTGGTCCATGCTGACAAGATCGTTAACTTTGAAGCGCTCAACTCCCATATCGCCTTTACTACAGCGTTCGTACCCATCTGGTTGAGATCCAGATGTTATTTGACTTGAATAACAGTAAGATTCTTCGTGGCCTTGATAACTTTGAGAGGAACACCGGAACCTCGCATCCGATTTCTGTGAAAGGCACTGGGAAGCGCGATTCCGGCAGACTACCCATGACTTCCCTCTCCGACCCCTTCAACCGCTGGTTCGGTACTATCTCCGTTGGTACACCTCCCAAAAACTTCGCCGGTACGTTCGGGCTGACCTTGCAGCGAATCTGCAGCTCACTGACTTCAATAGTTTTGTTTGATACCGGCTCAAGGCACGTATGTCTCATCTGGTGTACGCATGGTGTGAACCTTTCACTGAACGTTTTTACAGCGATCTTATTTTGCCACATATCCAGTGTGACCACAGCTGTGATGGCCACAACCTCTATGATCCCGAAGCGTCTTTGACTTCCGCTGAGCTGGGTCAGCCCTTCGACGCTGACTTCGTAGGTGGTGACTCTGCTTTTGGTTACCAGTGCACCGACAATGTCACGATTGTTGGACTCACGGTACGTCTAATGGTCGTTACGACGTCAACAGTTTCTGACGTTTTTGAGCAGGCTACTCATCAAACCCTGGGTGTGGCAGTGCACTACTCTCGGGGTCTTGAAATCGAACGGTTCCCCGGGGATGGTTTGCTGGGAATGGCTTTCCAAGCTATGTCCCGATACCACCAGAGCCCTTTCTTCCAGAGTCTCGTCGCTGAGGGCCAGACAGACGAACCTGTGTTTGCATTCCGTTTCGCAGGCCCCAGGCCCGAGCTATACATCGGTGGTACCAATCCAGACATGTACACTGGTGACTTCACCTGGGTCGTCGTCATCTTCCAGGTAAGTCACAGAACCTGATGTTGCCTCAATGGTGGTTGATGTGGCGTATCCAGGGTTACTGGCAACTTAATATCGACAGCGTAATAGGCAACAAACGGAACGTGCTGACCAATCGTGCCGGCGTCATTGACACGGGCACCGTCCCCATCTACGGTCCCCCCTCGGACGTGGCGGCGCTTTACGCAGCCATTGGTGGGTTTCCCTCCCGTTTTGGCCAGGGCTTGTACTCCTGTATGTTTCCGGCCTACCCTCTTAGATCATTACATTTATTAATGCCATCGTATTAGTGCCTTGCAATACGGTCGCTAGCATCAGCTTCACCTTCAGTGGCACAACTTTCTCCATCCCTGATGTGATTTTCGACATCGGGACCTTGGGTCTCCAAGGTCAGTGTGTTGGTGTCGTCGTTGCAGGGACTGCCCGTAAGTCTCCGGTCTGCTGTCGTGCTGTGATGACTTGTGTGCTGATGACAATGAACATCAAGCATTTTGGATTATGGGCACCAGTTTCCTCAGTAACCTTTACACAGCCTTTGATGTTTCCAATGGGCGTGTTGGGTTTGCTATGCTTGCGTAGCGAGACGGAATCCATTGTTTTTCAGCTAAAGTCATCAAAGTTCGGGGCGTCCATGACGGAAGGAAGTCGTGGAAGGGTAGTTTGCTTCTCGTGGGTGTGGGTGTCTTGAATGCCCTCGCCTTAGTGTTGGCCACGTGAAGTCACATACAACCTTGGTTATGCGACACTTCGTAGACCCTAGGGCCCCACTCGGCAATATGAGTAAGGCATTGCTGGCGGCCTAAGGAAGGCGAGGCACGAGTCTTACGTAGGATATAGTCTATGTGTGAGAAGCGAGGTGGCGCTCACCCGCCCACCTCGCTGCTCAAGTTCATCTCGCAGGCTCGCAGCTGTGTCAGTAGTCCAGCCATTCATTTACTGTTAGTCTATCATGCCCATTGGCACCATTAATCCTCACCAAGCACTTCCCCTGACTACAACAATGCATGTTTCCAAGCAGCGAGACAACCCCGGGTAGATGATTTTGGCATCACACATGAACAAGCAGCCCTCCTCTAGAAGTTCAAAAGGGAGCTCTTTCATCTTTCTTAGGATGCAGGCCTCACAGAAAGACGTTGATCCCCTGGAGCTGTCCCTGCTTGACCATGTGTTCAATCTGTGCTACAGAGATGTGTCCCATGCATTGGTGGAGAAGGTTTATGTCCACCATAGCATGTGCCACTTCCTTTGGACATTCTGGAACGGTGTTTGCATGATATGGAGAAAAGTATATATATATATCAATTCTGATGGGAGAGGTGGTGGTGTTAGTGTTGCCATGACTTGGCTTGGCTCTACTAGTGCCTACTTTTCATCTGACTCTACTAACTATTTATGGTGAGTCGTTCCTATCCAGCTTGGCTTGACTATGTTAACTGCCACAACCAGTTATAGCCAAAGCACAGCTAGAACAAGCTAGAACGAGCAGTTAGCTGGTCATAGTCAGTTTCAACCAAACCCACACCTCTGGTGAGTTGCCAGTTTTGCATATCTTCCGACATCTTTGGGACCCACTGTCATCTGGAGCAAGCCTGCAGTGCCCCAACTCAAGCTTTTCTATTACATTGTAAGTATTGCATTTGTACAACATGGACCAGGTTATACATGTGGATTGGAGGTACTGGGTTGGGGAGAAGTTGGGAACGGGGTCATATTGTGAGTGACAAGCCACTCCTCTTCGCATTCCTATTGTACTCACCATGATACTTGATCATGCACACAGTCTCACCTTCACACAAAGCCCAATTATTATTCCTATCTTCGCACTATTCTCAAGAATGCAGCAAGTTCCACAGAGGCGCTGTCATTACTCCCTGTCCCTGATTCTTAGAGTTCAATTTCAATGCCCAATGTGTTGTCACCCAAACCCATCATTTTCATTCAAGACAGCAAAATGACGTGTAAAATACTTGAGGGAACACCTTGCCAATGGGAAATAACAGCATCATTTCATAGCAAAGGTACTCTAACATTGTAACATGTAGTGCAAGAGGTATGCACATACAGTTTGATTCACTCACTATGCCAGAATCTACATTACCTTGGTGCAGTACGAGACTACAACAGTGGTAGCATCCATCGATACATCAACATGACAGTGTCTTTGTCCAGTCTTGATACGTCAATTGTCAGGTGGCATGTTATGATTCTATATGTACAATTAGGATTATGTCATTACCTGGTATTGCTTTGTCTGTACTATGTAGCTACTGTATGCAATTGCACTTTGTATCAAGTGAACACAAATTGTGAATCATACAATTGCTTAGTAATGCTTTATAATCTTTCCTTTTTTGTTGGGCCTGCACCAGGTGGCTGTGATCTCCCTTGGGCCTTGGAATGGTCCACATCATGAGCCACTGTGCTGACCAAGTTTGTGGCTAGGTAAACTCATCAATAATGTATCACCGCCATTGTCCCTCATAGAGATTTCTCACTGGCACTGTTCTCTTCCTCCATCACCACATGAGCATCCCATTTTCTTTAATTCTGATGAGGCACAAAACCAGTCCGCTTTTCCCACTTTCTCATCATAGACTGATCAGTGATCACCTGATTTCCGCAGCTCTAGGTACCATTCCGGTAAGTTGAGAGGGCTGTACAGTGCACCATGTCATGTTGACTCACAACCACCATGTCTGTCACAGCTGGGTGCACCTACTCTCCTTTTCTACCAGTTCAAGCAGCTTGCGCAGTTGCTGTTATAAAGCCACTGTGGCGCTGAGAAACCAACTGGATTTGGTGCATTATCATGTTCAATTGTTGACAAAGAGAGCCACTCAACTGAGTCTGCTCACCAAACCCCTGTCCAAACCATCCTTGGAAAGTTGTGAGGAATCTGGGCTTTTGTCTGAGGTAGGAGTCCTCCTCTGCAAGTTTCCATGCTTATATGAAGTTGCTGAACTCTTGAGGTCAGGTAAGCTGGACCAGGAATTCACAGCAATGGGAGCACTTTGGAATCAGTTCAATGACAAATTTAAATAGTGAAATGTGTGAAACTCGTGCAATATCTCACCTGAGGAAAGGATGAGAGTGAAGAGACTGACACAATGATGAATGTTTGTACTTCCAGTGTGGTTTTGGGCACCACTAATAAGTACTACCAATTTGACAAATTTTTGATCAAGTAAGCCTCTGGGAATATAACCCAGATTATGGAATCAAATGCCCTTGTAAAGAAGGCGAGGTGTGTTTTTTTCCTGTTGTATGCATAAATTAGCTGACCCCTGATAGGTTGACACACATTGTGTTTGAAGGCATTCTTATTGTCAAGTTGCCAAGATCGGCACACAAAGTACCATTGAGCAAGTTAAGGGGTGCATTAGCTCTGCTCTGTCACATCCCAAAACTTTCCCAACCCATCCAACTCAATTCCAGCCCCTTATAATCAAATCCCAAATCCCATATTTCCCATCCCAGACTTTCACATCCCCATCCCAGACTTTCACATTCCCATCCCAGACTTTCATATTCCTATCTTGGCTATCTCTTGACATATGTCTCTTTCCTTTGACATTCCTTGACATCTACAGTTCCTATCAATAATTCCCTTTCCCCCTGCTTCACAAATATTGTGCCATTGCCCTCAGTTATTATTCCACCATTCTGACACCATTCCAATTCATCCCTTACTTTGTTCTGGAAACCCAAAACCCCAATTTGTCCAACATACTTTAATAGTTTTATATGTTCTGGACTCTTCAGTATATAAACCTGCTTGTACTCTCCAATATTTCCTTAGTTTGAATATCAACTAAATCCCATTCTATCCTGCAAAGTCACCACTTCACTCTGAAACCTCCTTCAGTCCTTAAGTTGACCTTAGGATTGTCTTCCAACCCTCTGCCTTGAAATTGAGGAACAGAACTCGTACAGGGGTGCAGCACATAAGCTGAAGCCAAAGATCCTTACCCCTCCGACCCCCTCAGGGATTCCCAACCGACTCTGCTATTCTATGCGCTCCAGACTATCTGGGAATTCCGGGATCAAACCCGGACTTGACACGCTCATCAAACAGATGCCTTATGATGATGCACTTGACCATCCCTTGGTGGAAATGAACTTATCACTCAAGTCATCATCTGGAGATTTCAGTGCAACACCTGACCTTTCCATATGTCTTGCATGTCTGTCTGGGAGGCAGTTGAAACCCGAGTTCCTATGTATTGGCAAATGTGCATTTTCTCAAGATAAAGAAACACTTCTTAAGAAGCTTCAGCTCAAGATCAATGCACGCTCAGAGATTGTGATGGTGGTAATGATCATCCTCACAGAAACAAGTCCATACCACTCTCCAAAGGAAGATTCGACTGCATGGCACACATTTTGCCACCACTCCAAATGTTGCTCCTTTGAAGAGTTTCTGGACATGATCAACATCATGGACAAAGACTCCAAATGGCTTGGTCCCATCATGGTTGCCGATCACACATGGTGCCATATATCACATGTTAATTATCATGTCTGGGTCAAGGATGGGGACAAAAAGATCAATATTAGTACATAGGGCAGTGGGACAGTGATGGCATATGGTGTAAGTGGTGTTACAGGCAGCAAGCTTCTGACTAATGCTAATGATCTGTAGACATTGTTCCTGCAGATAGACATGGATACGGTGGATGTTGTGATCCATCAAGGACTACTGAAGATTAGAGATGGAATGATTCAGTTCAGCAAGAGACTTGATCCTCAAGCAGACACAAGCCTCCTTTCAGCAACAGATGTTCCATGGGACTTCAACTGGAGTTAGTGCCAGGCAAGGATCACAAATGCAGCTGAGTGCATGGCACACAAACATTTCAAAGATTGGTACTTGGGGTGCTTTAGAGGAACCAAATGCTCTGTTGAAAACATTGACACCTCTGGTGACTATGACTCCACCACTGCATCTTGGTCCTCAGACTCTTCACAGACCTCACTCTCTCCAAAGACTCCACCTCTCACTTGCTCTAGGAGTCAGGTGGCCCAAGGTGGCCAGTAGAATTATGATGGCATTACTGGATAAGTCATGGGGATTCAAGGGGTCTGTAGAATTTGACTTTCTGTCCATTACATCAATATTTTCCATCCTGTTCACAATTGCTGTACTACTCATGTTTTATGAACTACAATCTCAACCAAATTAGACCAATCAGTAATGTAATCTGGACCAAAGGATCTTGGGATCACTGGATAAGTTGCAAGGATTCAATGGGTCTGTAGAATTTCACTTTGAAACTGTCTTGCCACATTTATATTACATTATCCTACTCGGTCTGTTGGACTCTGTCTTCTACATCATGCCAGTGACTGCTGTACTACTTGTGTTTTATGAGCTCAGTTACCCTGCCTCACCCGGTTCTGACATGCAGATTCCAGAGTCTAGGTCTCCATGCCACCCACAAAAGCCACTAGCACATCTCAATTCTCGACGATACAAACCATGCCTCATCCTAGACCCAGAATACCGCCATACTACTCAAGCTTTATGGGCTAAGTTACCTGGCTTCACTCCATAATCCCAATTCTGACATGTGGGTTTGACCATTTGAGGGTCTAGGTCTCCAGTGGCACACAACAGCATTGCCACATTTGACGTAACAGTTCAAATTACACATGCAAGGCTTAACGTGCAAGGCTTATAAAAACAGGTGCTCCTCTCTGTTTCTTCTCCTCAAGCTTAGCTCCATTGATATTACCATTTATCTCTTTCAAGCCCTCATATTCTTTCACTATGTGGTCTCAGGTTCAGCATCACCATTGTGGCCGAGCTGCTGCTCCACCTAGTATATCTATCCCCTGTGGTTCCTCTTGGTCCACTTGTCCAGTCATCTGGTCCAGACCTTGCTCCAGTAGCAGCTCAAAGAACTTGCAGGAACTGGCGCCCACCTGCATGCTACAGGGACCAAGTGGACAAAGCTGAAGAATTTGATATTCATCACCATTCTGATGTCTCAGATGACACAGACCCTGGCCTACGTGATCTGCACCCCACTGCTATTGCAGTAGCAAACATGGCTACCCCCAACACCTTAGCTACCATCAATGCAACTTTTAGTCATGGCAATCTGACCGTCACCAATCCCTTAGCCACCAACAGGTCCACCCGAGAAATTGTCCTAACCAATGTCCTGCTCATTCCAGACTTCCAGATTTCCTTAATCTCTGTAAACCACCTCTCTACCGCCAGAATCTCTACTGTCTTCCCAGCTAGCTCCAGCAAATGCTACATCCAAAAGGGAAGAACTCCAGTTCTTATTGGAACTGATTGACAGGGGCTATATCACACAAACACCATTCCAGAATGCCTAAAGGAAGTGGCACATGCTGTGGTGGACATTGGGACATATCTACATAGCATGGATTTGTCACATCCCAAAACTTTCCTGACCCAACTGACACATTGTCGGCCCCTTATGATCAATTCCCAAACCCTGGACTTTACCTTGGAAGATTTCTCCTTCATCTGATATCCCAAACCCCATATTTCCCGTCCTGGACTTTCGTATTCCTATCTTGGCTATCTCTTGACATATGTCCCTTTCCTTTGACATTCCTTGACATCTACAGTTCCTATTGATAATTCCCTTTCCCCCTGCTTCACAATTATTGTGCCATTGCCCTCAGTTATTATTCCAATTCATCCCTTACTTTGTTCCGGAAACCCAAAACCCCAATTCATTCGAAATTGTCAAGTCTGGATTCAATCCCAGAATTCCCAGATAGTCCGGAGCACATGGAAAGGCGGAGTCAGTCAGGAATCCCTGAGGGGGGTTGGAGGGGTAAGGAACTATGGCTTCAGCTTATGTGCTGTGCTCCTGTATGAGTTCTGTTCCTCAATTTCAAGGCAGATGATCAGAAGACAATCCAAAGGTCAACTTAAGAACTGAAGGGGGTTTCAGAGTGAAGTGGAGACTTCACAGGATAGAACAGGATTTAGTTGATATTCAAACTAAGGAAATATTGGAGAGTACAAGCAGGTTTATATACTGAAGAGTCCGGAACATATAAAACTGTTAAAGTATGTTAGACAAATTGGGGTTTTGGGTTTCCGGAACAAAGTAAGGGATGAATTGGAATGGCATCAGAATGATGGAATAATAACTGAGAGCAATGGCGCAATAATTGTGAAACAGGGGGAAAGGGAATTATCAATAGGAACTGTAGATGTCAAGGAATGTCAAAGGAAAGAGACATATGTCAAGAGATAGCCAAGATAGGAATATGAAAGTCCAGGATGGGAAATACAGGGTTCTGAATGTCCGATGAAGGAAAAATCTTCTAAGGTAAAGTCCAAGGCTTGGGATTTGGGGTGTGAGCATAAGGGGCCAGAATTGGGTCAGATGGGAAAGTTTCAGGATGTGACAGAAATACTTGAACAATTTTATATCTTCTGGACTCTTCAATATATAAACCCAACTTTACTCTGTACTATTTCCTTAGTTTGAATATAGACTAAATCCCGTTCTATCCTCCAAAGTCTTTACTTCACTCTGAAAACCTCTTTCAGTCCTTAAGTTGATCTTAGGATTGTCCTCTGAACTTCTGCCTTGCAATTAAGGGACAGAACTTGTACAGGGGCACAGCACATAAGCTGAAGCCAAAGTCCCTTGCCCTCTACCCCCCCTCAGGGGTTCCCAACCCCTTTGCCTTTCCATGCGCTCTGGACTCTCTGGGCATTCTGGGATTGAACCTGGATTTGACAGGATTGAACACATGGTCAAGAGGGGACAGCTCTGGGGGATTGATGTCCTCACTGGAACTCCATCCCTGTGTGAGGCCTGCATCCTCAGAAAGATGAAAAGCTCCCTTTTTAACTTCTAGAGGAACCCCACACAATCTGAGCACTCCAAATAGTTCACACAGATGTCGGAGGTCTGATAACTCCTCAATCCCAAGAAGGGTATAAGTACCAAATCATTGTAGATGACTTCTGCTGCTTTCCTTGGATATACTTCATGAAACACAAGGAAGCACTCCAGATCTACAACCACTGGAAAGGCGACATCCAAATGTTCTTCCGCACAGAGGTCAGACAGGTGAAATTCTCTGATGCCTATGTGGATTTCATCCAGAGCGACGGAGGAGGGGAATACATCAATTATGCCTTCTGAGAGCAACTCCAAAAAGATGGAACTCTACATGAGACCTCCACTCCATACACTGACTGGAATAGAGACTACCAATGGACAATGAAGATGCCACATGCAGGGCTCAACACCATGGTGGGCAACAACCAGAACCCGCAATGGAAGCCCCAGAATTCCCAGGGACATTCACAGCATCCACAGAATCCCTGCAGGATTTCATCTTTGCAGGTGCAACCAATTCCAAGCCCAATTCATCCCTTCCAGGGACAATCTGGGAACCCTACACATTGCCTGCCACAGAACACTGGAAGTCTGCAGTTGAGGAAGAACTCCTAAACCCCAATTCCAATCATGTGTATGAAATCATCCCCATTCCAAAAGGTATCACTCTGATAACCTCCAAACCTGTCTTCTACATCAAGCATGACCACACCAGAAATGTTGAGTGTTACAAAGTCTGCATTGTTGTGCTGGGTTTCACTCAGAAGAAAGGAATTGACTACCAGGAAGTATTTGCCCCTGTAGCAAACCTGGGCTCTGTCCGGACCCTTATCACCCTTGCTGCAAAACATGACTTGGAGCTCGACCAAATGGATGTCTCTACTGCTTACCTCAATGGAGAATTGGAGGAGGATCTCTACCTACTTCCTCCAGATGGAGCCCCTATTCAACCTGGGTATTTCTGGAAACTCTGGCACTCACTCTATGGACTTAAGCAAGCCAGGGGGACTTGCAACAAGATACTAGACAAGAAACTTGGAGAACTCAGATTTGCTCACCTCAATGTGGAGATGTGCCTTTATGTCTTCTGGAAGGATGGGCAAGTTTGTTTCCTAGTTGTCTATGTGGACGACCTACTCCTAGCAGCTTCTTCCAGACAGTTCATGAACTCTATCAAAGCCAAACTCTCAGCAGCCTTCAAAATGCGCAATCTTGGAGAAGCAAAATACATCCTTGGAATTGAAATCAACTGGGACCAGAAACTCTGGAGCATCTCCTTGTCACAACACCAATACTCCCGCACCATCCTAGACCATATTGGAGTGACCACATGCAAACCCATCTGGACTCTGATGGTACACAACTTACAACTCTCCACTGTGGATCCGGAAATAATCAAATGCTTCTGGAGATGGTCATTGAAGGCCAGAAAGTCTCCTATCTCACAGTCATTAGCTTGTTGATGTATCTCATGCTTGGAACATGTCTGGACATTGCATATGCAGTCAGAACACTCAGCTGTTTCAGTGCCACACCAAGGAAGATGCACTGGGAAGCAGCAAAATGTGTAGTCTGGTACATCCAAGCCACCAAGGATATGGAACTCAGCTTTGACAGCTCTAAGATATCTATGGCCATGGACTTTCAGGGGTACTCCAACGTAGGTTGGTCCCAGGACCCGGACCATTCCCACTCCACCTCTGGATTCCTTTTCCTCAGTAATTGTGGAGCTATCTCCTGGTTGCACTCTCCACCACAGAGTCGGAGTACATTGGACTCAGTCTTGCTGGACAACATCTTGCATGGCTTCAGAGCTTCTTTGAAGAGATAGGACATCCACAAGGGGCCAACTGTCCTCCACTGCGACAACCAGGCTGTTATCATCCTAAGCCACAATCCTCAATTCTGGATGTGGACTAAACATATCCAGCAGAAGTACCACTTCATTTAAGATGACCTTGTCAGAAAAGAAGCCATCATCTGCTATGTTCCCATGAATGACATGGTAGCAGACATCCTTACAAAACCTCTCATTTATGAACAACACTGGAAATTTGTTTGAGGTATGGGACTATGAATGTGCTTGAGTGGGAGTGAGAAAATACAGTGAACTCTGCATTTCCAGAATGTTGGAGTCCACACCTCCACATATCCGAAATGCCAGAATTCCTATCTCCGCTCTGCTTGGAGTGTTGGTACTCACTCGGAATCGATCCAGAACTTGTACAGACGTGCAGACCCTTGACGTTTTCCATCATCATTTGCTTGTCATCATTCCCAAGCCTCCAGGGATGCTCCGTCACTTTCTTACATTGCTTAATCCCAACTCCTCTTGTTCCTGTTCCTGTTCCCTGATTATCATTAGTGAGCACTTCTCTGCCCACTCTGCTATATATATACTTAGTTTTCACTTTGGATTCCTCAGTTGTTCTTTGCCCCTCTTTGGCAGTGGCTGAGGTGGGTTTACTGCCCTCTTATAGGTGAATATAGTTGTTCTTTGCCCCTCGTTGGCAGTGGCTGAGTCTGGGCAATCACTGCCCTCTTATAGTTTTTGTCAGAACCAAGTCAAACACAAAATTGCTAGTACAGGGAAGTTGGTACACATATGGTCAGGCCTGACCCACTTTACAAAAGGTGGAAGTAATATAGATGGGGTTAATGCATGCAAAACACTGTGCAGGACCACAATTGAACATCAATGGTTATAGACAATACATAGGCAGATCCACCAGAAATGTTGAGATGGAAGATTCTGGTGAGAAATGTGATAAACACCCTGGAATGCTGACATAGGGATTGCAGAGGTCAGACAAGTGGCATGAATATCTGCAGTGCATGCAACAATGGCTATAATGTTATGAAGCATGTTGATGTCAATCAAAAAAAAACACAATGCAAGAACTTACAAATTCCCTGTCTACCAGCCACTGCCAATTGTTGTTAGGCCAATATCTGTCAGGTTGGTGCACTAGGTATGATATGGCTGCCTCAAGATTGCTTGTTCATTGCACAGATAGTGTGTTTACTTAGATTTAAATCCCACTAGAAGTCCACAAGCCTTTCAAATTTGGTGTTGTTCTGATCCATTCTGACCTGCCTTATTATCTGTGAACATTTCACAGAACTTGTCACGTTGCTTTGAACAGGCTTATTTACATCCTCTATTTTCATATGGCATTGGTCTTGGAGGTTGGCATATATAGTGGCCTGATGGGCAGCATATACTGCATGGCCCACAGCTCCCCTTTTCTGACTTTGGGTGCCCAGGTTCTCCTATTGCCTGAGTTTCAAATCAAAGAAATCAATTGTCTACTGAATCTCCATTTCAAACAGCATCCAATCCTGGGAAAGCCTTGGCACTCCATCTCTATGGACTTCATCAAACAACTCCCCATGTCCTCCAGTTTCACCACCATCCTCATAGTTGTTGACCAATTCTCCAAACCATCCCAACACATGACATCATCATGTCTGTGGAATTAGCCAAGTTATTCAAGCACATCACCTCCAACCAGGGATCCAAGTTCATCTTGCACTTCTTCTGCTCCCTTAGCAAAGCCCTCAACATCTGCCTCCACTTCACCTCCAGTTATCACCCAGAGAGTGATGGACAGATGGAATGGATGAATCAAACACTCAAGCAATACCTTCAGATCTACTACAATCACCAGCAAGACAACTGGTCTGAACTCCTACTGCTTGTAGAGTTTGCCTACAACAATGCACCCAGTGCAACTCCCAGGTATCCCCTTTCTTTGCTAACAAAGGTTATCACCCCAACATCTCCATCCATTCAGAATGTGATCTGACTTCCACTTGTACACATAAATATGCTGTCAACTTCCACAAACTGCACCAGTTCCTCTGCTTGGAAATGGCCCTCACACAACAATGCTACCAAGGCCCCACTGATGCCAAACAAACTCCAGCTCCACTTCAAAGTACTTCTGCTAAACCCAGCCATCCAAAAACTATTGGAGAAAAACCTCAGCCCCTATCCTATCATCACACATTCCTTCACCCTCCGCCTACCCACCACTATGAACTCCGTACACCTCGTTTTCCATGTCTCACAGCTAGAACCCACAGTCCTGAACATCATTCTCAACCATCTGCTGCCTCTGGTCATTGTTGACAACCCCAAATTCTAGATCCTTGAGTGAAAGATTGACTGCCAGAGAAGACATTGCCAACTACTCTACCTTGTCCAATGGGCTGGTTATGAAGGCACCAATGAAGAGACCACATGGTTACTAGCAACAGAACTTGGACATGCCCTGGAATTGGTTGAACACTACCACTCCAAGTACCCCACCAAACCCAGGCCTTACTCTGCTTAACTCCAGATCTTATTCCACCAACTCCAATATCATGAAAGGAAGACTGCGCTTTTGGACCACTAGTACATTGTATGAAAAGAACCAAAATTATCTAGACCTCCTGCTCCACCACCTCTTCCTCTCTGCTCCAGGTCTTCCACCCCTCCCTCTCTGCAGTGGCCTCCACCACCACCTCTTCCTCTTCCTCCCCCTCCACCTACTCTTTGTCCTCTGCTGCCGGAATTTGCATTGGTGCCTTCTTCTTTCCAGCCTGCAGCAATGCAACCTCCTTGTGTTTTCTCCTCCATGTCTTCTGTGATCCCTCCGGCCACTTGCACTTGTGCTTCAGTCAGCAACAGTGGTCACACAACCTTGCCTTCCCACTCCCACCCACCTTCATCTCACAGGTGGCCCCTGCACTCATGCAACCAAAACATGGGGTGAGGCCCCCTGCTCTGCTCATCAAAGCCCTCAGCTGCTTGCCCTTGGAAGGGCCTGTGACAGACCTCTGTTTTGATTTCAACAATCAGTATGGAAAAAGAAAAATATGGACTTAGCACTGACCTGTGACCATGTGCCCTCACCTCAACCTCTGCCTTTCTCCATGCCTCTTCCTACACCTTCCACCTCACCTGCTCTTCTGCCATCTGGTGCTCTGGCTCCTTCCCCACCTTCATGTGCCAGCGCCACTCTATGCACTTCTTATCAAATAGCTTGTTATTGTAGTCCTCATGCTCACGGAGCTGTTCATCACTCCATGTTGATAGGTTGTTGTTGTTGTTGATTGAAGACATGATGGGAGTTGGTAAGATGCAGACAGAAACCTTTTCTGCCCAGGTTATACAAACCCATGCTCCTCTTTGATCTTTACCAGCATTCTGCTCCATTGTTTCCTCAATGCTAGTTGGCCCTCAGGTGTTCAGGCCTAAAGGGGGATACTGTCATATCCCATGCTGTGCAAGTCTCTGGAACCCAACTTCAGAGCAAGTCTACATTTCTGCAAGTCTGCACCTCTGCACCTCCATTCCCATATCCATATCTCCACTTCTCCACTTATCTTTAAATCTTAAGCCCCTGTGCCTTGTTTCTGATGCTTCACACTTTCAACAGATGTTTGACGTGCATAATATCAATATCTCCACCTTCTGATACCTCCCATTCTGACTCCCTTTGACTTGTTCTGACTTCCTTTGAGCCCATGTAGTGCTTTGGTGCCATAGTATATGGACAGCCGAGGTTGACAAATAGCCATGGCTCATGGGCCAGCTGATCATTGGCCGACCTTCAAGTTGCACTCATAGGGCATTGATGGGCTGAGATGTAATAGAAATCCCATGTGATATAAGTTGGCTGAGGGGTTATTTTAGTAAGGGTATTTGAGTGATGGGTGGGTCAATATGTGGTGGTTCTGTGTGATATGAGTGGGCCAAGAGGTGGGTGACCCATAGGCCTCGGGTGGGCTGAGGGATGGGTGACCCATAGGTGTTGGATGGGCCAAGGGATGCATGACCCATAGGTCTTGGGTGGGCCGCAAGATGTGTGGCCCATAGGTCTCAGCCAGGCCAAGGAATTCATGACCCGTAGATCTTGGGTGGGCTAAGGGATGGGTGAATGGGTCTTGGGTGGGACGGGGGATGGGTGACCCATAGGTCTTGGATGGGCTGAGAGATGGGTGACCTGTAGGTCTTGGGTGGGCCAAGGAATACATGACCCATAGGTCTCAGGTGGGCTGAGGAATGCTTGACCTGTACGTCTCAGGTGGGCTGAGTGATACATGACCCGTAGGGCTTGGGCGCGCTGAGGGATGCATGAACAGCTCTTGGGTGGGCCAACAGAAGGGCAACCTGTAGGTCTCAGGTGGGCTGAGGGAGGGGTGACCCATAGGTCTTGGGTGGGCTGAGCATTGCATGACCCGTAGGGCTTGGGCAGGCTGAGGGATGGGCAGACAGGTCTTGGGTGGGCCGAGAGAAGGGCATTCCATAGGTCTTGGGCAACACACGAGTCCAGGATGGGCTGAGGGATGGGTGACCCATAGGTGCCGAGTAGGCCGAGGACTGGGTGGTCTGTGGGTTGAGGGTGGGCCCATTGAGTCAATGGGTTTGGCTTCATTCATAGATATGTGAAGACTTTCAGCATTGGACTGGCTGCAGTCACCACCATCAGTGCCTTCAGGATAGCCTTACCCATTATTGTACTTCAATTAAATCAAGATCAATTTTGACTTGCAGAATTATGCACCCATAGGAAACTAATGGCATTTATAGCGGTACAATTACAGTTATTGGCTATATACAAGTCAGGGAAAATGAGATCAAACCTCTATACTGGCATCCATTCTGACTGTGTCCAATTGATCTGAGGTTGTAGGGAGGCCTGGGGGAGGAACTTGCACAGGGGGAGCTGAAAAGCCATCCAACTCACCCCCTAATTGTCTCTATGCTGTCTAGATGGAGTGGGAATGGGACTGCCCTGGTGCCCTCCAAGGATGGGCCATGCAATTGGAGGCCAAGATTCGGGGAATGCTTGGGTTCAGCCTGAATAACAGTGGGAGGCAGGGAGCCAGAACCCTCCTGGTTCAGCATTTGCATGTGATGTGAAACCAATACTGTCCTTGGGAGAGGACCTGGTTTTGATCCGACTGAGCCTTGATCTTGGACCCTTTCCTGAAGGGCCATGACCACCCGAGCCAAAGTGCTGAGCTGTTGCTCAAGCACCAGAATCCATTCCAGCTCCCTTTCGAGAGCAGAAACCTGACTTTCAAGGGCAGTGATGACTGCATCCCTTGAATCATTGGTTGGGTGGGGAGTGGGGACAGAGGCTGGGAGAGGCCCAGCCAGGATGGGATGGGGTGGGATGGAAGCCGCTTTTGGATCACTGCACCATCAAAACTATCAATATCAGTTGGAAATAGAAACATATGTAGACTACCAAACTTACTGAGTTTCAGTTTAAGACTTGAGCCACCAGGGGCAGAGCTTGGGCTGGCTTTGGGGGCAAGGGTCTTGGGCCTTGGCTTTGATGCTGAACATTTGACCTTCTTCCTTGGAGAAGGACTGGGTGCCAGACTTGGGGCACAATTAGTGAGGGTGGTGGCTGAAACTGTTATGGCCTTGAGTGGTTGATGGGAAGGGGCTTTTGAAGGGGCTCTTGATGCCACCTTGCTCAGGCCACCAGATTTCTGATGACTCCATTTGGCTGCTTTCATGAGGCTGCAAGTGATCTTAGATCGGTTACATGGCTGGCATGTGCCAACCAGGATATTGACCTTGATGGTTTGGGTGCAAGGCCACGCTTTTTGGGCACAGCTGTTGCAGACTTTGGAAGCAGCCTTCAGGGATGGGAGGGGAGTGCTGGGACGGGATGTCAAGGGTTTGTGTTCTTCATCCTCATTGGAGATGAATTCCCATGATTTGATGGCACAGGACCGAGATCAACATTTTGGCTGGTTCTTCAACCGTCTTTCCTGGCTTCTCCCCCAAGTTTCCTCTTCCTCCCCACCTCTACCCAAGCCTACCTTTCCCTGAGCTGGCCTTTTCTCAATGGCCTCCGGCTTCTCATCCACTGCCTCCTGCTCTTCCTGCCCCTTCTCCTTTTCCTTTTCCTTTTCCTTCTCCTCCTGCTTCTTCTTCCCCCCATCCTTTGAACTCTTACCTTGCTTGTGATCCTTTCCCCCTTTCTCCCACTGGAAACCATCCCTCCCCCTTTTCAAAGGGTCCACTCCCTTTCCCCTCAAGATCGGCTTCGGGAGATGTAATCATGGATGGCCACTGATTTAAGGGCCAGGTTTCAACATCAAACTGACCTTTGACCATCCTCAGGTGATAACCTTGGCCATGGGATACATCACCATGCCGGCAGCTATGACCATGGGAGGGACCCTGGCCCCAGCCACATGGTGTTCTCTAACTTGACCCTATATCCATCATTAGCTCCCCACCTAACGGCATGCACGGTCCCCCTATCAATATCTCATTGACAGTGTTAACTACCTGCTTCCATTTATCTACTCCCACCTTCCCTCGAAGTTTTGCAACCGCACTTTGGATCAGCTGAGCCACTTTCTCAACAAAAGACTCGAACTCAGAAATATTGTTGTTTATAGATGAAGACATTTTTATTGAAATCAGTAATTGTTTGACAGACAGGTTGGGTGGATGTGAGCAGTGGGGTGATGTGATTTCAAAGTCGAGGTTAGGTTTAAATAATAAACTGCCTACCAACAGCATTGCCCGAGCACAAAGACTGATTTGGTCTGGGAGTAGAACATTGACAAGACATGAGTCTAGGCATACCTTTTGCACTCAATTTCACACCATTTCCCACCAAATCACCCATATTAACATTGATTATGTCTGACACACAAGCCCAAGGTAATGCCCCTAGCCAGGTCAGATTTGATGGTAAGCCTACAAATTCATTTTGCTCACCCAAACCAACCATTATCTTCCAGATCAACTGATGGAGATTGAATCACCATCTTCCTCAGATTTATTCTTAGCCCCATCCATTCCTTCCCAGACTTCCTCTTGGGACTTCTCAACCCCTGGAGGTTCCTCTATCAATCTCCCATTTTCATTTTCTCCATTTGAGCCCCCTAAGGTTTCTAGCCACCTAAGTGCCGAGTCCACCGCATCCAATGATCTGAGCTTTCCAACACCTCCAGTCATCCCTGACAGCAGTCCAGAACTGCCAACTCCACCCATGCTTGAGGACAGTCCGCTACCAAGCCCACCATTCATTTCCAATGTGGAATTGGCCAGCACCTTCCAGGCGATTTCATCAGAACTGTCCGATCCTGAAATTCAACTCAGGCCAATTCCTACTGGAATGGCCTTGTTTGGTCAGACATTTCCCACAGGCTGCTTATCCCAGGAATTCCTGGAATACATATTGAGGATGTTAGTACAGCCCCCAATCCTGGGCAGTGATCTTCAGCCCGAGGACTTAGCTCAGTTGGAATACTCTAGGTCCCATTTGATTTGATTTCCATTTCACCATTCAACCATACATGCAGATTGGTTGATGTTTGATGGGTATTGGCGGCAACAACAACATCTCCCACAGCATCACCCATTGAGCCACCACCACGATAGATTTCTCATCATGGCCTATGCCCACTATGTGGATAGCTTCATGTATCTGACCAACCGACATGTGGAGATCTTGACCGAGATTCAAAGGGTTGATGATGCTATCAGCCACATGGACAATGTGCTGGAAAGGATGGAGTAAAGTCACTGTATATACATAGATAGTGTATTTTGTTGTATCAACAATGAGTGGGTACTTAGGATTTCAATCAGAAACTTATTTCTGTCTTTTGTGAACCACTCTCCCCTCAAGGCTTCCCTCACCAAACCAGGTTGGTACCTTTCGGCTTTGACTGTTGCTTTGCTTCATCTGAAGAATGTGGCTTGATCTCAAAGCTATCCCCATGATAATACTCACTTACCATCTTCCGAGCTATCATGATTTTTGGAATGTGGCCTGGCTGGCTTTGGGCCTCTGAGAGTTGGCTTCGGCCTTGGTTTCCAAGGTTGCTCACTCAGCTTCCTGGCCACTTCCCTTGTTTCAACTTGTTGAGTGTTGGGTTGTTGTTTGGTAGCTTTCCGGGCTTTGGCCTTCAGTGGAGGGGTTGGCTTTGGCCCCATGATGCCTTCGCCCTTGGCTTCATCACTCTCAGTCCCTCTTCTACTGATGACCTGATTTCTCGGCTCATTAACCATGTCTTGTTGTATCAGGAATTATATTTGGATAAGACAGTCATGAGATGTACTCACCCCCTGACTTTCTATGGCTCAAATGGCTGGGCCCTTGCTGTCCATCAGTACCTCCAGAATCTTCCCTGTTGGTATCATGTCTCCACCCAGACCCATTCCCATTGTCCTGGTTGTCCTCAGACTCTTCAGAGTCATCTATCCTTGAAGCATTCCCTTTCTGCCTTGTCCCCTTGATTTCAATCTGCCTTCACCTTCAGTTAGTCCATCCTGCCCTTTCTCTTTCCTTTAGAGGCCTTCCTTCTTTGGGCTGCTGCCTCTTCATCAGAATCCAACTCCACAGGGTCTTGTAGGATGCCTGCCAAGTCTCTTCATTTTCGGAAGGTCAGGACATCTGCCGGATGTGATTGCTGTCTCTCTCACCAGAAGTCCAAGATAGAAATTACCTTCTTTTCTGAAGCTTTGATGGCTCCTGAAGCTTCACCCCCTGTGGCAAATACTTGGAGGCCATGTAGTCTGATTGTTGACCCACAATATGTGTCCATGGGACAGGTAGCTCATTGATTCCTAAAGCCTTCCCTATTGGAGCAATCAGGCCTGGTGTTCACTAAGCTGCATCCACTTAGAATAGTGAAAGGTGACAAAGCCCTGGATGATCTGTTTCATGATCTCCAGGCTGACATCCTCCATGTCTGTTATTCAAGCCTTTTCTCCATTGCTAACCATTGAGACTGGATCAACCTTCCCTTTCTTCATGTTCTTCTTCCATTGCCAAACCTTGGAATTGAGATTGGCTTCAGTCTCACCCCCATCTGACAATCCTGAGTTTCCAAGCTCAGTCTTGGCATACTCCATCCATCTTTGATGAGCTCCACCCCACCCATTGAATCCTGCTCCATTCCTGATCTCATCATTAATGTCATATTGATGGCCTGGTCAGCATTCCAAATACCTTTGGCTTGTGGATTGTAAGCTTGGTCACTTACTGAGTGGTCATGATCCAGCCAGATTTGTCTTTCCAGGCAGCCAGGATGGATACTCTCATCCCACATCTCTTCCACACCTTCTCTGCAAACTCCCTCACATATTTCTCCCCTTTCTGTAAGGCTGTTCTACAGTAGGATGTTAGCAGTCGGTCTCCATCCAGGGCTTCAACCCTCACCTTGCTTGTGCCTCTCGAGGTGGTCTTTCTTTCCTCCATTCTTTGGCTTTGGCTTTGGCCTTCTTTAACTCCTCTTCTGTGAGACTTTCCATCACCTTGTTCACAGCCCATTGATACCAAGCTATCATCTCTCTGTCTCCAGGTTTTGACCCATTGTCTTCCTCTATTATGTTCTGAATTTCCATTCTCTTCTGTACCTTTATCACATCCCTAGCAGTGAAACTCTTTCCATACTTTACCATGGGTTTGGGAGTTCTTTTTTGGCCATGGTTGTAAAGCCAGTTCTTGTACATCTTTTCTGAAACATAAACATCAGCTGAAAATCCCACATGACATATAGGACTCACCTCCTTCTGGCCATCCCATTCCTCTATGTTCATCCTTTCCACCAAATCCAACTTCTTCGCTTCCTTATGCACTGCCCTATACACTTTAGGTCTGTTTCTCTTGTTCTTCCATGCTTCCAAATGAAATTTGAGGATATCTATTTCCTCCTCTGACAACTTCTGGGAAGTCTTGGTCCCAACAGATACACTGCTAGCTTTACCAGATGGTTCACAAGACATGATGTCCAGTGATATTGATATTTTGTTCAAAGGTGTCAAGCCTGGGTTCAATCCCAGAATTCCCGGAGAGTCCAGAGCACGCGGAATGGCGGGGTTGGTCGGGAATCCCTGAGGGGGGTTGGAGGTGTAAGAAACTTCGGCTTCAGCTTATGTGCTGCACCCCTGTACGAGTTCTGTTTCTTGATTTCAGAGCAGAGGGTTGGAGGTCAATCCTAAGGTCAACTTAAGGACTGAAGAAGGTTCAGAGTGAAGCAGATCAGGAGAGAATGGGATTTAGTTGATATTCAAACTAAGGAAATATCAGAGAGTACAAGCAGGTTTATATACTGAAGAGTCCAGAAGATATAAAGATGTTAAAGTATGTCGGACAAATAAGAGTTTCAGGCTTCCAGAAGAAAGTAAGGAATGAATGGGAATGGCATCAGAATGGTGGAATAATGACTGAGGGCAATGGTGTAATAATTGCGAGGCAAGGGGAAAGGGAATTATTGATAGGAACTGTAGATGTCAAGAAGTGTCAAAGGAAAGAGACATATGTCAAGAGATAGCCGAGATAGGAATACAAAAGTCAGGGATGGGAATGCAAAAGTCCGGGATAGGAAATATGGGGTTCGGAATGTCTGATGAAAGAGAAATCTTCTAAGGTTAAGTCCGAGGCTTGGGATTCGGAATTTGATCATAGGGGGGCTGGAATTGGGCCACATAGGTTGGGAAAGTTTCGGGATGTGACAAAAGGGTGTGTTTCTAGAGTTGGTAGTGTCTTGTCAGTCCCTACCCAAATCCTTGATTGCTTCATCGACATCAGATACTGCAAACATGATTGCCGACATTGCCGAACTTTGGAATCTTCTGATTGATCTTCCTTCATGCTGTAATGCCCCTTGATTCATCTTATTATAAACATCTTCCCTCCCCATTTGGCAATTTAGTCGGTGTCTGCCATGCTCTCTACCCTTGTGTGGGTTCTGATATGCCTTATCTAGTAATTTACATAACATGGATGTGCCTATAGGCCAGATTGGCTCTACATCTGGGACATCATGGAGGGGTGTGCACATCTGGAATCAGGGAAGTGCCTCAGGATGTGGCTGATGAGGAGTGGGAGGGTTCCCACCCAGCAGCTTGGCCACCTCACCTTTGGGTTCCAGATTCTCCTGGTGTCCTGGTGGTGGTGGACACCTCACGGGTACACTATTGTGACCTGGCATACTGCAATTGTCCAGGAAGTCCAGATCCTCACATCCAGTGACTCGGTGTAGGTCTATTTCTTGCCAGCACAGTCTTCACCTTCCAGGTGCTGGATGACTTCCTTCAGGACAATGTGGAATGTGGAACTGCAGCAATGAATTATTTCAGCAAGCTGAAGAGGATCACTTCCAATGTATTCCCTCACTTGGTTCCAGTGAGATTCTCCACTACATATATGTACTACATGTCTCGGGCCTAATAGGGGAGTAGGATCAGTACAGAGAGCTCCTTCAGGTGGCCAGGATCTGGAGAGTTCTCAAGCTTCTGAAATGAAATGGAATGGCTTTGGGCATGACCTGAGGGCCATCGGATCAGGCCAACTGGTCCTCTTTTGCCCAGCATGTCCACAGAAGGGGGTCAATTTGGATC
>MU127422.1:184416-201725 GCA_014904945.1 Gyrodon lividus
TGGAATAGGGGGGTGTGCATGTGCCTGGCATGGATGTTTCATTCCACATTCCCTTGTGGACTTTCAAAAAGGAGAAAGGTACAGCATGCCTAAATCGTTCTAGCCAACCACCTGCTTACCCCATGTCAAAGACAGGTGAACATGAACTATGCACTAAGCCATGCTCTTGGACACAACATGGCAGGGATCCAAAGGGTCCTCACATTCTATGACATTAATTGTCAATACATAAAGCACTTCAGACAAAGGATATCCTCAAACTCATATCTGAGCATCCTAACCAAGATCAGCCTGATGCTGAGCATTGGCCTGTGGCATGTCCATGGCCACCGGAATGAATGCTTTGCAAGGTACTCTCCTGGGTTCATTCAAGGAGCAGGTAGAGTTGAGGGAGAGATTATAGAGACTCTGTGGGCAATCTTGAATGTGATTTTGGGTTCCACCTGGGGGATGTCAGCTCCCCATCAGCAAGAGCTATTGGACTTCCAGATGAATGATTCCAATGTCCAGAAGATGCTTTGAATGGGTGGGACCAGTCTGCTCTGTCTGTTGTCATGGCTGATTGCTGTTAGCTGGAAGCATTCATTGGAAACTCATGATGGCATTGACCAGCAAGCAAGAGGCAGCAGGTGCCTTCCAAGCTCTGGATGAAGGATAGGAAGAGGATAGGAAGAGGCAGTTGGTGAAGCAGGAGAGAAAGGCCATGAAGGAAAGAGAAGGAAACCTTTTGGCCATGGATATTTATGAGATCAGATTGCACTCTGGTAATTCTTCTTTGCATCTGCATGTCAGCTAGCTAAAGAAGCTTCTCCAGCCCCAACCATAAAAAGCATTGAGATTGCCATGCTATCGGGATCTCACTCCATGACTTTGAGCCAGAGGGGTTCCAGTACTTGGCTTGCTCAGGGGTTGCAAATCCAGCAAACACAGATCCAGCTGAAGTTTGAGGCCTGTTCTTCTGGTCATTGGTCCACAGAAGCTCAAAGGCTGGCCCTGGCAAGGAAGAGGGATCAGCTTGGGACAGAAATCCGCAGCTTCATTCATAGGTAGGGTCAACACTCAAGGATTTGATGATGATGCTGAAGTAGTCTTTGGAAATCTTGATCCTCACCATGCTAAAGAAGCTCATCTCCCCTTCCCATCCTCCATGGGTAGACAGGCTTGCAAGGACCTAGGTATAGATTGGTTGGCAGAGGAAGAACTGGAACTTAGAAAAGGTCAAGCCAATGACTG
Source organism: Gyrodon lividus (assembly GCA_014904945.1). Lineage (NCBI taxonomy): Eukaryota > Fungi > Basidiomycota > Agaricomycetes > Boletales > Gyrodontaceae > Gyrodon > Gyrodon lividus. Next base: position 185,650 of record MU127422.1, read on the forward strand.
CCTGCATCAATTATCTAAGGATGGCATTGGCCAAGAAGTCTGTTCTCTTCCGGACCAAGCTTCAGCATGCCAGTGGCAAGACCCACACAACTCGGGCATGGGGCAAGATCAATGCCATAGAGCTAACTGTGAAAAGGCATGCTGCCACCTATAGGGCATGCCGAAGAGCCATAATATCACTGGAAGCCAACAAAGACACTCTGATCCAGTATAGGCTGCTTGATTCTGAGCACCTCAAGGTCAGTACCACAGTATCTGACCCAAATGCCCAGGGAAATTGGGACTCCACCTTGGCCTGGTTCTGGACCATGGATGTGCAAAGGGATTCAGAACTGAATGTATGTTTCAATCTTAATTTTTGGTTGCTCATGGACCGAGTTAACACTTTTGGGTACTTCAGTTTATCAGGGTCATTGGCTCAGAGCAAAGGCTCTTAAGGACCAATGGGAAGAGGAAGTAAAACTCCTCAGAGCAGAAGGGCAATGAGCAAGTAACTTCTTCAATTACAAGGCAAGGTCACGGGGTGCCCTATTGCAGGCCTCTAAGAGGCAAGGCCAGGTGGGACATGCTTGCTATGCAGCCAAGACTCAAGAAGAGACTTTGGGATCATTGTAAGGAATTGTTACAAAATTAGCAGAAGCCGAATTTGGATGTATTTCCAATGAAATGTCAGGTTATTGTGATGTATATTGTTTCTGGTTCATCTTTGCAATATAAACAACCCCAGACTGAATCCTCTTACTTGCCCATCACATTCACAATGTCACAATCATCCTACACCCCAACCCAACAAGGTTTCCAGGACATGCTGGAGTACATTGGCCTGAGATTTGAATTTATCCGATGGGCCTTACAATCTAACTCCTTCAACCCCAATCAATGAAGGAGAAATCTGCCATTAGAAGTGGTAGGTGTTACTTTAGTATGCTTTTGTTCCATCTTGCCCTGCTCCCAGGCCATGGCCACCCAGCTGATCTCAACTGTGGTAATGCATGGGTGGATGTTAGACATCCACCATACAGTTCAGATGATCATTGATCCTGAACATGCTAATGCCACATTCCCCAATCGGGAGGATCAGCTGGTGACAACCGACCTAGGATTTCCGTGGCCTTGGTGGTCGGACCACATGGAACAACTTCCAGAGATCTATGCACAATGTCCATGAGCTTCATGCTCAATTCATGCCTCAATATGCCGGGGTAAGTTTCCATTCAGTCCATTCCCCTGTCCCACTTGACTCATTCCCTGTTTAGCATTTGATCACTCCAGTAGGCCCTCTACCAATCTGCACCAACAGACAATGGATTGAGCTGGCATGCAGGCAGGCTGTGGAGACAAGGATGACTTTGTCCAGAGAGCTCACCCAAGTATGTGATGAGATGTGGTTGACCATGGAAAGTATAGTGTAGATGGAGGAACATTGGTCTTCTGAGGACATCCTTGCAGAGATCCAATCATCTGACAGGAATTCTAGATACAAGTGGCCATTCATGTAGGGAATTTTTATTCTACTCTGTAGCAATGTTCATAGACATTGCCAACTTGTATAATAAGTGAGAGAGGTCCCCCTGTTTGACCCAATCACATCTGTGAACTCCCACCCCCTCATGGACATTATCTCTCATATAGTAGGCCAGGCAAACCATGTCAGAAACCGAATGTGGCACCCCATGCTGAAGTACCTTTCCAGAAATTCCCAGTAGGGTTCCAGGCCCATACCCCAGCCTGACCCCAATGCTATCCAAATTTATCTGTAGGTTAGGACCAACATGTCCAACCACTGAGCCCTACAGTTGAGATCCTGATGAAAAGGGGTGGCCCAATTGACGATGATTGACATTACCAAATATACCAAGGACCACTTAGAAAGGACGGCCTTCATTTTGGTGTCTTCATTGGACTCGGCCAGTTTCAGCAGGGCCTCCCTTCCAGATGCATGACCAGCATGGTCGCCAAAAGGACTGTGGTCTGCAGGGAGCTCCAAGCCATTCCCAAGGTCCAGAATCACCATGGGAGTCTTTGAGGAGGGCCAATACCTCAGGTTGATGTCTAAATGGCTAGTTCTGTCAGGACGCCTTCGGTGTGAATGCAGCCAAAAGGTTCTTATCATCCAGCCTTGCTGGTACCAAGCCAGGGATAATTTGATCGCACCTGTGATCTCTCCCTCAAACAGGGCCTGGTCAGTCCTCCAAGACCTGGAGTTGCTGACACTCCTGGATAAATCTGGGAATAGCAATTCCAGGTTTCGGGAACAGTCCCACTAACCAAAGTCATCAATGAGGCATCTATGAAAATTTAACTTGGGAAGCTCACCTGCAACTCTTCAGATAGTACCCCAGGCAGATACCATGCCAGGATTACCCCAGTCTGGTCCAATAGAAGGGTTGGGTCTGAGATCTCCTCTTCCTGCTCCATAGGGAATTGAATCTGTCCTTTAATAATTTCTCTCTTTCTGGATTTGTTCCAGTCTCCTTCAGCCCCAACATCTTGGCCATCCTTCAGATGTTGATGGGAAAGCTCCCTGAGACAATACTAGTAGATATCTATGTATTTGAAGATCACTTGCTTTGATTCTGATAAGCCCTTGCCATTGAATTGACTATCCTATCAGCTTGGAAGAGAGCCCGTAAAGGAATGCATGTATTGGGTAGTGCAGGAGTCGGTTGGGCAGGGTGGCTGATGGCTTCCAGGAATCACTTGACCATGTATTTGGCAATAATATCAGACATTTGAAGTCTCCAAACAGATGGAATGTCCATTGTAGAGGTAGATTGAATTGAATGTAGATCACTCAGCCAAGGGGGCTGCTGTCAACTCAGCAGCTGATTTGAAATTGTTCGGCCCAATGCCAATGGACTACAGCAGGATTCCCAATCCCTGCAGCTGATGGGATTCCTTGCCTTGGCCGATCCCATACCTAGGGGCCATGCCTCGGCCCACCTTATATGCATAGCCTACTGTCACAACCAGTCAAATGGAATGGCTCATTTGTTGTGAAATAGAGATTGGGATATTACTTGGTGTTGGAGTTCAAATGTTGTGTGGCTATGCCACAGCTTACTTAATCATGTACTTACTCTTTTCATTCATTCGTACCCAGCTACCTCAGTGACTACTGCCTAGTACACTGAGGTAAGACTATTGTTACTCTCGTCTACTCACATTACTAATACTTCTGTAGCTTATATCTTACTACAGGTTAATATAGTGACTACTGCCTAGTACACTGAGCTTATATCTTACTACAGGTTATGAGCCCTGCCCCTCATAACTAAGTTAGAAGTCTCGAAGAAAAGTTCAAGTCCTCGTAATAGTTCAAAAGATGTCTACAAGCAAATCCTGTGATGCACACTACAAGATCCTGAAGCTGGATGCTTCTGGGAAGAACTGGTCTTCGTGGAAGGCCAGACTTGAAGTGACATTGACGGGGAGAAAATTGCTCAGCTACCTGCATGGCACAAAGCCAATGCCTATCAATCCCACAGTTGGGAAATCCCCAGCATGGGTGCCAACGACACCAGCTGAGATAGCTGAGGTAGCAGACTATGAAGAGGACCTCGAGGAATGGACTGAAATATGCCCTCGTACGAGACCTAATTGCCACTGCAATCCCTGATTCCCTCTTTATCCACCTTGTATCGAAATTCTCTACCAACAAATACCATGAGATGCTGAAGAGTCAATTCCAAGACCGTTTGTTGGTCGCCGGCATCAAGCTGAGACGTCAGCTCGGCGAGATGAAACCAAAGGATGGCAGTGATGCCCAAGTTCACCTCAACAAGATGATTTCGATCTGCAAGGACCTTGCATCCATGGGACATCCAGTTTCAGACAAAGACCTATTCAACATGGTCTTCACTTCGCTCCCATGCAGCTACAATTCAGTCCTTTTGTCAATTTTGTCAAGCATGAAGTTGCATAGCAGAACCATTACCTCTGACACCCTCATATCCCTCATACTTGATGAGCACAATCACCTTGTTGCACAAGGAGGTGGGAAGTCAAAGCCCAAAGACGACAATGTAGCTTTTGGGGCTGATACATCAAAGAAAGGGAAACATCAAGCGGGAAATTTATGGGGGACTGCTATAACTGCAGCTGGAAAGGTCATACCAAGGACAACTGCTTGGAAGAAGGGGGAAGCAAGGCTCGCAAAGCCCCGAAAGGCTTGACGTCTAAAGGGAAGAAAGAAGTGTCAGGCAAAGACTTGAAGGGAGGAAAAGTGAATGCAGCTGCAGAAATGAGCACCAAGTCTGATGCAGTATGGCTGGCAGAATCCAATGTGGAAGGCTGTGATGAGCCAGAGGCAACGTCAACACTGGCCCAAACATCGTCAACTACTACAGTTGAGCTCTATGACAGTGGTGCTTCACAACACCTATCCCCCTATAAAGAACATTTTGTCGACCTTGTATCTATCCCCCCAAAACCCATCACTGTAGCAGACAATTGCACATTTAATACCATTGGATGAGGCAGCCTACACATTGAAATCCCCAACGGAAAGTCAATGACATGCGTTCTGTTAAAAAATATCTTGTATGCACTGTCAATGGGAGTAACCCTCATGTCCATTAGCCAGCTTGTAGCTGCAGGATACCCTGCTCTATTTCGCAACACGGTCTGTTGCATATTCAACACTCATAAAAAACTGCTATGGGAAGTACCAGTCAGCAACAGCCTATATTGCATACAACGCCCAGCTATCTTTGCAGGCATGGTAGGAGCGGTTGAAACTCTTACCATGGAAGACCTCCATGCATGATTGTCTGTATGCACCTCATTGCTGAACTTTTGACAGTGTTGTGGCTCATGAATCTTCCCAATAGGCTTACGAGTAGCCTTCACATATTCACAGGACTCACATTGCCCCATGCTCTCGTGATGTGGGTCAAGCTTGACTCCCTCTACCATTCCCTTCGCCAACATCTCGCAAATAGTAGCTGGTCCAATGTGTGACCTCTGGGGACCCTCGCCTACCCAAACTCCTGGCAAGAAGAGCTATTACACATTGTTCACAGACGACTATACATGCTATACCCATCTATATCTGCAGACCTAATCTGAAACCTTTGATTCCTACAAGGAATAAGAAGCCTGGGCCAAGACACAGCACAGGACATCAATTAAATGGCTGCAATCAGACCGAGGGGGGGAGTACCTGAGCGACAAGTTTACCCATCACTTGAAAGTGGCAGGGATGGAGCAATGACTCACTGTGCATGACACCCTGCAGCACAACGGTGTCGCCGAGCGACTCAACCGTACGCTCATCGAATGTGTTCATGCCATTACACATGGGACAGGACTCCCAAAATTCCTGTGGGGCAAAGCATTAGCACACATCGTCTATATGAAGAATTGCACAGCATCGCAAGTGCTCAATGACAAGATGCCATACAAGCTGCTGTATGGGAAGCAGCCAAATATATCAAACATACCGTGCTGGGGTAACTGCATATGGGTACACAACCCAAACGGCTCCAAACTTGACGTGAGGGGCATTGGGTGGGCTTTGATGCTGAGAGCGGGGGCCACCGCGTGTACTTTGAGGACCGTTGTATGGTTGCTGTTGAATGAAATGTCTCATTCGAGAGATGTGAGGTGCCAGTATTGATTCCAAGAGGCCCGCAGATCAAGAGGGAGAAAAGGAAAGGGTTGGACAATGATCAGCGTGCTGATCTCAAGGATCCAGCAATGGCTGATGTACCCAAGCCCCCACCTCACTCCTCTGTCACCACAGGGCCTCCCGTCGCACCCGATAACCCTGATGCGACGTGCATACATGGGATGTAGTGCAACGACCACCACCAAACGTCAATGTCATTGACTGCAAATGGGTGTTCAAGATCAAAAAGAACTCAGCAGGTGAAATTGACAAGTACAAAGCTCATCTTGTCACATGCGGATTCACGTAAGTTCAAGGGGTGGATTACTATGAAACTTACACCCCCATAGCTCGCCTCGCATCCCTCTGTCTCATCTTAGCCATCGCTGCACGTCATGACTGGGATGTTGATGTTTTCGACTTCCACAGTGCCTTCCTAAATGGGAAATTGGACGACAATGAGATCATTTACATGGAACTCCCACCTGGTTTTGACAAAGGTGGTTGAGACCTTGTTGCCTATTTACACATAGCACTTTATGGATCCAAGCAGTGAAGTGGTATCAACAACTTTGCAGGGAACTCGCCGCACTGATGCTGATTGGGGTTTTTGTAGCGAAAATAGGCATTCATTTACTCATCTTAGCCTCGCACGTCGACAACTGCACAGTAACAGGAAGCTCGAAGGAACTCATCAAAGCCTTCAAGGCTGAAATCGGTTTGTGATTCAAAATTACTGACCTTGGGCCTATCAGCTGGCTACTCAGCATGCAAGTGACTCGTGATCGTGACACTCACACTCTATCCACCTCACAAGCACAATTTGTCAAAGCAATACTTGTCAAATATAATGTTGCCAACCAGAAACCTGTCTCCATCCCCATGGACCCGAATGTTCAACTATCACAAAACCAGTCCCCAAAATCTGCTGTCAAAATCACCAAGATGCGCCAAGTGCCGTTTCGCAAAGCCTTAGGTTCACTCATGTACCTCGCCAGACATAGCATTTGTCATCTCTACTCTAGCCCAGTTCACTGAAAACCCTGGGAGGCACTAAAGCGTGTCTACTGTTATCTCATAGCAATGAAGGGTTGGTCACTGACCTATGGTACAGAGTCAAAGGGTCTCATCGGCTATGCCAATGCTGACGGCGCGTCACAAGAACATCGTCACGCTATAACAGGCTATGCTTTCCTCATTGATGGGGGAGCCATTTCCTGGGGATCGAAGAAGCAAGAGCTCATTACCCTCTCAACTATGGAAGCGGAATATGTCGCAGCCACACATGCCATGAAAGAAATTATCTGGCTATGTCACCTTATGGGCAAAGTATTCTGGCCTCTCAAGCACCTGACTACTCTCCATAGTGACAACCAATCTGTCATTGCACTTACCAAGGACAGAAATTATCACACTTGTATGAAGCATATTGATATTCACTACCATTTTATTTGTTTCTCTATTTCTAACGGGTCTATTCATATCCTCTATTGTCCTACTGATAACATGGTTGCCGATACCCTCACAAAAGCTTTACCTAGTACAAAGGCAAAGCACTTCGCTTCAGAACTTGGACTTCACACCATTTGAGGGGGAATGTTGGGATTTCTAATAGATCTTTTCCTACTCAACAATAGGACTCGTTGGTGTTATCTGATTGAGCTCTCACCACCTCATCACCATAACAAAAGATCTAACTTCTTACTCAATACTGCTATCACACAGCCTATCCCCGACAACCAGATACTGCCTTCGCACAGACCAATTGAACAAGACATGGTATCCATTCAGAACCACAAACAAACCTTCTTCGTCTAGAAGAAAGAATACCAGAACTTGACAAGGTCCTTATCCCAAAGGCCTTGATCTGAACGACCAATTCACTCTTAAGCAAGACGAAACGGTCTTGAGAGATTGCTAAAGCCAAGCACTTCCACATACAGAACCAGCACATCAAAGTGCTACAAAATCGATCCATTTACTCCCGACCTCCTACTTCCTCAACTCCTGCCCCTGATCCTGACGCTATGGACGTCAACTCTGTTCGACTCACGCCTGTCAAGCAGGCTGAATATATGAAGAAAGGATTGTGTTTCATCTATGGAAAACAAGGACACTGCTCTACTGATCACAAAAACGGTCGTCTTCCCCAGAAGACTTCCTCTCCTCAACCTACCCCCATCAAGACGGTAGAGATCCCCACCAAAATGCCGTCCTCTGTAGAAAAGTTCATTTCTGAACTCCAGAAGAACAACGTCTCTGAAGCAGAGATGTTGGACGTCCTCAAAGTCTGCTTTGAAAATCCCAAGCAAGACGCTCCTGATGCCCTCCCCATCACCAAGATCAGATTAGATGGGCAGGATTTTTAGAAAGGAGAACCAAATTGACACTAACCTCTCCTAGAATGACCCCTGTAATAGTAGCTGAGCAAACGTCTAGATTAATGCGCATTCCAACTGCCATTTTCGCTTCTAAGAGAGTAAAAATTGTTGACACTCAAGCACTTCTTGACTGTGGAGCAGCCGCCTCCATTATTGACCAACATTTCACCCTCAAGAACTGATTCCCCATGAAATGACTCCCTGTCCCTGTAAAACCTTACAATGCAGATGGATCACCAAATGTAGCTGGATTGATCAAGTTGTCCACTACCCTGTCATGTCCCGAAACTTTCCCAACCTATCCAGCCCAATTCTGGGCCCCCCATGATCAAATCACGAATCCTGAGCCTCAGACTTTACCTTGGAAGATTTCTCTTTCAGCAGACATTCTGAACCCTGTATTTCCCATCCCAGACTTCCGCATTCCTGTCCCGGACTTTCGCATTCCCGTCCCGGACTTTCGTATTCCTATCTCAGCTATCTCTTGACATATGTCACTTTCCTTTGACACTTCTTGACATCTACAGTTCCTATCAATAATTCCCTTTCCCCTTGCCTTGCAATTATTGAGCCATTGCCCTCAGTCATTATTCCACCATTCTGACACCATTCCAATTCATTCCTTACTTTCTTGTGGAAACCCAAAACTCCGATTCATCTGACATACTTTAACATCTTTATATCTTCCAGACTCTTCAGTATATAAACCCCCTTGTACTCTCTGATATTTCCTTAGTTCGAATATCAACTAAATTCCATTCTCTCCTGCTCCGCTTCACTCTGAAAACCCCTTCAGTCCTTAAGTTGACCTTAGGATTGTCTTCCAACCCTCTGCCCTGAAATTAAGAAACAGAACTCATACAGGGGTGTAGCACATAAGCTGAAGCCAAAGTTCCTTACCCCTCCAACCCCCTCAGGGATTCCTGACCAACCCCGCCATTCTGCACACTCCAGACTTATCCAGGAATTCCAGGATTGAACCCGGACTTGACAATATATTTGAACTCAAACCTCTACGAGTTTGCTAACATCACCTCTTTATCACATGTCTAGAACTATTCAGACCTGTGCTCAAACACACAGTATGCAAAGCATCGACACAGCTCAGTCGGAGGCAGCCCAAGAAGATGCCCTGCACTCCCTGATGACCTTGCGTTGAGGGCTCAATGTCACCAAACAATTCCAAAGCTTCTCTGCTTGTCGTACGTCAACCTCCGTGTCTCAGGAAAGACCTCTGTCTCAAAGCATCTCCACCCTACTCCCTCAGGTTGTTACCCCTCTGGGGGTGCCCCAGACCACAACCCCTCCAATGACAACAAATGCAATCCCACCTAACCCCATCATGGTGCTTGCCAATGCAGTTCGTGGCCTTGCTGAGTTATCATGCCACAACTGCAAATCCAAAAATTCCTCATCTCCACGCACAAAGGTGTGGGAACCCAACACCTTCGATGGGACTGACCATTGCAAGCTGCAGGCCTTCCTGGTCCAATGGAAGCTGAACTTCCAGGACCATCCCTGCACATTCCGAACTGACCGTGTGAAAGTCACCTTCGTCCAGTCTTACCTAAAAGGTATGGCCCTTGAGTGGTTCAAGCCTGACCTTCTCTAGATGGACAATCCGGACTTTCATCTGGACTAGACAGACAATTATCGGGAATTTGTCCTCAAGCTCCAGACCAACTTCAGCCCCAATGACCCTGTCGGTGATGCGGAACACCAACTCAACCACCTATCCATGAAAGACTCCCAGCATATCAACAAATACATGGTAGAATTCAATTGCCTAGCCTCCCAGGTCCGGGGTTATGGCAAGGGAGCCCTCCAACACCACTTCTACAATGGACTTCCGGATCACATCAAAGACGAGCTTTCCTGCATTGGAAAACCGTGCTCCCTAGGAGAGCTCCGGACTCTCTCCCAGACTATCAATGGGAGATATTGGGAACACAAGTCCGAAGTCACTCGCCAAGCCTGACCCTCCGGAAACCAGTCCTCCACTTCATCTCTGAAACCCGTCACTCCATCCAACACTTCTGTGTCCTTGTCGGCAAAGTCCTCCACCCCCAAACCCGCATCCGACCTCTCCAGTAAATGTGGGAAGGACGGACACCTCACCTCCAAGGAACACAAACACCGCTTTGACCTCAAGCTGTGCATGTGCTGCGGAGCCACCAGAGATGTAGCTAAGGACTGCCAGAAGTCCACTTCCTGTGCGTCCAAAGCCCATGCAGCGACAACCTCCTCTGCTCCGGAAGCCAAACCAGAGGCCTCTACCCCTGAGGCAAAAATTAGGGTGCAGCCTTCTGGACTCCACACGGGAAGGAGGCTGCATTGAATCCCACCGCGCACTCATGGAGACCTGTCTCAACATGTCCGCTCTTTATGATCCCAAGGCCCTTATGCCTCTTGTTTCTCTTTCCAACTTTTCCGAAATTTCTGCTTTTCCTGCTTTGTTAGATTGTGGTTCTACTGATTGTGTCATTGATACTACTTTCATTGACAAGCACCATTTTCCGACATACTCCATTCCTCCTATTTCTTTGAAACTCTTTGATGGTACTTCCAATTCTACAATTTCCCATGCTGTTGACCTTTCTGTTCGTTTCCCTTCCGGCTTTGTTACCTCCGATACATTTTATGTTACTCCATTGGATTCTTCTTGCTCCCTTGTTCTAGGACACAACTGGCTCACCCGCTACAATCCATTGATTGACTGGGTACTGGGCAGTATTACTTTCCGAACTCCAGCTCAAGACTTGCCAATGCCCCCGATGTCACCTCCGGAGATTCCGGTCCCCAGTCCCCCATCTCACTCCGACACTCCCAACAAGCTGCCTCATGAAGCTCCTCACATCTCGTTTGTCAATGCTACTGCCTGTGTGCACGCGTGCAAACTTGATGGTTCTGAGCAGTTCAGCATTCACCTCCGTCCCCAGGACTCCAAACTCCATTCCATATCCCGGAACTCCGGAATTTCCGAAACCCCCAAAGAAGTTGATCTTTTCTTCGTCCCTCTGAACTATCATGATTTCCCCAATGTCTTCAGTAAGCACAAGGCTGATACCCTTCCACTCCACAGGGAATTTAATCTCAAGATTGACTTAGAGGAAGGTGCTTCTCCTCCTCTCAGGACTGTTTACCCGGTTGCCGCTACAGAACTCAAGTCCCTCCAGGAATTATAGATGAACACCTCAACTACGGCTTCATCCATCAGTCCAAATCTGCCCACGGTGCTCCCGTCCTCTTTGTCTGCAAGAAGGACGGATCCCTCCACCTCTGTGTCGATTTCTGAGGTCTCAACAAAATCACGAAGAAAGACCGCTATCCCTTACCCCTGATCTCCAACCTCCTTGATTCCCCTAGCCACACCAAGGTATATACAAAAATCAACCTCCGTCATGCATACCACCTTGTCCACATTGCTCCCGGGGATGAGTGGAAAACCACCTTCCGGACTCGCTATGGCTTGTACGAGTGGCTGGTGATGCCCTTCGGGCTCACCAATGCCCCTGTGGCTTTTCAGTGCTTTGTCAATAGTGTCTTCACAGACCTCCTAGATGTCTGCGTTGTGGTTTACCTTGACAACATCCTCATCTATTCCAACAACATGGCTTCTCACAAAGAACATGTCCAGGAAGTCCTCCGGCAACTCCGGAAACACGGACTTTATGCCAAACCAGAGAAATGTGGGTGGCACTCAGACTCCATCGAATACCTGGGCTATCATCTCTCCCCCCAGGGACTGACCATGTCCCAGAGAAAGTCCAAGCAGTCCGAGACTGGCCCGAACCCCAGAAAGTCAAGGACATTCAGTCCTTCCTTGGTTTCACCAACTTCTACCATTGTTTCATCTTCAACTACTCCGATATCGTTGTTCTGCTCACCCAACTCACTCGGAAAAATGCCCCATGGAACTTCGACGATTCCTGCCGCTCCACCTTCACACAACTCAAAGACGCCTTCACCCGAGCCCCTATCCTTGCTCACTGGATTCCGGACTGTCCTATCACAGTCAAAACCGATGCTTCGGACTACACTATCGCAGGAATCCTCTCAATCCAGTGTCTGGACGAGGAATTCCACCCCGTCACATTCTACTCCTGCACCCTGACAGCCCCAGAACTCAACTATGACACTCATGATAAGGAGCTCCTCATTATCCATGAAGCTTTCCGGAATTGGCGTCACTATCTTGAAGGTTCCGGCACCCCTATTGACGTCGTTACCAACTACAAAAATCTGGGTTATTTCTCCACCTCCAAAGTCCTGACCTGCTGGCAAGCCCGTTGGTCGAAATTCCTATCCCAGTTCAACCTTGTCATCTGGTTCTGCCCCAGACGCTTAGGAGCTAAGCCCGACTCCCTCACTAGATGCTGGGACGTCTACCCAAAAGAGGGGGATAAGTACTATGCTCGCGTCAATCCCCATAACCTCCGCCTGGTGTTCACACAGGAACAGCTCACCTCATCCCTACGAGCCACTATCCTACTCGCCCCGGTCCTCCGAGCCTTGTCCCTGCTTGACATCGAAGACATTCACAAGGACATCCTAGATTCCCTGTCCTCCAACCCCATAGCTTCCCTCCATCTTCCGGACTTGTCGAACTCCTGGTGGGCTGTCAACCCCGAAGGTTTCCTGACCCTTGACAATCACATCTTTGTCCCGGAAGCTAAGGACCTCCATCTTTGCATTCTCTGGTACAAGCACGACCACCCCCTGTCCGGGCATTTCAGGCAAAACAGGACATTAGAGCTTGTCCGCTGGGAATACACCTGGCCCGGCCTCCGCTCCTTTGTCAAGGACTAGACTATGTCAGTTCCTGCACTTCCTGTGCCTGAGCTAAAACTCCGAGACACCGCCCCTATGGAATGCTAAAGCAACTTCCAATCCCCGAAAAGCCCTGGAACTCCATTTCCATGGACTTCATCTAGCAACTCCCGTCTTCCGGCAGATATACCGCAATCCTTGTAGTCATCAACTGCCTTTCCAAACAATCCATATTCATTCCCACTCACAAAACTATTGACTCTCCGAGCCTCATGAAATTATTCCTGCTCCATGTGTTTTCCAAGCATGGAGTTCCCTCCCACATCACTTCCAATTGGGGTTCCGAGTTTGTCTCCCACTTCTTCCATTCCCTCGGGAAAGCCCTCAACATCTCACTTCACTTCACTTCAGGATATCATCACGAAGGCCATGGGCAAACGGAACGGGCGAACCAGACCCTCGAGCAGTATCTCCAAATCTACTGTAACTACCAACAGGACAATTGGTCGGAACTCCTGCCCCTTGTGGAATTTGCCTACAACAATGCCCCTAGTGCTACCACAGGAGTATCCCTGTTCTTTGCTAACAAAGGCTACCACCCTAATGTCTTGGTCTACCCCAAAAGGGATCTGACCTCATCCCGCGCCTGCGAACATGCAGTCGACCTACAGGAACTCCACAAATTCCTATGCACGGAAATGGCCCATGCTCAGCAACGCTACCAAGCACCCATGGATTCCCAATGACTTCTGGATCGGAGACGAAGTGTGCGGGCATGTTCTGCAAGATTTGGCAGGTGATCTGCGAGGTAGCGAACTAGACCGAGAAAGGCGCGGACGTCATTGGATTGCTGCGGTGTTGGCCAGTCAAGAATCTTGGTGATTTTATTATGATCAGCCTCGATGCCATGCTCTGAGAGATGGTGCCCTAGAAATTCAATTTCCAAATTAAATAGTGACGTTTTCTTAGGTGAACAGAAAAGAGACGCAGCCTGTAATGCTTCGAGAACAAGGCGAACGTTCTTCTCGTGCTCCTCGACATTTTGAGACCAGATGATGATATCGTCCAAGTAGACGTGACAGATTTTTCCAATTAAGTGGCGTAACGCAGTTGTCATGCGACGTTGATGGAAGGCGGGGGCATTGCGGACTCCCATTGGCATCACAGTCCACTCATATAGGCCCCAAGGAGTATGCACCGCAAGCAGATGCATGTCGTCCGGATGGACTTTGGTTTGGAAAAATGAGTTAGTCATATCAATCTTTCCCCAAATCTTACCCTTCACGCAATCGCGGAGGATTTCGTCGATACGCAGCAAGGGATGATTGTCTGGGACAGTATTAAGATTGAGTAACCAATAATCGCAGACCATACGCGGAGCAACAGTAGGATCAGACTTAGGAATTATGAATGCCGGAGAAGAGTGCGCACTTGATGAGGGACGCATCCTTCCGGCAGCAAGATGTCCATCCAGCAAGGTTTTCTAGGCATCTTTGTATTTTTTGGGGCAGCCATAAGATCGTGTTTGGATAACCTCGTTCGCGTCTTTAAGTTGAACGCGGAAGAGGACATCTGATGGAAGTGAATCATTGTGAGGGAGATCAAGTGGGAAACGATCAGAGAACTCCTCTTTCACAACACGATCCCGTTTTTTCAAGTTCTCGAGAACTGCCAAGTTTTCGATGCGTTCCTGAATTGCAGCGACAACGTCAACACCTCGGAGTGGTTCGCACTCTGCTTCCATTAGATATACAGGTGCAAAGTTCATGGTCTATTACAATTTTGTTGTGTTTGAGAAAGGGACCACCAAGGAGCAGCGGGCTACAAAGATTAGCGGCCACGACAGCACGTACGACACGAGAACGATAACGGAAATCGGGAGACATGCAGGAGAGTTTAACGTAATCAGAAAGAAGAAATTGTTGTTTATCTTGACCAGACAATGTGACAGAGACGGGCAGCGGCTTGTCCAGCTTGCGAACACGGAGGCCAAGTCTTGTGACGATGGCCGCGTCAATCAGAACTACAGGCGAGCCATGATCAATGAGAGCGTCAATAGCCAAAGGTGAAGTCAAGGAAGGTCCGTCAAGTAGACAGGACCATCGTAAGTGTGGGGTAATCAGAGGGGCAACGCACTCGTCACCGGAGTCTGTCCCATCTCCGAGTACTGCTGAGGGCATAACAACTGCAACCGTGTGTTCAATGTCAATCGCCGCAATCGGAGTCGTCTTCAACTTCTTGGCAGCGATGTCGTCGGCGGTGAGCGGTTTGTATGTCTTTGGATCAGGGAAGTTGTAGGGACAGTCGCGGGAGGTGTGCTTTTGGAAGGGGCAGCGACATTTAAAACAGCCTTCATTGTCTTGGAGAATCTTCCGTTCATCCATCGTCAAGGCTGGGAGGCAAAGAAATTTGTTAGTCGTCGAGGACTTGACCGCATCTCCACCACCCTTCGAAGACTGAGTTTTTGAAGACGAAGTCGAGGTCCATGGGGCTGGTCGAGCCACAGCACGGATAGCAACGTCAACCGCTTCTTTGTGTTTTGCAACATCACGTTGTCGTTTTTCATCAAGCAACCGAACCTTTTCTATCCACTTCCTCAGCACATCCTCCGTTGAGTACTCCATTGCCCTGTATTCACAAGCAAGGTTGGGGTGTATGTGTGCCTCAAGGTAATATTTGAGAGAAGCATCAGTAAGGTGTGAGGTTGTCCCGCGCAGGATGGTGTTTTGAGTCTGAACATCAATTGCCCACTCGCTAAACGCTTTATTACCCTGTGTTGAAGCTAGCATCTTCTGACGTGTGATCGCGGCCCAGTCGGAGGGTAACCAACAAGATCGGACTTCCTCCATGAAGGCAGAGAAGGTGAGTTTGTCAATGCGATCGTAGTCGTTGAGATACCAGTCTTGGATACGAGGGTCTTGCAAGTTCAAG
The DNA here is from genome assembly GCA_014904945.1 of Gyrodon lividus. Classification (NCBI taxonomy): domain Eukaryota; kingdom Fungi; phylum Basidiomycota; class Agaricomycetes; order Boletales; family Gyrodontaceae; genus Gyrodon; species Gyrodon lividus. The sequence continues at coordinate 201,343 of MU127422.1, forward strand.
GCGATTTTTTGAACTTGTTCGGCAGAGTCGATCGACCTATGCAAAAAGTATTGCTTGCAACCCATTTCCCAAGATCGCAGGGCTTTGGGAGTGATGTTGCCTACTGTGATGATGGGAGCCTTGTGTGCAGCAGACTGTTCGTAGTGGCCTTTGCCCGCCATCATAGGAGAACGTTTGGGGGGAGGAGAAAAATCTGACACGGAGGAATCAGATGAAAAGGGTGGAGATACAGAGCGCACGACTCTGGGAATAATGGCGGAGGGTGGCAGGGAGGTATTATGACGAGTTCGACTGCGTGTTTGCATAGACAGATGAGAACAGGAGGGAAACAGGGAATGGAACAGTGATAAGTGGAAACGGCAAGGGGGACAGTAAATGGCAAC
>MU127422.1:202135-220704 GCA_014904945.1 Gyrodon lividus
GTGGTCAAACCATCTATCGCGATGGTGCGCGAATGCTGCGTCTTTCTCAGGACCCCGCTACAGCAAGTTTACAATCTGGAGTCTCAGACGAACATTACTGCCTCGTGCTCGGGTTAGGATGTGACTCGTATCATCTCCGAACTGAAAGTCAGAGGCTTCTCGTACCTACCTATCTTTAGTATCACAGACAGTCGAGCTCTCCCGCCGTTGCTTCTTGGACACCGCATAGAGGTGCAAGATGTGCGAACGCGGGGAATCGAACCGATGATGCTCTTAGCCTAAAGTGCCAACGCCTGAAACTCGGATGTGGCGATCAACAAAGCGTATTCGGAAAGTGGTTTGGACGACAAGACCTAGAGGAAGGGCCTGAAGACTCTGTGCGTCGATGTGTAGGCTCGTTGCTTATCCCACTCTAGAGACCGCCACATAGAAAGCAGATATGGATGACATGCACCGACCCGACGATACACAAGGATATCCAACGTCGTAAGTCCTCTTGTGACCTCAGTTTCGCTGATGGGAATGATTCTACCCCGATGGCTACTCCTCCCGGAAGCACGGCCCCTGAACACCAGTTGGAAAATAATCCCGTCCAAACACCCGCCCATTCTTACAGCAACATAATAGGAGGATAAGGCCCTTCCAAGGAAGGCTTACCCCCGGATCTCCTACTAAAAAGGAGACTTACGGGTGGGAGGTTTGTTCCTGCTAGCGTACCATTGTCCAAAAGGACTGATTTGATTCAAAGAACCCAAGATACTCGAACCAGTGGGAGGTAGGATCACCGCTGAGGCTCCGAAATGACGAGACAGGAAAGACCGCCGTTGCCCAAGCAAAACGGAAGGGCCCTGTGAGTGAACCAATAGGCAATGAGAACGTAGGACACGGCAACTCCTCGGTCCACCATTCGATGCACCTTTCATCTCCGCCAAACCAACTGCAATCTCTTGACGCCAGCAAGCACGGGCAGACCGAAGATGAGACTTTCGTGCCGCTGTTATCGTAGGATAAGAGGTCTGAAATTCGAGCAGAGGGTTTGCTTAGAATAGCGTGGTTTTTCCAGAGGGGCTGCTGACCGTAGATTTGGAAATAGCTTATCTGCTGTTAACATTGAGTCTCCGATTCAGCATGATCGCCCTTGCCACAATCATCCTAACAAACGCCCGGGAAGTACCTTGTAGCTTACTTTACGTACCGAGAACTATTCGGCGTGATTTCAGTAACGATGGTAGGGCGATAACCCTGTCAGAACTTGTTGGCCATTCAAATACGTCGTTGCAAGAGAAAAATAGGATCAAATATATCAAAGGAAAAGGAACATGGAGCCTTTCGGAACAGCGCATCATAAGGCCCGAGCGACGACAACCGATTCATCATGGCAGCTTGGCCACCGATCCAGCACGATCGTGGTTTAAAGGTAGACATCCTAAAGCAACGACTCGCGACTCAGTTTTCCTCCTTTGTAGAAACCATCCTTGTTTACTATGCATTTCACTCTCGCAATGGCCATCACTGCCCTGCCTTTCTTTGTCGCTGCGGCTCCGCAGGGTGTCAATCAGGGGGGATTAGCGATCCCACTCTCCAGGCGTTCATCGCCGGTCAATGCTGACAAGAGCGTCAACTTGGAAGCGCTCAGCTCCCATGTGGCGTCAACCAGGGCGTTCGTACTCATCTGCTCGACCTCCAGGTTTTGCTTTGCGTTGACTTGAATATACAGTAAGATTCTTCGTGGCTTTGATAACTTTGAGAAGAATACAGGTGCGTTGCATCCGTCTGCTATGAAACACACTCGGAAGCGCGCATCCGGCGGATTATCATTGTATCCCTTCGACGTCGGCCCAGCGATCTGGTTCAGCACTATCTCCATTGGCACACCTCCCCGAAACTTCGTCGGTACGCTCGCACTGACCTTGCAACGAATGTGCAGCTCACTTATTCTAACAGTTGTGTTTGATACTGGCTCGAGGCACGTATTTCTCACCTGGTGTACGTATGATGCACTAAACTATATTCCAGCGACCTTGTTTTGCCGGGTGTCGACTGTGACGTCAGCTGTGATGGCCACATCCGCTATGATCCTGCATTGTCCTTGACTTCCGTGAACCTGGACCAGCCCTTCGACATTGAGTACGGGAACGGTGACAGTGCTTTCGGCCAACAACACACTGACAATGTCACGATTGTCGGACTCACGGTACATGTGATGGTCGTTACAACGTCATCGATTCTGACGATTGAGTAGGCTATTGGTCAGACCCTGAGTGTGGCATCGCACTACTCTGCTGGCCTCCAATTGGAGCAGTTCCCCCCGGATGGTTTGATGGGAATGGGCTTCCAATCTCTCTCTGCATACCATCAGAGCCCTGTCTTCCAGACTTTCGTTGCTCAGGGCCGGACTGATGAGCCCGTGTTTGCATTCAGTTTTACAGCCCAGAGGCCCGAGCTATACCTCGGTGGTACCAACCCGGACATGTACACTGGCAACTTCGCCTACGCGCAGGTCATCCAACAGGTAACTCATCGAACTTAAAGTTGCCCCAACGGTGGTTGATATGTCATATCCAGGGTTACTGGGAAGTTAACATGGACAGTATAGTGGGTAACAGCCAAACCCTGCTGAGCAACGTTGCCTGCATCATCGACACCGGCAGCAACCTCATCCAAGGTCCCCCTGAGGACGTGGAAGTCCTTTATGCTGCAATTGGCGGTATTCTTGCGCATGAAGATACCTTCTACGTCTGTATGTTGTCAGCCTAGTTTATCTCCGATGCTTTGTCAACACTCTCATGCTAGTCCCCTGCGATGCTGTCCCCAACGTCAGCTTTGTCTTCGGTGGCACATCCTTCCCCATCTCCACTGAGACCTTCAACGCGGGACACAGCCCCGATGACCCATCTTACTGCGTTGGTGCCATCATTGCATCGGATGTTCGTGAGTCGCTGCTCTACACTCGTACTGCTTGTGTGTGCTGATGACAATGGGCATCAAGCACATTGGATTCTCGGCATCGCTTTCCTCAATAATGTTTACACTGCTTTCGACGTTGCGAATCTGCGTGTGGGATTTGCTACGCTTGCGTCACCTGCCGCATTCTTCAGCTAAACCATGTTTCATGCTCAATGAGGGTCTGATACATATTTATCTGTCTTTACCATATGTATCATGCCCACCTGCTTTCGTCATACTGATAACCAGTACAACGGATTTTTAATCTGTTGATGTGTGCGTGTCATGCAGCCAGGATCCTCCAAGGTATTTTCGAGCGGAGTGTCTACCTATGATGATCAGGCACTCAGGGCATCCATTCGATGCGCAAAGAATACAGGTCCCCAACATTGCGGCATGCATTACTGTTACTAGAGATGTGTTCTGGGTATTGGGAAAAACAATTTGGCACAGGAGCAATGAGCATCCAAGAAGGGCAGACAAAAAGTGAGATCATCAGCTACAGGATTCAAAGGATCCAGTGTTTGCAAGGAAGTGAGTTTTGAATAAATTCAACATGGCATATAAGAGGTTCTGCCTACCCTCATGATATTCATCCATGACACATTGAATGGTCTGTTGAAAGCATGACAATGACAGGTACTTGGACTTACATTGCAACAAGGTCAGAGAACTTGCTATAGATGATAGTGGTTTGAGATCAAGAAGTATTTAAACTCAGACAGAGTGTCTGACTTTTATACCATATGGCATGTGAACTATTTACATAAGTACTGGTAATAACCATATGTTCAACACTCCCCCTTACTTAGTGTATGGTAATCACATAAGCATTATGAATAGTTTACTATGCATCATCTAGTTCCTGACTAGTAGCATGATAAAACCAAGTTGAGATCTACATTGCTCGAATTTGACATATCTGAGGTTCTTGGTGAACATATCAGCAGGATTGTCAGTCCCTTCAATATAAAAGATCTTGATATCACTGTTGGTTATGGCATCATGAATGAAGTGATAACAAATGGGGATGTGTTTTGTGCGACACTCAGTAACAAGGTTGTTTGCTATGAAGAATGAGCCTTAGTTGTCACCACAAATAGGAATAGGTTTGAGATTATAACCAATATGGTAGTGGACATCCTTACAAAGCCTCTCATTCAGGAACAACACTGGAAATTTGTTTGTGGTATGGGACTATGAATGTGTTCAAGTGGGAGTGACAAAATACAGCGAACTCCAGAACTGGAACACCAACTCCACATTTCCTGAATGTTGGAGTTCAGACCTCTGCATGTCTGAACTGTCAAAGTTCATACCTCAACTCCACTGCCAGACAGAACTGCTCAGAACCAATCCGGATGTTACAATTTGCCCCTATTTCTTGCCCCTAACCCTTTTTCTCACACGATACTTCTTTGACCCCATGACTATCCCCTTTTGGACATTTGTACAACCAGTGAACCCAGGCAAAGACCCTGACCTTATCTCTGTTCCGACTTTTCCTGACACTTCTCTGATGTTCTCTGATATTCCGTCCAATGGTGTTTATCCCTCTTATCTCTGATTACCCCTTTTGACCTGCAGCTACTTATTAACCTTGGTCTGTGCGCTGCACTCTCCCGCTATAAGTAGCTACCCATCTGTACTTGTATTTCCCTAAGTTAGTTCTACTCAATAGTAGACTTCTTTCTCTTGATCTTCGAACCATCTCAAGTCCTTCATGACAGAAGGCCTAGTACTCATAGGAAGACTAGGATTAGGACTACCTAGATCCTACAAGACAACGACAAAAGCCCTTCAAGGACAGAAGGCCAATCCCATCTGAGTTCTATGCTTGAAATGTCTCTCAAGCGTAACACCAGAACTTGTGTGGACTACATAGATTGAAAAAATATGACTTGGCCCACTTGAGACCTATGGGTTGCCCATCCCTTGACCCACCCAAGACCTATGGGTCACCCATCCCTCAGCCCAGCCAAGGCCTACAGATGGCACATACATTGGCCCACCTGAGACACACAGATTATCCACACCTCAGCCCATTGAAGACCTATGGGTCACCCCTCCCTTGGCCCACCCAATCCCCATGGTACACCCTCACCACCATCTAATGGGCCTGACAATTACTGATGGAATGCAAATTGAATACCCTTCAGCCCATTCAATACCTACATATCAACCATCCCTCAGCCTAGCTGAGACCTACAGGTCACCCATCCCTCGGCCCACCTCATTCCCATGGTACACCCTCACCACCATTTAATGGGCCTGACAATAAAATGCAAATTGAAATATCCCTCAGCCCATCCCTCGGCCCACCCTGGACCTACAGGTCACCCATCCCTCAGCCCATCCATGACTCATAGGTCACCCCTCCCTTGGCCCACCCCATGACAAAAACTATAAGAGGGCAGTGATTGCTTGGACTACTAGGGATTAGCTAGGAGTAGCAAATAGGTATAAGTAAACTCACCTCAGCTGCTGCCAAAGAGGGGCAAAGAACAACTGAGGAATCCAAAGTGAAAACTAAGTATATATATATATATATATAACAGAGTGGGTGGAGAAGCACTCACTAATAATAATCAGGGAATTGGAACAGGAACAAGAGGAATTTGGGATTAAGCGATGTAAGGAAGTGACAGAGCCTTCCCGGAGGCTTGGGAATGATGACAAGCAAAGGATGATGGAATACAATAAGGGTCCACATGTCTGCACAAATTTTGAATTGATTCCAAGCGGATACTGAGACTCTGAGCAGTTTTGCCTGGCAGCGGAGCTGTCACATCCCGAAACTTCCCTAACCCATCCAGCCCAATTCTGAACCCCTATGACCAAATCCCAAATCCCGGCCCTCGGACTTTACCTTAGACAATTTCTCTTTCATTGGACATTCCGAACCCCATACTTCCTGTCCCGGACTTTCCGCATTCCCGTCCCAGACTTTCGTATCCCCGTCCCGGACTTTTGTCTTCCTATCTTGGTTATCTCTTTACATATGTCAGTCTCCTTTGACACTTCTTGACATTTACAGTTCCTATCAATAATTCCCTTCCCCCTTGCTTCGCAATTATTGCGCCATTGCCTTTAGTCATTATTCTCCCATTCTGATGCCATTCCAATTCATTTTATTTTTTCCTTTCTTCCGGAAACCCAAAACTCTGATTTGTCCGACATACTTTAACATCTTTATATCTTCCAGACTCTTCAGAATATAAACCCACGTGTACTCTCTGATATTTCCTTAGTTCGAATATCAACTAAATCCTGTTCCTTCCTGATCCTCTCCCTTCTGATTCTCTAAGTCCTTAAGTTGACCTTAGGACCAGCCTCTGACCCTCCGCTCTTAAATTAAGGAACAGAACTCGTATAGGGGCACAGCACATAAGCTGAAGCCACAGTTCCTTACCCCTCCAACCCCCCTCAGGAATTCCCGCAAACCCTGCCTTCTCCACACTCCGGACAATCCGGGAATTCCAGGAACGAACCCGGACTTAACAGGAGTGGGGGTAGGAATTCCAGCATTTTGGACATATGGAGGTGTGGACTCTGACATTCCGGAAATGCGGAGTTTGTTATTTTGGTTCCAGAGTTCACTGTATTTTGTCACCCCATCCCCATGGTAAACCCTCACCACCCATTACTGACAAAGTGCAAATGGAAATATCCCTTGGCCCATTCACTACCTATGGGTCACCCATCCCTCAGCCTACTCATATCACATGAAACCACCATATTGACACATCCATCACTCAAATACCCTTACTAAATAACCCCTCAGCCAACTCATATCACACAGGATTTTTATTACATCCCTGCCCATCTGTGCCCTATGAGTGCAACTCATAGGTTGGCCAACGATTGACTGGCCCATGAGCCATGGCTATTTGCCAACCTCAGTTGTGCATATACTACAGTACCAAGGCACTACATGGGCTCGGGGTGCAGACCCAGAGACTCACCACTCTCAGATGTGATTCTATATTAAATTGGCAAATGGCATACTCACACCTCCAGAAAGCACAGCCATGTCTTCATCAGAAGTAGAATACATGGCTTTGAGCAATTGTACTTGCCAAGTCCTGTCAATCAAACAAATAATGTTTGGGGAAAGTGGTTATAATCTCAAACCTATTACTATTTGTGGTGACAACCAAGGTTCATTCTTTATAGCTAACAATCCTGTCACTGAGCATTGCACAAAGCATATCCCCATTCATTTTCGCTTCATTCATGATGCCATGACCTACAGCAATATTGTGATCTTTTATATCAAAGGGACTGACAATCCTGCCAATATATTTATCAAGAACCTCAGATATGTCAAATTTAAGCAATGTACAGCCCAACTTTGTTACACTGATGAGGTCATGAGAGCTTGATCAGATAACACCAATGTGTCCTGTTGTCAAGTAGGACAATCTAAATCAGGAGTCTTTACTGGCAGACTATAGGCCAATTGATGAAGCAAGTTCTCAGACCAAGAGATAGCTGGTTAAGCTATATATTGTGTAGATCTAACTTGGGTTGTAACTAAGTAAAGTACAGTCCTTTATACTACTGAGGATGGTGCACAGACCAATGTATCCTAAGTAGGTATTGTCCAAGAAGGGTAACTAGAGATAAGAGGGATATCTGCCATTGGGAAAAACATCATGGAACACAATGGAAGAAAGATAAGACCAGGGACTTTGTGTCACATCCCGAAACTTTCCCTACCCATATGACACACTTCTGGCCCTTTATGATTGAACCCTAAGCCCCGAGCTCTGGACTTTACCTTAGAAGACTTTCACCTTCACTTGATATCCTGAATCCCATATTTTATTTGCTGTCCCGGACTTTCATACTCCTATCTTGGCTATCTCTTGACATATGTTCCTTTCCTTTGACATCCCTTAACATTCACAGTTCCTATTGATAATTCCCTTTCCCCTGCTTCACAATTATTGTGCCATTGTCCTCAGTTATCATACCATCATTCTGACACCATTCCAATTCATCCTCTTGCTATACTCTGGAAACCTGAAACCCCAATTCATCTAATATACTTAAACAGTTTTATATCTTCTGGACCCTTCAGTATATGAACCCACCTTTACTCTGTAATATTCATATTTTCTTAGTTCCAGATGGCAAGAAATGTCAAAGGAAAGAGACATATGTCAAGAGATAGCCAAGATAGGAATATGAAAGTCCAGGACAGGAATGCGAAAGTCTGGGACAGGAAATACGGGGTTCGGAATGTCCAATGAAGGAGAAATCTTCTAAGGTAAAGTTTGAGGCTCGGGATTTGGGATTTGATCATAGGAGGCCAGCATTGGGCCAGATGGGTTAGGAAAGTTTCGGGATGTGACAGTCTTGAATGAAGTGGTACTTGCGCTGGATGTGTTTAGTCTGTGCCTGGAATTGAGGATCACAGCTTAGGATGATAGTGGCCTGGTTGTCGCAGTGGAGGACAGTTGGCCCCTTTTGTGGGTGTCCAATCTCTTCAAAGAAGCTCCAAAGCCATGCCAGATGTTGTCCAGCAAGACTGAGTCTGATGTACTCTGACTCTGTGGTGGAAAGTGTGATCATGCTCTGCTGTTTGCTCAACCAGGAGATAGCTCTGCGATTACTGAGGAAAAGGAATCCACAGGTGGAGCAGGAGTTGTCCGGGTCCTGAGACCAACCTGCATCAGAGTACCCCTGAAAGTCCATGTCCATAGATACCTCAGAGCCATCAAAGCGGAGTTCCATGTCCTTGGTGGCTTGGATGTACCAGAATACATGTTTTGCTGCTTCCCAGTGCATCCTTCTTGGTGCAGCACTGAAACGGCTGAGTGTTCCAACTGCATATGCAATGTCCGGACGTGTTCCAAGCATGAGATACATCAACAAGCCAATGACTGTGAGATAGGAAACTTTCCGGCCTTCAATGACCATCTCCAGAAGGATTTGATCATTTTCTGGATCTGCAGTGGAGAGTTGTAAGTTATGTGCCATTGGAGCCCAGATGGGTTTGCATATGGTGATTCCGACATGGTCTAGGATAGTGCAGGAGTATTGGCATTGTGACAAGGAGATACTCCGGAGTTTCCGGTCCTGGTTGATTTTGATTCCGAGGATGTATTTTGCTTCTCCAAGATCACACATTTTGAAGCCCACTGAGAGTTTGATTTTGATAGACTTCATGAACTGTCTGGAAGAAGCTGCTAGGAGTAGGTTGTCCACATACACAACTAGGAAACAAACTTGCCCATCCTTCCGGAAGACATAAAGGCACATCTCCACATTGAGGTGAGCAAATCCGAGTTCTCTGAGTTTCTTGTCTGGTGTCTTGTTCCAAGTCCACCCAGCTTGCTTAAGTCCGTAGACTCTGTTGAGGTAAGTGGTGGAAACATCCATTTGGTTGAGCTCCAAGTCATGTTTTGCAGCAAGGGCAACAAGGGTCCAGACAGAATCCAGGTTTGCTACAGGGACAAATACTTCCTGATAGTTGATTCCTTCCTGTTGAGTAAAACCCCACATGACAATGCGGAATTTGTAGTGCTCAACATTTCCGGTGTGGTCGCACTTGATATGGAAGATGGGTTTGGAGGTTATCGGAGTGATACCTTTTGGAATGGGGACAGTTTCATACACATGATTGGAATTTAGGTTTAGGAGTTCTTCCTCAACTGCGGACTTCCAGCATTCTGCATCAGGCAATGCATAGGCTTCCCGGATTGTTCCCGGAAGGGATGAATTGGGTTCAGAATTGGCTGCACCTGCAAAGATTCCGTGGACACTGTGAATGCCCCTGGGAATTACAGAGTGTCCTCCAGGGGCTCCAGAGTTTCTGGGGTTTCCATTTCGGGATCTGGTTGTTGTCCACCACGGCGTTGAGCCCTACATGCGGCAGCTTCATTTACAGTTCGTTGGTAGTCTCTATCCCAGTCAGCTTGTTGGCATTGCCAATTGCTTCTCCAGACTCCGACAATAGTCTGGGCTGGCACAGGTCTCTCTGGAGATGGAGATTGGGGGTGGATAGGAATGGGAGCAGGAGCAGGAGCTGGGGCAGGCAGCGGATTCATGTCAAGTTGCTGAAAGCAGTGTGTAAGGTCGTCAACAGTGGGACTCGGTGGTTGTTGTTCTTCCAGGGCACCCAGAGGTGCGTTGTTGGGTCCCACTGTTCTGTGCAAGTCCAGAGTTTCAGGTTTCGGGTTCTCCTCTTCCGCATCCTGATTCTCCGCTTCATGTTGCCTCAGAAGTAGTCCCTCCCACTGTCGCTCAACAGTGGGGACATTCCATTGGGCAAGGTTGCATGCAGGGATGATTCCAGTCTCATCAAAGGTGACATGCTGGCTGGAGATGATTGTTCAACGTTCCATGTCCAGGAGCTTGTAGGCTTGTTGGCCATAGGTGTAATCAATCATGATGCACTTTCATCAGTGTGAACAGAATTTTCCCCCTTGTTGTTCCTTTGGTATGTGAGCATAGGCAGGGCAGCAGAAGGGGCGGAAAATGGTAGGATTGACATGTCGGCAGAATAGTGTTTGATAGGGGTTTTCTCCGCAGAGTGCAGACATCAGACTTTGTGCAGTGATGTAGGCGGCTGTGGCCATGGTGTCTGCCCAGAAGGACTTTGGAAGTCGAGACTCCTCCAGAATGACATTTGCAAGGAGGGTTAGTGTCTGGTTCATCCGCTCTGCTAACCCCTTTTGTTCTGGAGTGTATAGAGCAGAGGTATCGTGTAGGGTTCCATCTTTTTGGAGTTGCTCTTGGAAGGCGTCATTGATGTATTCCCCTCCTCTGTTGCTCCGGATGAAATCCACATAGGCATTGGAGAATTTCTCCTGTTCGACCTCCATGCAGAAGAGCATTTGGACATCACCTTTCCAGCGGATGTAGATCTGGAGTGCTTCCTTTTTGTGTTTCATGAAGTATATCCAGGGAAAGTGGCAGAAGTTGTCTACAATGATGGTCCAGTACTTATACCATTCCCAGGATTGAGGAGTTATCAGACCTCTGACATCTGTATGAACTATTTGGAGTGCTCAGGTTGCATGGGGTTCCTCTAGAAGTTCAAAAGGGGGCTTTTCATCTTTCCAAGGATGTAGGCCTCACAGAAGGATGGAGTTCCGGTGAGGACATTGATCCCCTGGAGCTGTCCCTGCTTGACCATGTGTTCAATCTGTGCTATGGAGATATGACCCATGCATTGATGGAGAAGGTTTATGTCCACTGCAGTGTGTGCCGCTTCCTTTGGGCATTCCAGAATGGTGTTTGCATGATATAGTCCCTGTTGATGAGTTCTTCCCTTTTGGATGTAGCATTTGCTGGAGCTGGCTGGGAGACAGTGGAGAGTCCGGTGGTAGAGGGGTGGTTTACAGAGATTAAGGAAATCTGGAAGTCCGGAATGAGTAGGACATTGGTTAGGACAATTTCATACTTCTTTCCAGAGATGGTGGAGAACAGTGCAATGGTTGTGATTTTGATGGCAGAGGTGGTGGTGTTGTCTCCAAAAGCAACAGGGCGAGGTGGAACCAGGATCAGTGTGGGACCATGTGGGACGTAGCTCTGGAATTGATGACAATAGTGTTTCTCCCACTGGCCTTGGGTTCAGACAACAGGTAGGCAAGAACACGTGCCATTAAAGATTTGGATACACCTTCAGTAATTATGTTTGCAATCTCTGGAGTTTTAGGGGTAACTTCTGGAGCATCCTCCGTCGCATTAGCTTTCTCCTTCTTTTCCTCCCATTCCTTTCCTCCTCCCCCTTTTCTCAGCTCCTTTGTCCAATGCTGGTAAGCATAGCAGTCATCGGAGTTGTGTCTAGATTGTTGGTGGTGCTCACACCAGGCGGCAGAGTTGGGCAGACAAGTGGAGGACTTGTTGGACACCTTGAGGGCAGAGTCTGAGGGTCCAGAAGGGTTTAGCTGTGCCTCCTCTGAGGTGATCCGGGTTTCCATGGTGTTGAAGGTGAATTTTCTGTCTTCAATGGTGTTGACAATGGAGGAGGTAAACATGTTCCATTCCGGAGTTTTAGGGAGGGAGTTTAAGAGAATGAAAGCAAGGAGTCTAGTGTCAACCGTGAATTTCATTCCAGTGAGGTGGGCTTCCAAAGTCTGGAGCAACGCAATGTGCTCAGAGATGGCAGAACCTCCGGACCATGTGGAGTTGAATAGCTGTTGGAATATGTAGAAGGCAGAGGCAAGGTTTGACACTTGGTGGATAGATAGGAGTGTGTCAAAGAGGGCCCTGGCAGTGGTACACATCCGCATCTTGAGCAAAAGAGCATTGCTGATGCTGTCCTGAATGATTCCGTGCACTCTCTCATTTTGTTCTGTCCATTTCCAAATGTCCTCCATCGTGGCTGTGCTAGAGGTTATCAGAGTTCTGGATGAGGCAAGGGAAAGGTTGAGGAATCAGGAACACTGGAGGACGTGGCAGGAACAGGTACAGTGGTGGTGGTTCCTGGGGTGCCAGGACATGTGGTTGGACAGGTGTCAGTTCCCAGGGCTACACCTAGGACTTTCTCTCTCTGAAGTTTTGCCATGATCTGAAGTTTCCAGATTTGGAAGTTTGAGGGACTGATCACAGTCAGGCATGTGGGAGTGTCAACGGATGCTGTATTGGACGACATGGTGGAAGTTCTGAGGGTCCAGAGTGTATCCGGATGTGTGATGAGGGATTTGCATGAGAGTTGAGTCGTTCTGGAGAGGTTTCCTTTCCACTAGTATGTGCTAGTGGGGCTCATAACCTGACAAAAACTATAAGAGGGTAGGGATTGCCCAGACTACTAGGGATTAGCTAGGAGTAGCAAATAGGTATAAGTAAACTCACCTCAGCCGCTGCCAAAGAGGGGCAAAGAACGACTGAGGAATCCAAAGTGAAAACTAAGTATATGTATATATATATAACAGAGTGGGCAGAGAAGCACTCGCTAATGATTATCAGGGAATAGCAACAGGAACAAGAGGAATTTGGGATTAAGCAATGTAAGGAAGTGACAGAGCATCCCCAGAGGCTCGGGAATGATGACAAGTAAAGGATGATGCAATACAATAAGGGTCTGCATGTCTACACAAATTCCGGTTTGATTCCGAGCAGATACCAAGACTCCGAGTGGTTCTGCCTGGCAGCGGAGCAGGGGTAGGAATTCTGGCATTCCAGACATGTGGAAACACAGATTCCAACATTCTGGAAATGCAGGGCTTGTTGTTCCAGTTCTGGAGTTCACTGTATTTTGTCAGCATGGGCCACCAGTATATGCTCAGAATTGTTGACAACATGGGCAGGCCTGCATTGATGTCATAACAAGAGTCAGCAACATTTGTTTGGGCCCACCAATATATACTCAGAATTGCTGATAACACACAGGTGGGCCTGCATCATTGTCATAGCAAGAGTTAGCAACATTTGTGTGGGCCTGCCAATATATATTCAGAATCTTCTACAACTTGTGGGCAGGCCCACATACATGATATAGAAACATTGAGCAACATTTGCATGGACCCACCAGTATATACTTAGCATTGTTGACAACACACAGGGGAACACATGGATTTCATAGCAAGAGTCAGCAATATTTGTGCACCACTGCCCATGTATACTCAGAAGCATTGACATCACACAGGGGGTCCACAAAGATGTCATGGCAGGAGTCAGCAACATTTGTGTGGGCCCACACATGTATACTCAGAAGCATTGACAACAAACAGGGGCCCACATCAATATCATAGCAGGAGTAAGCAACATTTGGGCCTGCTACTCACACTTTTCAAGAACACATGGGGGCCCACATCAATGTCTTAGAAAGAGTCGGCAATATTGCCAGAAATGTTGACATGCCATGGGGGCCTGCATGGATGTGATATAATGGTTCAAAAACCTCTGGGCAGGTGGCCAGAATATTGTTGAACACTTGGACATCACACAGGTGGGCCTGCATGGATGTCATAGGGGGTTCAGCAACATTTCTGTGGGCCACCAGAATATTCTTGGAAACTGTCATAAGTCCCTGAAAGGTTTTACAGAGGATGCAGACAATTTAGAGTCAAAAACTTAAAAATGGTGAGATATTTTGACATTCCAGACACATGTACTACTGGATTGTATTCCTAGAGAGGTACTATATGTAGGTATTACTTAGGGCAGTTACACAGGGTCACATATAAGCTATGATGTTCTGAGATAGAGAGCATAGTGCCCTGCCCCCACAATTAGTAGCTACTCATAGAATTCGCATTTTTCACCAATAGGGGTACCATAAATCCCTGATATGGAACTGAAATATGAGTAGATAGAACTCTACAGACTAGGTCTAGATATCTCCAAATCAAATCGAGAGGCCATCCATCCAGTGAGTACTGAGTACTGGGAACATGAAACAGACACATGAAAAGGTGTGGGGAAAAGCCCCCAAACTGTGGAGACTTGAGAAAACACATGCAAAACACACAATTGTACACTATACAGCAACATAGGAGGTCAGGGGATTGTTCACATGGTTATACTGTTTCAATATATTAATTCTATGTTGTCAGTGCTGATACTTGGTGGCTCTAAATGTCAAAAATGGTTGTATTTTTACATAGCTAGTACTACAGAACTAAAGTGAAATCTCTGATATTGTAGTCCAGGAGAATTTGCATTCTGCACATTTAGGACGACTAAATATTAGCCCTGATAACATATAATTAACATATATTGAAACAGTATAACCATGTGAACAATCCCTTGACCTTCTATATTGCTGTATAGTGTACAATTGTGTGTTTTGTATATGTTTTCTTAAGTCTGTGCAGTTGTGGGGCCCACACCTTTTCATATGTCTGTTTCATCTTGCCAGCACTCAGAACTCACTCTATGGTCTCTAAATTTAATTAGGAGATACCTAGACCTAGTCTAGAGAGCTCCATCCACTTACATTTCAGTGATTCCATACAGGACAGGTATGGTACCCCTATTAGTGAAAAATGCGAATTCTATGAGTAGCTGCTCATTCTGGGGGTAGGGGAATATGTGCTCTACATCAGAACATCACATATTACATGTTACATGACCATGTGTAACTGCCCTGGCCCCAAGACTACCCCTGCAGGCCACTGAGATCAAAAGGTGGCAGGAGGAGATGTGAGTACAGATAGGCAAGGAGCCATACTCATGTCCTCAGCTCCTGATATGTTATACCTACATATAGTACCTCTCTGGGAATACATTTTGGTAGTACATATGTCTGGAATATCTCATGTTTTTTAAGTTTTTGACTCTGAATTGTCTGCATCCCCTGTAGAGGCTTTCAGGGACTCGTGAGAGTTGCCAAGGATATTCTGGTGGCCCACAGAAATGTTGCTGAACCCTCCTATGACATAAGTGACAAAATACAGTGAACTCTGGAACCAGAACACTAACTCTGCTCTGCTGCCAGGCAAAACTGCTTGGAATTGATCTGGAACTTGTGCAGACTCTTATCACATTCCATCATCCTTTGCTTGTCATTTCCAAGCCTCTAGGTACACTCCATTACTTTCTTACATCACTTAATCCCAACTCCTCTTGTTCCTGTTCTGTCACATCCCGAAACTTCCCCTACCCATGCAACACATTTCTGACCAGTTATAATCAAATCCCAAACCCTGAACTCCAGACTTTACCTTGGTAGATTTCCACCTCAACCTGATATCACGAATCCCAAATTGCCTAGACCCTCCTTAGGGATTCCTGACTCCTTATGCCTTTGACTGCCTTAGGACTTTCTGGGATTCTGAGATTGGACCCAGACTTGACATGTTCCTATTCCCTGATTATCATTAGCAAGTGCTTCTCCGCCCACTCTACTACATATATATATACTTAGTTTTCACTTCAGATTCCTCAGTCGTTTTTTGCCCCTCTTTGGCAGCAGCTGAGATGAGTTTACTTATACCTATTTACTACTCCTAGCTAATCCCTAGTAGTCTGGGCAATCACTGCCCTCTTATAGGTGCATATAGCCATTCTTTGCCCCTCTTTGGCAGCAGCTGAGTTTGGGCAATCACTGGAGAAAATTCTGGCAGTCCACCCAAATTTTGCAGAGCCCATCAATGACATCCATGCAGGCCCCACATTGCATGTCAACATCTCCAAAAATATTCTGGTGGCCTGCCCAAGTGTTGCTGAACCTGCTACAATATCCATGCAGGCTAGCCGGTGTGATCTCAAAGCTTCTAAGAAAGTGCTGGCAGCACACCCAAATGTCGCTGAATGTCATATCCCAAAACTCTCCTAACCCATCCGGCCCAATTCTGGCCCCCTGTCACATTCCGAAACTTTCCCAAGCCATCCGGCCCAATTCCAGCCCCCTATGATCAAATCCCAAATCCCAAGCCTCAGACTTTACCTTAAAAGATTTCTCTTTCATCTTCCTGCCCTGGACTTTCACATTCCTGTCCTGGACTTTAATATTCCTATCTCAGCTATCTCTTGACATATGTCTCTTTCCTTTGACATTTCTTGACACCTACAGTTCCTATCAATAATTCCCTTCCCCCTTGCTTCACAATTATTGCGCCATTGCCCTCAGTCACTATTCCACCATTCTGATGCCATTCTGATTCATTCCTTACTTTCTTCTGGAAACCCAAAACTCCAATCCGTCCGACATACTTTAACATCTTTATATCTTCCAGACTCTTCAGTATATAAATCCACTTGTACTCTCTGATATTTCCTTAGTTTGAATATCAACTAAATCCCGTTCTCTGCTGCTCTGCTTCACTCTGAAACCCCTTCAGTCCTTAAGTTGGCCTTAGGATTGTCTTCTGACCCTCTGCTCTGAAATCAAGGAACAGAACTCGTACAGGGGTGCAGCACATAAGCTGAAGCCAAAGTTCCTTACCCCTCCGACCCCCCTCAGGGATTCCTGACCAACCCTGCCATTCCACGTGCTCTGGACTATCCAGGAATTCCAAGATTGAACCCAGACTTGCCACTGAACCCTCCTATAGTATCCATGAAGGCCCACCTGTGGGATGTACAAGTGTCCAAAAATATTCTGGCCACCTGCCCAAATGTTGCTGAACCCTCCTACAATATCCATCCAGATCCCCATGTGTGATGTCAAAGCTTCTGAGAAAATCCTAGCAGCCCGCCCAGATGCTGCTGAACCCTCTTATGGCATCCATGAATGCCCACCTGTGTGATGACTCAGTGTCTGAGAATATTGTGGCAACCTGCCCAAATGTTGCTAAACCCTCCTGCAATATCCATCCAGGCCCTCATGTGTGATGACAAAGCTTCTGAGGAAATTCTGGCAGCCTGCCCAAATGCTGCTGAATCCTCTTATGGCATTCATGAAGGCCCGCCTGTGTGATGTCTTAATGTCTGAGAATGTCCATTCAGGCTCCCATATGCCCTGTCAAAGCTTCCAAGAATTTTGGCAGCCCAGCCAAATGTTGCTGACCCCATCTATAACATCTATGCAGGGTCACTCACTCCTGCTATGACATTGATGTGAGGCTCCTGTGTGTCAATGTTGCTGACTCCTGCCATGACATCAATGCAGGCCCACCCGTGTGTTGTTCCATGCTTCTGAGTATACATTGGCAGGCCTGCACAAATGTTGCTGACTCTTGCTATGACATTTATGTGGGCCCCCTGTTTGTTGGAGAAGATTCTGAGAATATATTGGTGGGCCTGCCCATGTGTTGTTAACTGACTCTTGCTATGATAATAATGCAGGCCTGCTCATCTGTTGTCAGCAATTCTGAGTATATACCAGCCAGCCTGCACAAACATTGCTTCCTCTTCCTATATCATTTTTGCAGGCCCACCCATGTGTTGTAGAACATTCTGAGGATATTTTGGCAGGCCCACACAAATGTTGCTGACTCTTGCTATGACAATGATGCAGGCCTGCCCATGCATTGTCAACAATTCAGAGGATATATTGCCAGGCCTGTAGAAATGTTGCTCACTCTTGCTCTGACATTGATGCAGGCCCGCCCATCTGTTGTCAACAATTCTGAGTATATACTGGTGGGCCCTGCACCAATGTTGCTCACTCTTGCTATATCATTTATGCGGCCCCCCCATGTGTTGTAGAAGATTTTGAGGGTATATTGGCAGGCCCATAGAAATGTTGCTGACTCCTGCTATCACATCTATGTAGGCCCCCCCATGTGTGGTTGAAGATTCTGTAGATATAGATATATACAGGCCTGCCTGAACATTGCTCAATCCCCATTTATATTCCTGCCACATTGTGTAAAATGTGGCAGGCCTGTCCATATGTTTAGCAACCTCCATATACTAGCAAGTTTATATCATTTTTGGGCCCACCTATGCCTTCCCCACCATTGCATATACATACTATGGGCGATGGACCCTCTGTATGCATCTGTCAAGTCCGGTTCTTTCCCAGAATTCCCGGATGTTCTGGAGTTGCGGAGGGGGCGGGGTTTGTGGGAATTCCTGAGAGGTGTCGGAGGGGTAAGGAACTGTGGCTTCAGCTTATGTGCTGCGCCCCTGTACGAGTTCGGTTCCTTAATTTAAGGGCGGAGGGTCGGAGGTTGGTCCTAAGGTCAACTTAAGGACTTAGCAGATTGGAAGGGAGGTGATCAGGAAGGAACAGGATTTAGTTGATATTTGAACTGAGGAAATATCAGAGAGTACAC
>MU127422.1:240025-333493 GCA_014904945.1 Gyrodon lividus
CAGGCAGTCCGAGATTGGCCCGAACCCCGGAAGGTCAAGGACATCCAGTCCTTCCTCAGGTTCGCCAACTTCTATCGTCGTTTCATCTTCAACTACTCCGATATCGTTGTTCCGCTCACCCGACTCACTCGGAAAAACACCCCTTGGAATTTCAACGACTCCTGCCGCTCCGCCTTCACCCAACTCAAGGATGCTTTCACCCGAGCCCCTATCCTTACTCACTGGATTTCGGACTGCCCTATCACGGTCAAGACCGATGCTTCAGACTACACTATCACGGGAATCCTCTCGATCCGGTGTCCGGACGAGGAATTCCGTCCTGTCGCGTTCTACTCCCACACCTTGACAGCCCCGGAACTCAACTACAACACTCATGATAAGGAGCTCCTCGCTATCCATGAGGCCTTCCGGCATTGGCGTCATTACCTCGAAGGTTCCGGCACCCCTATCGACGTCGTTACCGACCACAAAAATCTGGAATATTTTTCCACCTCCAAAGTCCTGACCCGCCAGCAGGCCCGCTGGTCGGAATTCTTATCCCAGTTCAACCTCGTCATCTGCTTCCGCCCCGGACCCTTGGGAGCTAAACCCGACTCCCTCACTAGACGCTGGGACGTCTACCCCAAAGAGGGGGATAAGGACTATGCTCGTGTCAATCCCCATAACCTCTGACCGGTGTTCACCCAAGAACAGCTTGCCTCGTCCCTACTGGACATCGAAGACATTCACAAGGACATCCTAGATTCCCTGTCCTCCGACCCCATAGCTTCCCTCCATCTTCTGGACTCGTTGGACTCCCGGTGGGCTGTCAACCCCGAAGGTTTCCTGACCCTCGACAATTGCATCTTTGTCCCGGAAGCTAAGGACCTCTGTCTTCGCATTCTCCGGTACAAGCATGACCACCCCCTATCCGGACATTTTGGGCAAAACAGGACATTAGAGCTTGTCCGCCGGGAATACACCTGGCCGGGCCTCTGCACCTTTGTCAAGGACTATGTCAGTTCCTGCACTTCCTGCGCCCGCACTAAAACTCCGAGACACTGCCCCTACGGAATGCTCAAGCAACTCCCAATCCCCAAAAAGCCCTGGAACTCCATTTCCATGGACTTCATCGAACAACTCCCGCCCTCTGGCGGATACACCGCAATCCTCGTAGTCATCGACCGCCTTTCCAAACAATCCATATTCATTCCCACTCATGACACTATCGACTCTCCGAGCCTCGCGAGATTATTCCTGCTCCACGTGTTTTCCAAGCACAGAGTTCCCTCCCATATCACCTCCGACCGGGGTTCCTAGTTTGTCTCCCACTTCTTCCGTTCCCTCGGGAAAGCCCTCGACATCCGACTTCACCTCACTTTGGGATACCATCCCGAAGGCGACAGGCAAACAGAATGGGCGAATCAGACCCTCGAGCAGTATCTCCAAATCTACTGCAACTACCAACAGGACAATTGGTTGGAACTCCTACCCCTCATGGAATTCGCCTACAATAATGCCCCTAGCACTACCACAGGAGTATCCCCGTTCTTTGCTAATAAAGGCTATCACCCTAACGTCACGGTCTATCCCGAAAGGGACCTGACCTCATCCCATGCCCGTGAATATGCAGTCGACCTACAGGAACTCCACGAATTCCTACACATGGAGATGGCTCGCGCCCAGCAACACTACCAAGGACCCGTGGATTCCCGACGACTTCCAGATCGGAGACCAAGCGTTCGTCAAGGCGAAGTATTTCTGTTCCACTCGCCCTTCCAAGAAACTCTTGGAAAAGAACCTCGGCCCCTATCCCATCATTGCCCAAGCCGGACCCCTGTCCTTCACCCTCCGACTCCCGGACTCCATGCATGCTGTCCATCCCGTTTTCCACGTCTCCCAATTAGAGCCTGCAACTCCGAACACCATCCCGAATTGAATCCAACCCCCACCTCCCCCAGTCAAAGTTGACGGAGAACCTGAATATAAAATCTCCAAAATCATAGACTCCAAAATCGACCGCCGACGCAGGAATTGCCAACTCCTGTACCTGGTAAGGTGGGCAGGTTACGAAGGGACTGATGAAGAAACGTCTTGGATCCTCGCGACTGAGCTCGTTCATGCATCAGAACTCATCTCAGACTTTCACTCCACATACCCCGGAAAGTCCAGACCCCTTAATTCGCTCGGATGAGGGCGGAAACATGGTGTTTGATTTGCTAAAACACAAAACTACACTAATTATACATAAGGAGGCCGATGAGGGACACTACACTACCTCCCTATCTCCATCCTCCTAACCTCCCTCCTCACCCTCATCCCCCTCCTCATCCCCCTCCTCCCCGTCTGTCCCCTGACCTTCCTCCCCATCATCCCTCTCCTTCCCCTTCCATTCCGACACCCCCCCAGCTTCCTCCGGAATCTCCGAATCGGGACCCCTGAGCCACCAGGAAGGCCGCCAGGCCGTCTGACAATACCTGCCGGATCCCCAATAGATGGGCCACAACGGCCCCCTGGTATGCCTCATCAGCCCGCCTCTGGGCCTCGTAGGACTCCGTCAGGGCCCCGAGCGCATCTGGGTGCTCCTTGTCTTCCTTGTCCTCCTCATCCTCCCCTACGTCCTCCGGACTCCTCTGTCTCCGCCTCTTTCGGTCCTTTACCCCGCACGGCGATGCCACTTCCACGGCCACCTGCTTCCCCACTCCGACCTCCTGGCACAATGAGTGCGCACCTCGCACACATCCGCGATCTCCCGGTTTTCGGGCCCGGACATGGTACCCCCGCCCGCACAGGGAGCCAACCCCCAGGCCTTCCCGCACTCACCTGCGAAGGCCCCGCCTCGGACCCCCTCAAGGAGCCGCTCGCCCCATGCCTCTGCGACTCTTGCGACCCTTGCCGCAACCTTTCAGCCACGACCCTTGCGACCTCCGCCTCCGCTTTCCTCCTCCTCTCGTCCTCCTCCGCCTTTTTCCGCGCCTCCTCCTCAAGCCTCCTCCTTGCGTTTCTCTGCCTCTCACCGGGCCTTTTTCTCCCTGGCCTCCTGGATTCTCCGGGCGGACTCCCGTGTGCGCTCTTCCTCCTCTTGCTGAAGATGGGTGATTTCGTCGTCAGATTGCGAGTGAGTAGACATGTTAGGTGGTAGAACTAAACAACAAGCAGTCAATGGTCGCAAGGCACCTCAGATCGATCCCCGCTTTTTGAACTCTGCTATACTTCTATTGCCTATCACGGACTCCTATCCAGGCACTCAAGGGTTCGTGCCTAAGAGGGGATACTGTCACATCCTGAAAATTCCCTAACCAACCCGGCCCAATTCCGAACCGCTATGACCAAATCCCGAATCCCGGCCCTCAGACTTTACCTTAGACAATTCTCTTTCATCGGACATTCCGAACCCCGTACTTCCCATCCCAGACCTTCTGCATTCCCATCCCGGACTTTCGTATCCCTATCTCGGTTATTGCTTGACATATGTCACTCTCCTTTGACACTTCTTGACATTTACAGTTCCTATCGATAATTCCCTTCCCCTTGCTTTGCAATTATTGCGCCATTGCCTTCAGTCATCATTCTACCATTCTGACGCCATTCCGATTCATTCCTTCCCTTCCTCCGGAAACCCGAAACTCCGATTCGTCCGATAGTACTTTAACATCTTTATATCTTCTGGACCCTTCAGTATATAAACCCGCGTGTACTCTCTGATATTTCCTCAGTTTGAATATCAACTAAATCCTGTTCCTTCCTGATCACCTCCCTTCCAATCTGCTAAGTCCTTAAGTTGACCTTAGGACCAACCTCCGACCCTCCGCCCTTAAATTAAGGAACCGAACTCATACAGGGGCGCAGCACATAAGCTGAAGCCACAGTTCCTTACCCCTCCAACACTTCTCAGGAATTCCTGCAAACCCCACCCCCTCCGCAACTCCGGAACATCCGGGAATTCCGGGAAAGAACCGGACTTGACACGGGGGCTTGGCCCCTCTTTTTGATAATACATTTTATCATCTATAATTAGCGGATGAGTTTGGAATCCCTCTTTGTACACTGCAGGGCCATGGATGGACCACTGCTAGGGGTATGTTGCTATAGCCTCCTTCCTTGCCCAGGCAACATACCCCTATCAGTGGTCCAACCCAGCCCTGTCATCCTATTTATTATCTCAAGTCCTTTTTATACATTGTAGGACCATGGATGAACCACTGCTGGAAGCATCTTTCCATGGCCTTGTACATTGTCTATAGCTGAACAATGATACAGGACCTCATATTCTAATTGGGTCAATATCCACCCCAACTCAGATATAGTATAGTAGACTTACCCTGGGACTGCACAGCCCCAGTGTGGACTAATCACTCTCAAGGGAGAGTGTTGCAGTTCAAACGTCGTGTGGCTATGCCACAGCTTACATAATCACGTACTTACACTTTTGCTCATTCATATCTAGCTACCTCAGTCACTACTGCCTAGTACACTGAGCTTATATATTACTACAGAGAGGAGTGTGAATTTACTATGTAACTGAGACACAATTCTGCCCTTCCATAGGGCTCCTTTAAAGGCAGTGAGGGAAGGGAAAAAGAAATCTTTGGTAATGACCCAAGGCACCACTTAATGCTGTGTATTGCATATATAGAGACAGAGAGTAAGAGAGGAGCAGAAAAATGGGGGTGGTACAGTCAGAGATGAGGGTAGATGGAAGACCAAGGAAAAGATATTAGAAATTCATCTGTTATCAGATGTGTACACAAATTTTGGTAAGACCTAATCCTAATTCCTGATTGGGTAGAGATGAAAAGCAGCCATTTATTGAGAGATTAAAAGGGAAAGACACATCATTTAGCAACACTGCATGCTGCTATGTACTCCCACACAAAATACCTGAAATAACTGAAGTATGTGATGCATCCTTTGTCACCTGAGCACCCTTCTCATGCCTCACCTTTTTACTCATTGATAGATATTGCCATTCCAAGCACCTACCACTGGTAGTAGAGGTGGATGAGGATCTGGATTGAATGCAGGCCCAAGTGGTACTACTGGTGGAGGAACACCAGCAGGAGCAAAGGGTTGAAATGGCTGAAAGGGTGGGAAAGGATTATGTTTAGGATGAGGTTCAGGATGATGTGCACACCATGCATGGTGGATTGTGGTGTTCAATCATGTTATGTAGAAGCCCTCAAAATTGATCAACAGGCACAGGAGGACAATGCTAGAGTAAACAATCAGTGGTTTTCATTCATAGCACAACAATATCACTTACCATCAAGCCAGGAGGTGCATTGGGTGGTAATGGTATGGGGGTGTGAGGTTGGTGTCAAAAGGGTGGTGAGCCCATAACATGCATGTTGATTGTGTTCTGCTTGCCAAGCAGCATGTTGTGCTGGTTGTGGGGAAGTTGAAGGTATAACCCTACAAATTCAAATTCACCAATTATGAAGTGTTACAACATCTGAGCAGCACATACATTACAATTTGTAAGCACAGGATTCTCCCAAAAAAAATCAAGCTTTATCAAGTATGTGTTGCATAAATTGTTGCTGAGCTAAGCAACTCACTGGCATAAGAACAATTTACAGCTCCATGCTTAGAAACCAAAAAATGGGCTTGTATTCAGGGCTGCATGGGAGGATATATAATTTTTTCCCCCTTGAGTACAGTTGATTTGCTTGTATTATCAGCCTCTGATCAAGTGTTTGCTTTTTGTACTCAGTTGCCCACTCCATAGTAGGCAAGTTGTTTTGTCATGCTTGCTGCAGTGCACAAGAGGCATGCAGATTGGTGTCCACACAATCACATTTTGGGATTTTTTGAACTTGGCCAAAATTTCGCTTGTTTTGCCTGAGGCCAGAGTGGGACACATGTGGGAAAAGCACACAACAGCATCTAAAGACAGTAGAAAATATGACCTATATGGCATAAGTGGACATGGCGAGATATGTGAAGTTCATAATGGTTTCATTGCCCAGTTCTTAGTTGATATGTTGGCTCCACTGTAAGCTCCATCAAACCTTCTTCCAGCATCTCAGTTGGTGTAGAACATGACATGACAACAAGAAATGCAAGACAGACAATGAGGATAATTCCTCAGTTGTATCTATTACTTCTCGTTCAGCTGCTGTATTGATTGCCTCATCAGGAAAACAGCCCTGCCTTCCCCCTATTCCTACAGCCCTTCATGAAGTTGGAGATCAACTTGACAACATCAATGAAACTTTCTGTGACAGTGTCACACTCATTGGGTCTGCCATTTCCCATCACTCCACTATCATGCCTGCAAGCTGGAGTGCTACAGTCAGCATGTCAAACACTACCTCTGCATCTCATTGGAAGGACAAGGCTATAGAAAAACTGGTGGCACTTGAGGCAGGGTCATTGATGCCCTCCCAAATTGTGCTTATCATGTATGTCTTTGTAAGAAATCTCTCACACGTTGATGCCTATCTTGTACTTACAAAGGACACTCCTGTGTACACTGCCATTCAGAAGGAGTGGTTGAAGAAGTGGATTGATGAAGTGGAAGCTCAGGCATCTCAAAGGTTGTCTGATTGATAGCTAGTGTTATTCACAAAATTGTAGTACATCCACATGAAATGCCACTGTGACTAGTCTCCTTGCAAATTGGCCACTGGCTCCCCCACGTGTTGCCATTCTTCAGCATAGCTTGCCCACATATCCCGCATGATTCTGTCCTGCACCAAAGACATCACCTCATGATCTACACCAGTGGGAACGTGGTCTGCAAGTGATCTGTATGCCTCTGGTGTGTTGCCATGCCATCTTTCCTTCCATATCTTCTAACTCCACAGGATCCCACATCTGGATGATGTTGTGAAGTGTTAAGTCTGGGTTCGTTCCTGGAATTCCCGGATTGTCCAGAGTGTGGAAGAAGTGGGGTTTGGCAGGAATTCCTGAGGGGGTCGGAGTGGTAAGGAACTTCGGCTTCAGCTTATGTGCTGTGCTCCTGTACGGGTTCTGTTCCTTGATTTTGGAGCGGAGGGTCAGAGATAGAGATCAATCCTAAGATCAACTCAAGGACTGAAAGTTCAGAGGGGATCAGGAAAGAACGGGATTTAGTTGATATTCAAACTAAGGAAATATCAGAGAGTACATGTGGGTTTATATACTGAAGAGTCCAGAAGATATAAAGATGTTAAAGTATGTTGGACAAATCGGAGTTTCGGGTTTCCAGAAGAAAGAAAGGAATGAATTGGGATGGCGTCAGAATGGGAGAATAATGACGGAAGGCAATGGCACAATAATTGTGAGGCAAGGGGGAAGGGGATTATCAATAGGAACTGTAAATGTCAAGAAGTGTCAAAGGAAAGTGACATATGTCAAGAGATAACCAAGATAGGAATACAAAAGTCTGGGATGGGAATATGGAAAGTCCGGGACGGGAATGCGGAAAGTCCGGGACGGGCAGTACGGGGTTCAGAATGTCCAATGAAAGAGAATTCGTCTAAGGTAAAATCCGAGGGCCAGGATTTGGGATTTGGTCATAGGGGTTTGGAATTGGGCCGGATGGGTTAGGGAAGTTTCGGGATGTGACAGAAGGCAGCATGTAGGGGGGATATGGGCTTGAACATCCATGCTATACTCTGGAGGAACTACAAGGATGTGAAATCAGTGCTTGTTGACACCAGTTATACATTCAACCACATTATGCAGCTCTGTGTGGTGCTTATTGAAGGGCTCCCTTGCATTAGCAGGTTTAAAACAAGGTGAGCTCTTCATGGCATTCATGATTGCAAGTAACATAGCAAACCATTAATTTGCCTGACCCCACTATTTCACATGGTATCACTGTCCATGGTATGGCACCAGCAATTCAGGGCAGTTGGGAAACCCTGCATCACTAAGGGGATATTTACCATTTGGAATGGTAAGTTTAGTCAGACATGCATCATGGTCATGGTAGATGGAGGCATTTGCCATTGACCCCTCCCACCCACTGAGTACATATGTGAAATCTGGATCAAAGTCACAGCAGACGAGACAATTCTGTAAGGTAAAACCCTTGCAATTCCAGGTTGCCTCCCTTTCTGCTGTGGACGGAGTGCATGCAATGTGTGTTCCATTGATTCTGCCAATCACATCTTTGAAAAAGGGCATGTATTCTGGGACATTGGATATCTTCGCAGGGGTGGTCTCATTGGCACATGGTAAGTGCACATATTTTACATATATTCCTGGGGTTGAAAATGCATGAAGCATTTTTTTTGAAATATCTATGCACAGTAAATCAGTGGTTTACATTTAAAAAACAACAACACTACTTTGAAACCATTTCATTTGATCACTGGAACCACTCTCTGATGTGTCTGATCATCAAGCCTGTCACACATGCATAGAGGAATATACTGAGCTGCTCCTTGATGGTGATGTGCTTGCTGTGCATGTATTCTGCACTTTGGAGCTCATTAACCAGGATATAAAAAACAAGCCTGTGGACACTGAGCTTGGTGCAGATCCTCTTGGGATGGCCATTGAGCAGCTCCTGTAAGTATAGACATATGATATGGGATAGGCTTCTCCTTCTGTAAGGCAAACACTATGGCGACAGTAACAATGACCTTGGAGACCTGTTTCTGGTATATTAAGAGAAGTTGAAGGATGTTGATATTAGAATGGAAATTGGGATCCTCCAAGTCTTCTTTGATGTCAAGTCTGGGTTCAATCCCAGAATTCCCAGATAAGTCCTGAGTGTGCAGAATGGCGGAGTCGGTCAGGAATCCCTGAGGGGGGTTGGAGGGGTAAGGAACTTCGGCTTCAGCTTATGTGCTGTGCCCCTGTATGAGTTCTGTTCCTCAAGTTCAAGGCAGAGGGTCAGAAGACAATCCTAAGGTCAACTTAAGGACTGAAGGGGGTTTCAGAGTGAAGTGGAGACTTCACAGGATAGAACAGGATTTAGTTGATATTCCAACTAAGGAAATATCAGAGAGTACACACGGGTTTATATACTGAAGAGTCCGGAACATATAAAACTGTTAAAGTATGTCGGACAAGTCAGGGTTTCGTGTTTCCGGAACAAAGTAGGGGATGAATCGGAATGGCAGCAGAATGGTGGAATAATAACTGAGGGCAATGGCGCAATAATTGTGAAGCAGGGGGAAAGGGAATTATTGATAGGAACTGTAGATGTCAAGGAATGTCAAAGGAAAGAGACATATGTCAAGAGATAGCCGAGATAGGAATGCGAAAGTCCAGGACAGGAAATAGAAATACGGGGTTTGGAATATCTGATGAAGGAGAAATCTTCTAAGGTAAAGTCCGAGGCTTGGGATTCAGGATTTGAGCATAAGGGGCCAGAATTGGGTCAGATGGGTTGGGAAAGTTTTGGGATGTGACAAGCGCGACAACAGAAATATAGACTGGATGTTTTTCAGTGTGAGAGGCATGGTGAACAAGAAGTGCAATGACAATGATAATGTTGTCGAAATCATGACAGGAGGGACTACAAGACACAGTGTACCATGTGCACAG
This sequence comes from Gyrodon lividus, assembly GCA_014904945.1. NCBI lineage: Eukaryota > Fungi > Basidiomycota > Agaricomycetes > Boletales > Gyrodontaceae > Gyrodon > Gyrodon lividus. The sequence goes on from MU127422.1 coordinate 249,491, forward strand.
AAGAGTGAAAATGACAGCTTCAAAGAAGTTTATTGTTGGTATGTGGCTTCAATCCTTGATTGCAGATCACGTCACACGTGCTGGCTAGGTGATCTTCCAAAGTCCAGAAGCCACTATGTATTTAAGGCTGTCAGAAATACATTCAATGCAATCCATGTGAGCCAAATGAAACCAAGAGTCCGAGACTTGAGTATGATACAGGAATTTCGGAAACTGTGTGATACCAATACTAGTAGATGTCAACTTGATTCGACAATGATTCTCCTTCCTTGGCCTCAATAGCCTTCACCACTTCATCAACACCATTTCCATGCCCCAAAAAACTGCAGCAGCAAGAATTTGGCTGCTGTCCTCATCATGCAACATCTCTTGTTGTGGCATCATCCACCTTTTGAGGCTCGGTCTTTCCCCCTTGAGAGAGACTTTCAGTATTTGGAGGGCTTCCATTAGAATGTGGTTAATGCAGTTGCATTGTTTGGTATCCATCAAGCTGCTGGAAGAGAAAGCTTGTTCACATGGGACTGATGAGGGCTGAACAGGAAGGTAGTCCATGGCTATTCAAAATATGGTGGGATAGTCCTCTTGTTCCAACTCCCAAAAGGCAAGGGGATGAGTGTTAGCATGCAGAAGGCTGGAAGTGACATACACATTATACTCTTGATTGATCGACAGCACACCTTGTTCCTTGGCTTGGATTACCATGTCACTAAGGCCATATCTTGAGCCTAGCATCATGAAGGCCTGAGGTTGGTAGAAAATGCATGTGCACAAATTAGCACAGGTCTTTTATTGAAGTGAGTGGAATGCACTGTCAAAGTGCTAGGCATTTACACAGTCTTTTTATATGTGGACAGGCCTGCATGAATGTACATATTGGGGCCTATTCACAGCAGACCAGTCAGCTGTTTACAATTCAGAGGAATATGTTGAATTGACAATAGATACATGTGGGTAGGTCCATTTGAAATTTATAGGAACATATGTAAGAAATGCAGATGGGCCTATATGAATGCATATCCTGCAAAACATTGGTATTGGGAAAGATCCTATTGAAAAAATATGACCTATATGGCATACTTCTCCTGCTCCATCTACAATTCCTCCAACAACCACCTCTGCTGCTCAACTACACTTCGGTGATGCTTACAAGCCACCAAAATCCTCCAGTGATAATCTTCCATGGCCCTTTTGATCAAGACCTTCTTTGTAATTAATCCTGCACAGTTCAGAATTGTCTTGATACCCAATCAGCACTGCCAGAGCAATATGTGCATCTGGTGGCAATAGTCAAAATGTCAGATGAAATGGTGAGTGTATAAGTGCAATGCACCCGAAATGTGGATCCCACTTTCCAAAATATCTTGGTATATAGCCTGATGAGTGTCAAAATGTTCTGGCAGGTGGTGGATGTTCTACATGCTTGCTTTGGCCCACTGGGAATGATGATCTTTGTGGACAGACATTGAGATAGTGGCATAACCTGTGCAGATCATTTGAGGTCAGTGTTAATAGTTGGTGAATTTTTTTGGATGTGTACCACACAATTACCAGTAGTCTTGGGTGCTGCTGGGATTACAAAATCTCAAGGATAACCTTGATGGTCAGTTGCCTTGGAGTCATGCTTCTTCCTAGGCTTTGGCTAGGCTGGAATGATTAGCTGGGAGATGGGGTGGTAAGGTGCCTCGGCAGCCTGCAGTTTGACACTAGTGGAATTATCATTACTTGCAATCAATCAGGAGATAGAAGTGAACAAGATCTATGTCTCACCTGGATCCCTCTCTGGATTTTGGACTCAAGTTCACTCCATATATCCTCTGCAAACATTTTGGAAATGATGGCACTGGCATTGCTTTGTTGACAGGGGGTAGGATATACAACATAGCTTTCAGGTGAGCTTGTTGGTGAAAAAACAACACAGATGACAATCAATACTCACCCTCTAATGCAAATCTTATGTTGAATGTATGGTTATTACCAGTACTTATATAAGTAGTTCACATGCCATGCAGTATAAAAGTCAGACACTCAGTCTGAGTTTGAATAATACTTATAGCAAGTTCTCAGACCTCATTGCAATGTAAGTCCAAGTACCTGCCATTGTCATGCTTTCAACATTGTGGAAGACCTGTGGCATTGTTGCTTGAAATGAAGGAGCGATGAATGCAGCTGATATGAATGGTACAGCAGTTTACAATGTATTTGGATTACACAAGTGCCACAAAAAGTGGAAATATGGTACCTAACCCATTGTTCACATTGTGAGAGCATTCAACAATCTCCTCCAACATATTCCTTGCCAAACAACAACACCACCCACTTGCCTAATTCATGCACTTTAACTGCTTTTAATCTACAAAATGGATGCCACTGCTGCCAATCTTGTCCTTGATGTGACCGCCAAAACTATTGACAACATACTCTGGGGTGAGGTGCAGGGAGGAGAATGGGACACTGCAGTAGAAAGGATGGAGAATGCCATGGTGCATTGTAAGAAAATCTCACTCTAAGTCATGCTCACAAATTGTCACATCCCGAAACTTTCCCAACCCATCCGGCCCAATTCCGGCCCCCTTATGATCAAATCCCAAATCCTGAGCATCGGACTTTACCTTAGGAGATTTCTCTTTCATTGGACATTCAGAACCCCATATTTCCGGTCCTGGACCTTTGCATTCCGGTCCCGGACTTTTGCATTCCTGTCCTGGACTTTTGTATTCCTATCTCGGCTATCTCTTGACATATGTCTCTTTCCTTTGACACTTCTTGACATCTACAGTTCCTATTGATAATTCCCTTTCCCCTTGCCTCACAATTATTGCACCATTGCCCTGAGTCATTATTCCACCATTCTAATGCCATTCCAATTCATTCCTTACTTTCTTCCAGAAACCCAAAACTCAATTTGTCTGACATACTTTAACATATTTATATCTTCCGGACTCTTCAGTATGTAAACCTGCTTGTACTCTCTGATATTTCCTTAGTTCAAATATCAACTAAATCCCATTCTCTCTTGATCTGCTTTACTCTGAACCTTCTTCAGTCCTTAAGTTGACCTTCTGTTGACGACTCATCTTGGGGAAAGTAAGTGAAGGCTTCTCTGGAGGAGAAGGTCAGATTCCCATTTCTGGAGTCTGAACAATGGTGGAAGAAATTCCATGATGCTGTTTCCACTGCAGCCAATGTCCACACCATTCACCAATACAAGCCGACTACAAGAAATCTCAGCAATCACAAAAACTGCTCACAGGCACCCTCGACTTTGCTGATACTGAAATCCAGCAGAAATCAAATGCTGTGCATGCTGTGCTATCAAAGCAATGTGGCCTGTGTGAGCACTGCACCAAGCACCTTAATTTATATCAAGTCACCCTTGATATGCTGGTCGCATGAAATAATGCTGAGCTTGAGACCACAGTGCAAAGTGTTGCAGAGCAGGTGGCAGCACAGGAGCTGGAGCTGGAAGCTCTTCAGCAGCAAATTTTGGACATTGAATTGTCTGCGGCTTATGCCCCAGACACAGATATTTCATATCCAGGGACTTCAGGTGTTGAGCAACAATCACTGAGTGATTTGTTTAGGCACTGATCATTTACTACTTGTAGACATTGTGCAATATGGTATGAATCAGCTACAATTAGATGTCATAATATCAATGACCTTGAAATCTAAATGTTGATTGGCCCTGGACAGAGAATGGGGCCTGCACTGCTCAAAGTTTCTGGTCTGCCGATCAATTGAAATGAAGTTGAGACCCCATGCCACCATGAGAACACTTGCCAAATAGTGCTACAAAGGGCAAGCAGCCCCGGCTTTGAGGGCCAAACAGCAATAGTGAAGTGGTGGGAAAACATTTCCAAATGCCGTAAGTAGGTCAGCCCATTTAAACTGTCGGCTTCCTGTTCTGCCATTCCTTCTGATAACCACCACTTCATCTAACTTCTTCAATCTCTATCTCTACCAACATCCCTATACACTAATGGCCACTCAGCTCAAGCATTGCTGGCAGCCAGTGCAATGTCAACTTTCAGTATTGGCACATGTGATCAGCCCTTGCCAAGCCAATTCTCCCCAAGAATCACATTTAATTCAACTGCAAGCTGATGGACAGCAAACTGGTAAGCATTAAAAGCTTATGATCAAGAAAAATACTACTGATTTGACATAACCAGATGCCCACCTGGGCAATAGTATTCAAGGAGGAACAAGACGAGGCATGGCTGCCCTACCACCTCTTCAGCATCACCTTCCACCTCCGGCCTGCCTATGACAAAGGCACCAAAGCAACACTTGATATCCACACCATCCCCTCAAGGCATAATTATGCTAGCTTGAATCAGTGAAGTGCAGTCATTGCCTGCTCTTGCAAAACTCCCCAGATCTTTGCTTGTTTGCTTGAATAACACTGCCTGCCCTTGTCTCACTTTTGGCCAGCTTCTGTTGCAAGTTTCTTCCATTTGTCAGCATGATATTGAAAAAAATTGGCACTCCATTGTATCTCTGTTTCGAGTAGCTCAACTTCCTCTTTGCATTGTGTCAGATTTGCCCTGGCACAATGGAATTTTACTCTGAGCACTAAGCATAGTTAGCTACTGGAACATTGAGATACTAAGAAGCAGCAAACTGACATTCTGACATCCAGTTGTCCTCTTTCATATTGACATTGAGTCTCCAAAACCAAGGCAGATTCTTGCCATGAGTACCTCGCATGCTAGGATTGATTTCGATTGTTCTGGACTCCAGATGCTCTGGCTTCAAGACTTGATATTTCTCCAGCATAGCTGGTGAGGCGCCAAGAGCAACCATCCCTGTATCTTGGCATTGTGTTGGCCCAATGTTTGATGGCAAGGAAAGCATGTGCTCCTCCTGCCACTCCTCATCGCTGCCAGCTTCTTGAATAATAACTTCATCTGTAATATATTGAGCCGCTTTCCTTGAAAAATCATCCATCATGTTTTCAAATCATGTGTGGAGGCAATCCAGATCAAGGCTCAGTGACAGTCAAATTGGTGCCAGCCTCTTTTTCCAATCCTGCAATTCTAAACCTAGGCATTGTTTGTGTTTGTGACTTGCAACTTTCAGATGCAATCAATTCCACTCACTGCATCTCCTCAATTTTCAGACCAAGCAATGATCAGCTTGCAACATTGCGAAGTGTGGTGGGTATTCCTGGATCTTCTGCCAGCTGAAGTTGCACCTCCACTCAAGTGGGAGCTTCAATGAAATCAGAATCAATTCCTGCAATGTGCAGAAGGCACCCTCACCTTGCTTTAATTGAACATCAAAAATATCCATAGCTGTCACATTGGTGATGCATCTTGATTGAGTGTCTTTGGCTTGTGAGATCCACTTCAGAATAACAGCCTCCTCGGCATTTGCTGTGAGATTTTTGTAGCTGTCTTCAGCAATGTCCAGTGCCTTCACCACCTGGATATATTTTCTGGATATAGACTCCACTGTCCAAACATTAAAGAGAGTTACCATCATCAGCAATTTGGAGATGTTTTTTGTGCCTAGGCACAGTGGTAAAGTAGCCAGAGCCTTGAATGAGGTCAAAGTCTATATCAACTTTCATTTTCATATGTTTGGCAGAGAAATTCCCATCCATGACAAAGGACCTGTTGTATTTCCAAGCACCCTGAAGATCCTCTATCCAGTTTTCAGGGAGATTGATTCCAGGCTGAGAACATGCCAGGCAAAAGTAGGCGAGGTTGCCTTCCTTTGGCTGTGTTTTGCCAGCATTGGAAAAGCCAAAAGTCAATTTATTCTGGAGATGTCACCATTGCCAGCTGACTCACAACTACTCTGGGTATCAATCCTATTTACTACAGCGCCATGGGCTATATTTGTGGCAAGGATGTGCATGCCAGAAGTATCAACCACAGTAAGCAGATTATTGCCGTGATCATCGACACGTCGTTTTTTGGGGGCAGAAAAGTCTTGAAGCATGGCTTTGATACTGGACATGGTAGGAAACCCACCTCTGTTCTCTGACTCCCATTCCTCCTCTGATTCTCCAACAGCTTCCTCTGGATCTTCCTCTTCAGCAAAATACAAATGGTCTTTTGACCCAGACATTGGAGGTGGATCCAACCTGTTTGGGAATGGTGATTGATCCGCTGCCTCACACATTGCCAATATATTGACTGCCATAGGCAATGCCGGTGGACATTTCTCTCTGCTATGCCCAAGGTATAAAACAAGCCCTGCTGCCCTCCTGCTTGATGGGGTAAAGTGATCTCCTGACCACTGTTCCATTGGATGCAATGGATAGAATTGGTGGGCTAATCGGCAGCAGCCAGTACAAAACAATGGTTGGCCAAAGCAATCAGCACAACAATAAACTCCCTCTCTTCCACAGTTCATGCTACAGTTCCTCTGTTCCTCCGCTCCTTCTAGTCAGAGAAGCGACTCCAAATACTCCTGTTCATGCTCCAACCACTCCTCCATCAATTCTTTTTGGCCTTGTTGGAAAATACCAGGGACATCAGCACATTGCTGTTTCCTTCAAGGCATTAGCCTGTGAAACCTCTATTTCATCACCTTCACATGCAAGGGGAAATGGCAAGTCAATAGACTTAATTGTCCCATCAGAAAGTCAACCAGTGACAGTGCGGCTGCTGCCTTCTCCTCCACCATCTGACCTTGGGGACTTCAATCCAAGTGAAATCAACATTGAGCAAGCTTCCTTGGATCACCCTGAGAAAATACAGTGAACTCCAGAACCAGAACACTAACTCCACATTTCCAGAATGTTGGAGTCCACACCTCCACATGTTCAAAATGCTGGAATTCCTACCTCCACTCTGCTTCCAGGCAAAACCACTTGGAGTCTTTGTATCTGCTCAGAATCAATGTGGAGCTTGTGTGGACATGTGGACCCTTTTTGTATTCCATCATCCTTTGCTTGTCATCATTCCCAAGCCTCCAAAGTGTCCTCCATCACTTTCTTACATCACTTAATCCAAACTCCTCTTGTTCCTGTTCCTATTTCCTGATTATTATTAGCAAGTGCTTCTTCGCCCACTCTGCTATATATATACTTAGTTTTCACTTTGGTTTCCTCAGTCATTCTTTTCCCCTCTTTGGCAGCAGCTGAGTCTGGGAAATCACTGCCCTCTTATAGTTTTTGTCACACCCATCCTCCTTTGATGATGGTGAAAACATGTTGGACATGTGCAAAGTCCTTGCAAACATGGTGGCAACATGGAGCATCAAGTTGACTACCTTCAGTTGCTTGCCGATAAAAGAGAATATCTGGAGCTGATCAAGTTGCTTCACTTAGCAAAGATGAGGATGAGTCCCTTTGATGCTAAGTAAACTAAAACATCAACAATAGGATGAGAGCGGTGATCCTCTGCTGTCACTAATCTCTGGTGGAGTCGACTGGACTTACAACAACTTCCATGTCCCCAGAGAGGGTCATGCTTGGTCACTGACACATGAGGTGGAATTCTCGGCAGATGTATTTAGCTTAGAGGGTGAGCAGCAGGAAAAGGCGCAATTACTCAACCAGGTGCTTTTTGCTGGCATGCTCATTTGAGATGCTGAGATTATCTCTGAGAGCCAAATACCACTTGTTGGCCATCCTTTCATACCCCCTGAGCTGAAAGGCAAAACCATCTGTAGAGCACACATACTCAAGTACATCCTTCCTTGGTGTCAATGAGTCTTCAACCAGCTGACGGACAGCCATGCTGAAGGCATCCTTCATCAACCTCACTGTTGTCCCACTGATGTCAAGGGGAAATTACCTGAAGCACAGGATTTCATGCTTCGACTCTCTAATAAGACTTACAGACAGCTAGTCATGGCACTCAAACATTTGCCAGATAATGGTGGCCCTGATCACAATCTTGGCCTTTGAATCTCTGTTCTTTTGGACTTTAGCTGGGACTCCCAAGATCATCACGTCAGAAACAAGCCACATCACTCCTGGCAAGATACATTCTCCTTGCTCAGACTTCTGCAACAACCAATGCTGTTGGCAGAACAGTACTGCCATTGGCACATGGCCTTGCATGTTGTATTTGTTGGCATGGTACTTCAAGACATGTCCATGTCCAAGTCTTCATCAGCAACTTGTGCCTATCCATTCATTCCCCCATTTGTGGTTTCTACTCAGATCACCAAGCACAACATCTCTGAAGTGATTCAATGGTGCAGCAGCATGACATGCTCTATCCTGAAACATACCAAAGTCAGACTCACTGCAAAAAAGTGACCCCATCTTCCACTGTATCCATCGGGAGCACGTACAAGAAACCCCAGAGAGATAATAAAGATGTTCAATTGGCATCTTGGCCAAAGTGCACCAGGAAACCAAAGCCATTGACTACTAAGGAAGTCCTTATTGCAAATAAGGAGGTATAATGGTTATTTGGTATCAATCTGTAGATATAGCATACATAGTGCTATTCAGACTTTATCTCCTAGCTTCACTTTCAACTTCTCCTGCTTGAATGTAAGCTGTGCTACATGCATTTTGATCACCTCATATGTCCCTAATGAACATCCTTCTTGGCATGTTTGGATGAGGGTGGCGTGAAGTTCATGTTGGCAATCCTGCATTTTCTCTACCATCACCACATACTTTGCCTCAAGTTTGGCAGTCTTGGCAGCAATTTGCCACAACTCCACTCTCAATGGCTTTGAACCAGTGTGTCAAGTCCAGGTTCATTCCCAGAATTCCCAGATAGTCCAGAGTGCGGAGAAGGCAGAGTAGGGCAGGAATTCCTAAGGGGGGTCGGAGTTGTAAGGAACTTTGGCTTCAGCTTATGTGCTGTGCCCCTGTACAAGTTCTGTTCCTTGATTTTGGAGTGGAGGGTCAGAGATCAATCCTAAGGTCAACTTAAGGACTGAGAAGGTTCAGAGTGAAGAGGATCAGGAAAGAATAAGATTTAGTTGATATTCAAACTAAGGAAATATCGGAGAGTACATGCGGGTTTATATACTGAAGAGTCCGGAAGATATAAAGATGTTAAAGTATGTTGGACAACTTGGAGTTTTGGGTTTCCGGAAGAAAATAAGGAATGAGTCAGAATGGTGTCAGAATGGGAGAATAATGACTGAAGGCAATGGCGCAATAATTGCGAGGCAAGGGGAAAGGGGATTATCACTAGGAACTGTAGATGTCAAGAAGTGTCAAAGGAAAGTGACATATGTCAAGAGATAACTGAGATAGGAATATGAAAGTCCGGGACATGAATACGGAAAGTCCAGGACGGGAATGCGGAAAGTCTGGGATGGAAAGTATGGGGTTTGGAATGTCTGATGAAAGAGAAATTGTGTAAGGTAAAGTCCGAGGCCCAGGATTCAGGATTTGATCATAGGGGTTCGGAATTGGGCCGGATGGGTTAGGGAAGTTTCTGGATGTGACACAGTGGAATAAGAATAATCTACAACAATGACTTTTCACAGGTAAGAAAATGAAGTTGATGAGTTGAGAATTGAGAGATGTACCATCCACCTCCCCATGCTGCCTTGCCTTGACCTTAACAACAGTGCCAATCCTTTTTCTTGGCTGGCAAGGATCATATACTGAGTATCCCTCACCAATGTTTTTGGCAGTAATTTTTGATTCCACCACCTCTCAAGTAGCTGCTGTGGCTGGCTTTGGCATTGGAGAACCATTTGATGGACCAAATTCTTCATTAGTGATGGACAGGCCAGGCCTGGCTTCAGGGGTCAACAGGCCCAAGCCTGTGCTTTCAGACTTTGCCAAGGTGCTGTAACACTTGGTCATTGTTTACAAACTGCTACAATTTTAACTTGTGCTTCTTTCTCATCATTAAATCTAATCCGATGGCATCAGAATGGTGGAATAATGACTGAAGGCAATGGCGCAATAATTGTGAAGCAAGGGGAAAGGGAATTATTGATAGGAACTGTAGATGTCAAGAAGTATTGATGAGGGAGGTGAAAATGAAAATGGTATGGAGTCCCTGTTGCATTCAGATGTGTTTGCTAACCAATGATGATGGTGCTGTGGCCATAGACGATCTAATGCAGGAGGCCATTGACATTGACAGCTTCCTTTGTGATGTCCAAGTCCAGTCATTTGATGGACCAACATAAACATGTTCTTCAGCAATGCTTATATGGCAAAGGCTGCTGATGGAACTACAAAGAGTTTCAGAGACTGCAAGGCATGCCTATGAGTACTAGGTATCTTTTATTACACCATTGACCAACCAATATCTCAGTAAGAAGGGTGGTGCATGCTGCTTTGTCAGTGATGCATCTATGTGTTGTCGTCACCTGGTGTTTCTCCATGAGGTAGGCGCTTCATTGTCTGATGTGGCCTGCATGTTCAATTTTCACAGCATGCCTATCATAAATGGTGCAAGGTCAATAACTTTGAATCTAAGCTCCCTGATGATGTCAAAGCCCGCAAGACTGCCGCCACTGCCAAAAACATGAGACAGGGGACTCTTGATGACCATGTGTGGGAGATTGGGCCTGGAGAACACATTCTCCCTTACACAGATAAACTCTTCTGTGAAGCTGCTGTTGAGTGGCTAATAACGACCAACCAGGTCAGATTTATTTGATTATCTTGACAAACTCACTGATATATCCCCCAGCCCATCCAAGCTTCAGAACAATGATCAACATTGCCTTCCGAGCTGTCACATCCCACAACTTTCCCAACCCATCCAGCCCAATTCCAGCCCCCTATGATCAAATCCCAAACCCTGAGCCTCGGACTTTACCTTAGAAGATTTCTCTTTCATCAGACATTCCGAACCCTGTACTTCCTGTCCTGGACTTTCGTATTCCTGTCTCGGCTATCTCTTGACATATGTCTCTTTCCTTTGACACTTCTTGACATCTACAGTTCCTATCGATAATTCCCTTCCCCCTTGCTTCACAATTATTGCGCCATTGCCCTCAGTCACTATTCCACCATTGCAATTCTTACTTTCTTCCAGAAACCCGAAACTCCGATTCATCTGACATACTTTAACATCTTTATATCTTCCGGACTCTTCAGTATATAAACCTGCTTGTACTCTCTGATATTTCCTTAGCTCAAATATCAACTAAATCCCGTTCTCTCCTGATTTACTTCACTCTGAACCTTCTTCAGTCCTGAAGTTGACCTTAGGATTGAACCTCCGACCCTCTGCTCTGAAATCAAGGAACAGAACTTGTACAGGGGTGCAGCACATAAGCTGAAGCCAAAGTTTCTTACACCTCTGACCCCCCTCAGGGATTCCCAACCAACCCTGCTATTCCACATGCTCCGGACTATCTGGGAATTCCGGGATTGAACCCAGACTTGACATGAGCAACAAAAGGGGTTGTCATTCCTAACTGTAAGGCAACACAAGCGGAGATCATTGACATCTTCAAAAGACAGATGACAAGACTTTGTGAACATCTCAATGTGAGTGCTGTGACTCTGTGATATTCCATGACTGATATCTTTTGCTTAGAGTAAGCTCATGACTGGCAAAGTCAACCTAACATGTGATGCCTGGCAAGCCAGCAACACTGATGATTACTTTGTAGTCACTGGGCATTGGATTGAGGAACCAAAGGCAGGGACTTGGGAGCTCCAGTCAGCTGTCTTAGGGTTTACACAACTCAACACTGCTCATCATGGTAGGCGGCTAGGCCAAGCTCTATTCAAGATTTGTGATCAAGTTGGTATTGCTCACAAGGTGTGCTATCTCTCTGCTCATGAATAATTTGCCTCATCTATGGGGTTAGATTGGACATATCACCTGTGACAATGCTAGCAACAATGGCACCATGCTAAGCGAGTTTGCTCAATGCATTCAAAGTAAATGTGGTAAAGTGTGGATCCCCACAAGGTGCCACATCAGGTGAGTGATACTCCTATCTTAAAGTTCATCTCCTTCATATGTTATAGGTGCTCAGCTCATGTCTGTCACTTGGCAACAAGGGCTCTCATATCCACTTATAGCAAGGCTCCTTTTTGTGACCCAGAGAGTCCTGACCTTACTACTAGTGTCACTGATGGATGTCAAGATGAGATTGGCCTTGTGCAGGCTATAGTAGTCAAAGTAAGTTCACCTTGATGTGTTCTCTCCTTGCTTAGAATCTTGCAACCACAGGCTCGCTCCTCTGCTCAGAGAAAGCAACTGTTTCTAGATATTCAAAGGCATCCTCCTAACCCCTGTGTAGAGACTGAGGTGACACAACTGTTGCTTGACATGCCCATTAGATGGTCTTCTACCTATGTTATGATTGATCGAGCAGAGAAGAAGAAGAAAGTAAGTGACTTATCTACAAACTGTACAGAGGATGACAACCCTTGATAGTATGTTGACACTTTTGTGTATGAGCTGGGTCTTCAGCAGCCTACTTTAGAAAAGTGTGACCAGGTGGTCCTGCTGATGAGTGGAAATGTGTGGGACACTTTGCTTCATTGCTTGCAGTATGATTCTCTCTTGTTTGTCCAGTTAATATCTCACTAAAGGTTTCTAGCATGCTGATAATGCTCAGCAAAACTTCTCCTCAGATGCTGGTCCCACCCTTCTGACAAAAACTATAAGAGGGCAGTGATTGCCCAGACTACTAGGGATTAGCTAGGAGTAGCAAATAGGTATAAGTAAACTCACCTCAGCCACTGCCAAAAAGGGGCAAAGAACAACTGAGGAATCTGAAGTGAAAACTAAGTATACAGTAGATATACTCATAATGCATTTCCATCATCTTGCATTGACTTTTGGGGGGTCCCATGTCGGGCCCAGCCAAAACATGAGATTTTTTGCATATTGCATAATCATTAGATAACTACAGGTACATATGCATTGTGATGGAGCTGTCAGGGTGGGTGAGGCGCAAGCAAACCACACATGTGAACATGCAATCTACCAATTCTCACATCTATGAAAACTTTCCCAACATTAAAATGCTCAATACAAAGCAGAAGCCCCAGGATAAACCCACCAACCACCCACTGACACCAGTGAAATGGCAGAAGCATACACAGGATGCTCCTGCAACTTCTGCACAGCTGCCACAGCAAATGTCACACCAGAACCTTACTCTCACTGACTGGCTGTTGGTCTATGCTTACATTGATGCACACCCAGGTGTTTCCCAAGCCAACATTGTGGAACACTAACACTTCCAGCCATGTCATGAAGGTGCCCTGATCTTCAATCAGCCAACCTTATCTTGCAAGCTTCGAGAACGCCCAAAAATGGAGGCTCATGCCAATGACAACCCCAATGCTTTGTCATCGAAGAGGCCTCATGTTGTTACCAGGCCTGATGTTGAATGTGCACTTGTGCTTTGGGTGCGGGATATGGAACAAAAGGGTAAGACAATTTCAGGTTCAATGTTGAGGGAGAAGCAAAAGAGATCTGAGGAGAAATTCACCAACATGGGGAGGCTGCTTCAGTTGATCTTGATGCCATTGAAGCTGAGCGATTATGATGCAAACAACTTGCAAACTATGCCCCACGAGACCGCTTCAACATGGATGAAACAGCATTCAACCCATAGTGAGTTCGCATTGTTATCTTATCAAACTCTATTTGTAAACTGTTTCCAGTGCTCCGCCTGATTGTGGCCTTGCTACAAAGCAACTGCATGGGAAAAAAATAAAGAAAAATTCCACATTTCCATCAGAGTTGCATGCAATGCAGATGGGACTGAAAAGCTTTGACATATTTTTTGTTGGCAAGGCGGCCAAGCCACAATGCTTCAAAAAGAAGACCCCTGAGGAACATGGATTTTATTACCATAACAACACGAAGGCCTGGATGACCTCAGAGCTTTCTGAGGAGTGAGATTGTTGCTTACGCTATATGTGGCTCACTAACAATCATATCACCAGGTGGGTGAAGAATCTCGACATTAGGATGAAGCGAGAAAATCGGCATATTGTTATATTAATCAACAATTTCTCTGGGCACTTTATATTCTATGAACCATCAAATGTGCAACTTGAACCTTTTGAGCCAAACATGACACCCTTCATCCAACCTTGTGATGCTGGAATCATCCGGTGCTTCAAGGCATTGTACTGTCATAATTTCAGCAGGCAAGCAATTGATCTTGACAAAGCTGGTGAGTGCAAGATCTACAAAATAGATCTTCTCGAAGCCATGGTGATGGCAAATGAAGCATGGAATTCCATGATGCCAGAGACCATCAGAAACTGTTGGAATCACACATGCATTCAGCCATAAGCTACCTATTCATGTTTTTAACTTGAACTTATTTTTTGCCAGTGAAAGCTATGTTGTAGATGGCAGGTTGGATTCCGAGTCCCTTGTCAGCTTGCCCTCATCCCTTGTCAGCTTGCCCTCATCATCCCAATCAACAACTCCACATGCTGTTCCTCTTGCATGGAAGATTATCTATGAATTTTTTGCAATGTCAGATCTATCACTACCAAATGCTGAAATTCGCCTTCAGGCTCATCTTGGTAACTGCTTCATTGATGCAGACTGGTGACCAGCCCTTCAGGCTGTCATGGATGCTGAGGGGGATCCTCAGGCCACTGTACTGGCTATCAAACCCCTTGAGCAAGCAGCAATGCGCCGACCAGGACTCAAGATCCATATTTTGCTCCTTCCAAAGGACCTTCCTCAACTCAAGTCAGCAGGGGACAAACTCGCCCAATCTATCAATGAACTTAAGGCATGAAACCATATTTTTGACACCCTACCAACTCTGGATGAAGTACTCAATCCTCCCAAAGAGGTCAAGATTCATGAAGTGGAGATTTTCTCAAGTGGTGAGAAGGGTGAGGAGGAGATCATAGATGCGGTACAACACAAGATGGCTGTGGCGAGGGGCGAGGTCATCAAGATTGACTCAGATAAGGAGGATAACCTGGAGCCATGCATTACAAGGGTTTAGGCAATGGCATTATGCGAGCAACTTGCAGGGGCAGTGTTGGAGTATGGTGAGGCTGAGGATCTCTCTGAGTTGTCAAAACAGCTGTGTTGCTTTCGTGCACACTTACAATGACAGGAGTTTGCAAATGCGAAACAGAGAACTCTCGATACATATGTAGTAGGTAGAGGGTAGTGTAAGTAGTCTGAGTCGACAGAAGTCGAAGGTACTACAAGCCACGGACAGGTTGTGACAGTAATGTCACCCTCTTTGTCACACATCATTGTCTTGCATAACCATGGTAATGCATAGGTTTTGGTGGGTCCCAACGATATGCATTATGAGCATATCTACTGTATATATAACAGAGTGGGCGGAGAAGTGCTCACTAATGATAATCAGGGAATAGGAACAGGAACAGGAGCAATTTGGGATTAAGCGATGTAAGGAAGTGATGGAGCATCCCCAGAGGCTCAGGAATGATGACAAGCAAAGGATGATGGAATACAATAAGGGTCCACACATCTGCACAAATTCAGATCGATTCCAAGCAGTTTCACCTGGCAGTGGAGCGGGGGTAGGCATTCTGATGTTCCGGATATGCGGAGGTTGTTCCAGTTCTGGAGTTCACTGCATTTTGTTACCTTCATCTTGCCCTGCCTGCTCTCAGGGCTCTTCATAAAGCTTGGGACTCACATGCTTTCCAGTCCAAGTGCAGTCTCTTCTCTACTGGACTCAAGAAAGGTGTGGAGAAGATCAGTGAGTACTATGGGCGAACTGCAGATTCAGATGCATATACTATGGTAATGTGTATTTGGAGATTTCCCTCTTTATTAGTGCTAAGTTCTATTTCAGTGTTGGATCCTTCATCTAAGAATAGCCACTTCAAAAAGTATTGGGGTAGTGACCTACATGCTGAGGCTCTAGAGCATGCAGAGAAAATTGTGAGTACTATATAATTTTTGCTAAAGGTAGCCTCTAACTGGCTAAATAGTTCAAAACCCATCATCTGGAGATATGTAGTGAGGGTGGTGATCCTGCTTCCCCTAAGAAGATCAGCAACATTGGGAAGCTTCTCAGAGAGCTGTCAAGTGATGAGGGTGAGGAACATGATGAAGATGAGGTTGCTGATCAATCTCCCTGGCTGAAAGAGTTTAACCAATATTTGAACTCTAGTCATTCTTGTTCTATTGGGATGTCTATTGTTCAATGGTGGGGGGTGATATTTGCTTCTCTGAACTCAAGTCTATTTCTAACTCCACACAGATTAATGCTCAACTCTATCCAGTCTGGGCATCACTTGCTCATGACTATTTGTCAATCATGTCCTCATCAGTCTCCAGTGAGCAGGCTTTTTCTGCCACTGCACAGACTATCACCAAATGCCATAGCCACCTGAAAGGTGATATTGTGGAGGCTATTCAATTACTTCACATGCTTTACAACCTTGACCTCATGTTCCGTGAACCAGGACCATCTTCAGCATTAGAACTGAAGTTGGAAGATGGTGATGAGGCAGGTGCTGAAGCTGAAACTCAAGCTAAAGAGAATTTGGATTGGATCTTGGAGCTTTCTGATGAATCTGATGAGGAGTAGGTCTCAAGTATAGTAGATTGTGAATATATAGTTTTTGCTACAATTCATATGACCAGGCCAGGCCTGGCTTGAGGTTTAGGTAGGCCCAGGCCCTCTCAAGCCAGGCCCATCCATCACTATTCTTCATCAGCAGAAGATGGCACAAATTCTGGACTTTTGTATGTCCTTCACTAATTATTGAGAGCATGTTTTCACCAAGAACCAGCCTCATGAATCACCTTGTCGCTTTCAATATCTTTGATCAAGGTGTGTGTGTGAAGTGCCAAACATTACACTCTCTTCTTGATGCACCAAAGACATGGCCCATACTTCTCTTCATTCTTACTAACCATGCAAATGTTGCCAGTGGGGCACCTGTTGCATGCCTGCCAACTGTCATTCAACCATCAGATTTGCCTTTGTAAATCACTCACTGGGAAATAGTGACTTTGGATGGACAACATGGCACTCAGCATCTTGTCTTCATTATGGCAAAAGGTTCCTCGCCTCATGCAATACTTATAATTGTTCTGATCTAAATTTATGAGATTAGGTACTACTATAGAGCACAATATTTTTGGCTTTTGGCAAAAGTTTGCTATAATTCCTCATCATTTCCTGTTTATAATTGTTTGCTCATCTAAATTTATACAATCCAATTCACCCTGGGTATACCAAAGGAAAGGCTGTAATTTGGAAACCAATCTATTAATAAAGTATGCACTTATTAAAAGCTATTCTATAGGCAAATTGGTGGAATAGCGAAAGATAAAGTACCTACACAACCCATTGGCTCATAGGTAGAATGTCAAGTTGCCTACAGTATTCCTCCAATGGGCCCATGGGCTGGAAATGGCTACCAAACTTCAATTTCCCACCCAACCACCCAACCGGACAAATGCCGAAGCCAAGATGGGCCCATGGGCTATTTGCCAAAAACTCAAATGGGCCCATGGGTCAATATGCTGATCAAATAACAAATGGGCCGACATTGGTTGGCCGGATGCTTGCCTGATTATGTCACAATTGGCTGTATGGTCACATTCCCTAATTTGATGTATATACTTGTGAAAAAAGCTGATGCCGCTCTGGATGGCCACCAACTCAAGGATGCTACCAAAGCACTTGCTGAGTTGAACACCAAGATTGAGTGTGATGATGGAATGGCCAGCATTGAAACTGAGGGCAGTGAGGGAGGGACAAAGCTTGACAATGATGAGTGTTGGATTGATTAGATGGGATTGATGAGAGAGGATAAGTGCAATGAGCTTGAATCAGCAATCCTGCCAATCAAGTTGGCACTGGTAAAAGTATGAATGCATGCTCTATTGCTCACCTGCAAGCTAATTTGTCTAATCAGATTCACAAACTGGCATTCAAAATTATCCATTCTTCAACTGTGATTCTTCCTGCATGGACAGAGCTCATGCAGAAGCTGAGGATGACAGTGAGCTTTTTGCCATGTAATGTGGCAACCAGGTGGAACTCAACACTGGACTTGCTGGACTACACACTGAGGCACAAGAAAGTGGTGGATAGGGTCACCCAAAGGAGAGACTTGGAGCTGAGGACATATGAGGTGTTGGATGATGAATGGATGATGCTGAAGCAGCTGCACTCTGTGCTTGAGGTGAGTTGCTACCTCAAGGCAGCTGCATGCCCACTAGCAACCAAACAAATAAACAACTATGCAAACAACCTAATTGGCCACCCATCACCTGCTTTCCCAGATTCTCAAGGACACAACACTCTATTTTTCCCATGATTTCCCCAATCTCCCAACTGTCATTCTGGAAATGGACAGCATCAATAAGGTCCTGACAATGCATGCTCAAAATGTGAACCTCTCTGCACCTGTTTGCTCAGAAATCACTATAGCAAAAAACATTGAACTGATATTATGAACTGATAGACAGCTCTGATGTTTACCACATCACTATGGGTGAGTTTGTACTACACATTGTTGGGTACTTGATGATGAGCTTTCAACAGTCCTTCATCCATGCCACAAACTACAATACTTCCAGCAAGCCAATTGGGAGCAAGACTGAATCAGCACTGCTGAAAAGCTTGTATGTGAGGAGTATGAGCACAAGTCTGTCACTGATGACTCTGACTGGGCCCAAGTGCTGGACAAGAGTGCTCAGACCGACAATGATACCAAGAAGAAGGTCAGTGTTGCATGTTTAGTGTCCACATTGGATGATGCTCACAATATCTAGCCTGTCAAATTTTTCAACAATCTAACTGCTCTGGCTCCCCCAAAATACACTGACCTGCACTCCAAAATTGACCAATACTTGTCAACTGACATCAAACATGTCACCAACCCACTTCTTTGGTGGTATGAGCATTGTGACCAGTATCCATACCTTTCATGCATGGCACTGAAATTCTCAACAGGCCCATCTACATCTATTAAACACATTCCTACTAATTTCTAACTGGCTCGCCCATCTGTGGTAAATAACCTACATGCTATTCATGCAGGCCTGCCCGCTTGTATTCATCCTCCTCCAATCAGTTCACTGTGGACTTGCCCACATGTATTTGACATGCTCCTTTGAATTTTAACAGGCCCATCCACATTCATTGAACACATTCCTACTAATTTACAACAGGCCCGCCCATC
Source organism: Gyrodon lividus (assembly GCA_014904945.1). Taxonomy (NCBI): domain Eukaryota; kingdom Fungi; phylum Basidiomycota; class Agaricomycetes; order Boletales; family Gyrodontaceae; genus Gyrodon; species Gyrodon lividus. The sequence goes on from MU127422.1 coordinate 268,524, forward strand.
TGTTGTAAATAACCTACATGCTATCCATGTGGGCCCACCCACTTTTATACATGATCCTCCAATCAGTTTACCATGGGCCTGCCCACATGTATTTATTGTCTTACTATGAGTTTACAACAGGCCCACCCATTAGTCATAGATGAGTCATGCAACATTCATGCAGGCCCACCCACATCTAATCAACACATTCCTATGAATTACAAATGGCCCACCCATTTGTTGTAGATGAACCATACAACATTCATGCCAGCCTATCCGCATGTATTTAACATTTTCCTATGAATTTCCAACAGGCCCACCTATCCATTGCACATGCACTGAACACCATTTACTCAGACCCTCCTGCATATTCACAGTACCTACCTAATGTTTAGTATTCATTTAATAAAAGCTACTGATGTTACTGTACAGTAAGCACTCTGCAGGCCCGCCTATAGGTTGCACATTGATGCAAGAAGCAATTTGCAGGCCCACTGGACTTTTGGCCATCTCCCCACAGCTAAGCAATGGGCCTGCCCCAGGCCTGCCATACATCCTGGGAAATTGTCAAGTTGGGCCAGCTGTATGGAACATGACTACATTATGTGTAGCATATATCTTGGTGACAGAATCTAGAAGAGGGTAGGAGTTGCCCAAAGCTACAGTACATTAGCTAGGAATAAAAACTAAGTGGATATGAACTCACCTCAGCCGCTGTCTAGATGGACGGAAATGACTGAGGTGCTGATAGACTGAAGAGAAATATATATACTATGGGCAGAGGTATACTCATATTATGTTACCTGGAATGAACCTGAGGGAAGAATATAAAGTGTAGTAATAGATGCAGTAAATGGAAAGTTAAAAAGGCTAAGTAAACACAAGGGCTGTGTGGTCACAGTTCTGGAGCTTCCGCTTCTGGAAGGAGCACAAGAATTTTGGAAGCATTTGAACTTATGTTGACATGGTTCCAAGGCCGGAAGGCCAGAACCATCTGGTACTTAGGGTTGAATACTGACACTTGGTGGTGCTAGGAAGGTTGTGGGAACTCAGGCAGGTCTTTCTAGACCTTGCCAGGTTTCAGCCTTTTTGCTGATGACCCGTCCATCACGGAATATAGCAATGGTAGGGCCATAAATCATTTCATTCACATACATCATTGAGAGAGAAAAAGTAAGTTTAACTGGCGGAATTTATGGTGCTGTAGTAAATGCATAAATGTGACTCACCTCGGAGAATCCCGGATTACACCGCCACAAGCAGGGCAAGGCGCGTCGTGGTGGTGAAAGGCCCAGGGGGGACAGCGCGAGCGGTTGACACAGGGGAAAGAATTTCAGCTGCAAATACTGCAGGAAGTGGCGTGGCGTTGCCAATGTAGACCAAATGTCTGTTCGACCCAAGGATGAGTTGTGTTTGCAACTTTGAAGCCACTGTCAAGACTCAACACCATGACGAGCCTGACTGTGGTGTTACAACGCGAGTGCGTAGCACGAGCGGCGCTGAAGAAGAAAAATTGAGATGGGCAGAAGGCAATATATGACCAGTGGTAGTAGACGTACCGGCATTATATGCAACGCGTCAATCAACCCAACCAGGAGTGTTTGCTGGCAGCAATTGTGCGCGTGAGCAGTTCAGGGAGTCCAAGTCCAAATGAATGGCGCAAGAGAGGCGGGCAGATCGAAATAAGTCGACAGACAGCAGATAAACTCGTATTTAAATACGAGCTCAGCTCAGAGATAAAAGTGCACGTCTTCAGGCCGGAAAAAATGCTTGAGGTTCAGGAACGTTTAGAGCGAGGAGATGAAGGGTACGAAGGTCAGACAGGCATTAAAGATGACGGGTGTGCATGGAGGACGAGGGCAATGCACAGACTGCCGGATTTACACCACTTTACAACTCATTCAACCTCTTAACACGTGTCCAACACAAGGTTTCACTTTCTCATTCTTTTTCTCTGATTACAAGCGTGCTACTCCAGACCTCGCTGCATTTTTTCCCTTACTTTTCCACTCGTCCCAGCCTTCCGCTTCTCCTGGTCGCCCGTCCACTGACTCCTGACCCAACACAACAGTTTCCCAATCGGGATACATTATGTAAGTTAACGGTCGTGTTGGCAGCGCTCCGGAGCCTGCTTCGACACCGACGTGCTCATCGCTCACACATGCATGTCTTGACAGTAGCCACCCATCCCTGGACCGGAACATTAATGAAAACTCAGGCTACGCAAGCTCCAAAAGGTAGTTGACTCCAGACACATTCCGTTTAGTTCTCTTCATTTCTGACACAGACTCAGATGCTCACTCTATCGATTACAGGCCAAGGTTCACAACAGGTAAGTAACATCGTCTAGATCATGTGCTGTGCATGTCTCACATCACACAGCTTCCTCTGCTCTCCAGCCAAGCAGACTGGCTCCGAGTTGCAGATCTGCGGAGACTCGGCCCTCCCTGCACTCTCCTGCATTTTAGCGGAGGTGTGCAGCACTCGGGAAGACCGTCACCCTCAAGGTTAAGTCCTCGGACACCATTGTCAATGTCAAGGCCAAGATACAGGACAAGATGAGCATTCTGCCTGACAAACACCACCCCCCCAGATCTCTTTGTTGGTAAGCAGCTCAAGGACGGTCGGACGCTCCCTGACTATGACATGACATTCAGAAGGGGCTGATCCTTCCCCTCGGTACGTCGCCTTCTGCTGGTCGCCGTCCGTTCAGTCCGTGCAAGCTCACGCGTCAGCCTACCATATTATTCCTTATCTAATTCCTCGCCGCCCGCACGCACCTCATCACCAGCGGGGGGGGAGGCTCTGTACCTTAGCCACAGGCTTGTTTGCTGCTTTAATCTCTCGCTTGATGTACCTTATGTCGTCCGTAGTCCGTTCACGTCTCGTTCTCGCTAATCAAGTGATCCGTTCGTGTTCGTTTGCGTTTGCCCGTCTTTCGTTCTCCCTTCGTTCGAGTGTGCTCGAGCCGTCGTCGCCCTCCCTCTCGGATTCCCCCGGATTCCCCAGATCTAGCTGACTCAGCAGCCCTCACCGACGCGACCACACAGCCACGGGTAAATTTCTCGAACTAAGTGTGACAAAGGGATTACCGCGCTGACGCTCCGCCATTCCATACGTCCACGTACTGGTGGATGGAACACACGGAGATTTTCGGAACAGCGCATCATGGGGACAACCGATTCATTGTGGCTGCTTGGCCACCAGGTCATCACGGCTATAATTTAAGAGCAGGCATTCTCAAGCAGCGGCTCGCTTCTCGGTTGTCCGACATTGTAGATAACATCTTTGTTTACTATGCACTTCACTCTCGCAACGGCCATCACTACCCTGCCTTTCTTCGTTGCTGCGACTCCTCAGCGTGTCGAACAGGGGGGCACATCGGTCCCACTCTCCAAGTGTTTGTCGCTGGTCAATGCTAAGAAGAGCGTCAACTTTGAAGTGCCCAAATCCCATGTTGCGTTAACCAGGGCGTTCGTGCCCACCCGCTCGACCTCCAAATTTGGCTTTGCACTGACTCGAATATTAATATTCAGTAGAATTCTTTGTGACTTTGATAACTTTGAGAAAAACACCGGCGCCTCGCATCCGTCTGCTGTGAAACGCGCTCGGAAGCGCGCATCCGGCAGACTACCCTTGAACCCCTTCGACGTTAGCGCAGGCTTGGGCCCCTGGTTCGGCACTGTTTCGGTTGGCACACCTCCCTCAATCTACACCGGTACGCTCGCACCGGCCTTGCAGCGAATATGCAGCTCACGCTCTAACAGTGGTGTTTGATACTGGCTCGAGGCATGTATTCCTCATCTGGTGTACGTACGATATGAACCTCTCACTTAACTTCATTACAGCGACCTTATTTTGCCGGGCGTCGACTGTGACGACAGCTGCGATGGTCACGTCATCTACGATCCCGCATCGTCGTCGAGTTCCGTCAACCTGCGCGAGCCCTTTGCCATTGTGTACGGGAGCGGTGACAGTGCTTTCGGCCAACAGTACACCGACAATGTCACAATTGTTGGACTCACGGTACATGTATAGTCGTTACGACGACGTCGATTCTGACGTTTGAGCAGGCTACTGATCAAACCTTCGGTGTGGCATCGCACTACTCTCAGGGCTTTCGACACCACCGGTTCCCCCCGGATGGTGTGATGGGAATGGGCTTCCGACCTCTCTCCGAATACAATCAGAGCCCTTTATTCCAGACTCTCGTCACCCAAGGTCAGACAGACGAGCCCGTATTTGCATTCAGTTTCACAGACCCCGGGCCCGAGCTATACCTCGGTGGTACCAATCCGAACATGTACACTGGCGACTTCACCTACGCTCAGGTCACCGAAGAAGTAAGTCATCGAACCTAAAGTCGCTCCAACGGTGCTTGATACGGCATATCCAGGGTTACTGGCAAGTTGACATAAACAGCATAATGGCTAACGGACAAAACCTGCTGAGCCATGTTACCTGCATCATCGACACTGGCAGCGACCTCATCCACGGTGACCCCGAGGATGTGGATGTCCTTTATAAAGCCATTGGGGGTGCTCTTGTGCCTGACGACGATCGCTTCTACTCATGTATGTTGCCAGCCTACTTCATCTCTTTATTAACACCCCCGTGCTAGTCCCGTGCGATGCTGTCCCCAGCGTCAGCTTCATCTTCGGTGGCACATCCTTCCCGATCTCCGCTGAGACCTTCAACTTAGGACCCAGCCCAAATGACCCATCTTACTGCGTTGGTGCCATCGTTGCATCGAATGTTCGTGAGTCTCTGATCCGCTCTCGTACTGTGACGGCTTGTGTGTGCTGATGACAATGGCCATCAAGCACATTGGGTTGTCGGCACCGTTTTTCTCAGGAACGTTTACACTGCTTTCGACGTTGCCAATCTGCGTGTGGGATTTGCTACGCTTGCGTAGCCTGCCGCGTTGTTCGTTTACACTAGGTTCCATACTTCGGATCTTCGATACTGATGCTGCCTCACGAGTAAAATCAACGAGGGTCTGGTAAATAATATTTGTCTTCACCATGTGTATCATGCACATCAATTTTTGTCATTTTTGTGAATACTTAGACCTGCCTATCCAATGAGAATGGAGAGCGATTTACTACCTTTCAAAACTGTCAAGGATTTCTGCTGGTACCGAACTAGCCGGCATGGATTCCATCCTTCGTCATCCGGGGCGGGTGGAGTGACACAAATTCCAGGTTAGTTTGATGAACCTGGAATACAAGAATGGCCCCCAAGCGCCGGTCGATGACTTGAGAAGTTAGCACTCGTTGCTGATTTTTCTTTCTTTCTTTGCTTGTGAGCGAGCCTTACTCAGAGAAGCTTGTGCCAGCACTCGCATCGATTTGTCGGAGTGCCGTCAATCAGATATCTTCGTCACTGATTTCAACCCCCCATCACCCTATCAACGTTAGGAAAGCGACTCGTGGGTTGTACATGGCGGAACGGTTAACATAGTATAGATCCTTAGGATTACAGGATAGTACAACTTCTGTCTGTCAAACGAATCACCCTTTACAACTTAGATATTCAACCTACGTCTCACCGCACAGCCCACAGATTGCATAGTCTCTCAACCTAAACGAATAGAAGGTACCAGACTGCGCACCCGCCCGCAGTTTGACGATCCTCTCATCCAACGATAATACATCTACTCCGTCGCCATCCTCCTTCCCTGGCATGGGCATTGCAGCTGCAAACCGCATACGGTCTGTTATTGGTTTACGACATTCCGGGCAGGCAGTCGCGGTCGAGCAATCATCGCAGAATACATGTCCACAGGGTAACATGCGCTGGGTTGCCATCTCGTATGCGCAATACCCACATCCAGCTTGAGGCTTTCTTCCACTTGTTGACGCACGGGCTGCGTCGATCTGCGCAATAGATTGTACGTTGGTAAGGGGCGTATGCGAAGACGTATTGTTCGCCGACGGAATGTGCTCGTCGTAGAGTGCGAACCATGGCAGTCCAAGGTCAAGATATGTCTGGGACGTGACTGGCGAGGGTGGATTTGGGAGTCCTGTGATTTCGGAGAAGTATGCAGCGTTGATGACGCTGACGTGGAAGCGCTGGGCCTTGCTGTGGTCATAGGCCGTGATAGGGAGGGGATCACGATTGATCTTCTGCGATATTCTTCCCCCTGCGGCAAATCCAGTTTCCATGTCCTCTGGGACATAGCCTCCACCTCGGAGGCGAAGCACCAGATGCAATGTAGATTCCTTCTGGATGTTATAATCTATGGATGAGCAAAGCGTCAGCCATATCATGATGGTATGATGTAGACAACCCCATCTCACCGGACAACGTACGGCCATCCTCGAGCTGTTTCCCTGCAAAGATGAGTCTCTGTTGATCAGGGGGTATCCCTTCCAAGTCTTGAATTTGCGCTTTGACGTCACCGATAGCGTAATCTTTTTTGCATACAATGTACAAAGTTTTTCCAGTCAGAGTGTTCACATAGATCAGGACTACATTTAATCTAGTCAAATGTTACAGATGGGGACGATAGAAGTGGGTACACACCTCCGTCGTGAGCTGTAAGCTCGATGACCGAGGGTTGGGGATTCACAACACGGCTGGAGCCTTTCATCAGAACGACAGACCACCTAGAACCTATCGTCAACGAATCAAGTTAGATACTAGGATGTCCAAACCTACCGGCAAGGCGCCATCCGAATGGACTCTCCCACTCTCAGCCCGAGTTGGCGTGCAGTTTTATACATGCTGACATCGTGCCCTAGATGCGAGAACTTGACTCTTGTAGTATCGTACTTTGGGAATACATCGATTTGAATTCCACCGACATTCTGGAACGATAGCATAAACCCGGGCAGACGGAACAAGAGAAGAAGGCACACCTCTGCTCCAGTCAATTGCCCCTCCACAGTGTATCCTTTCCCCAGCGGCATCGCAACAAATTCTAACGACAGAACAGTATAAACGGGGGTAACGTAATGATCGATGAAGACGGCGTACGGCGTATGACACCGGGCGAGGTGGAAATTCCATCCTACAGCGAGATGCGAAGCATTAGTCCTGGTGGTTCCTTATGTTTTATAACGTGCTTTGTACACACCAGCCACCTGAGTCGACGGTATGACCATTAACTCCATCGTTGGAACAGAATAGAAATCTCACAGCTGTCCATTTTCCCCACCGATTGGCAGATAATCCTGCTTTCCCTTCGCGCTGGCGTTCTGTGGAAGACCCGTCAATACATTCACTCCGCCTACGGAAATCTTCACAGCGATCGGATCCCGGTACTCGTTCCGGAGCTTGAACGACATCCACATCGCTTCGCGCTGGTACATGCTCTGCAACATGTCAGAACAGCACCCACAGAAGAAGAAGTGGAGGTGCGCACGATGAACGCGCCGCCCTTAGCAACCACGGATTGAGGAAGGGTGGCGGACGCTTGTCCGACATTGCTAAGACGAGACATGGATGAGTGCTTCAAGATATTGTGGGATGCAGACGCCTCACAAGAGTTTGAATGCTCCCATGTTTGGAGGAAGGGCATGCGTCTTGTTGTTATCTGGCGAAAATAAACATTTACCACACTGAAGCTTCGAGTAGTTCGCATACCTGGGACTCGGACAGTTCTACGAAGTCCATTCTATGAGCACCTGATCACTCTTATTGCGAACAACCCAGTCGCGACACACCTGTGGAACCGAATTTTCAAAGCACTGATCAGAGCATCATTACCAGCCTCGGCCAACTCCGCCTCGCTGACGTATGGAGGCGATTTCTCCTCTCCATTGCTGGTGAGGAAAACTTTATGGTAGAAATGTAAAAGTGGTTGATCCCTGTTTGTCCCATCCCCAGTGTCACTTGCAACCCCTGATAGCTACGTATGCTATGGGAGGACATACACATTAGCCTGCCATGCTCCATCAGGAGCGCGCCCTGATGGGCCGTTGGTAACTGTGATAGCATGACATTGCCATCTCGAGACGAACGCGGTGGGCGTCTTGTATCCTGTTGAATGCCCTGTCATCTCACTATTATATACCTGAGCTTACACGTTGTGCACTTACCCGCCTGGAACAACCTTTGGGCAACCTCGTCAAACCGCAGCGGGAGGGGAAGATCTTTGATGTGGACCATGGTCTCGCCTGGGCCATCAGTCGATGGTACAAAAACAATGACGTCAACGCTCTGCGATGGACTAAGAAAAGAAGGGGGAGCGTGGGTGTGGGTCAGAACTGGAAAGATCGCAGCATCGATCAGACTGTTAAATCTCAGCGCCGAGCGCTCAGATTTCGTCACTGACACAGATATCAATACCAGTACGTGCACTACAATCCATTTGTGGTCCTTCAAGCTAGCTCGGATAGAGACAGAACACCCGGTCTGGGTGATTCGACGTCGTTTTTTTCGCTACAGAACACTAAATAGTGCATAATTACACGCTGGTGGATGCAGACTCCAGAGAGTGGGCACCAACTGCTGTCAATGATTCGAAGAGGTGTTGGTGCTTTGTCAACTGGTGGGTGGCTGTGTAACTTCGATACTAGCATTGACCCAACGTGATGTGACGGTGGTGTGACAGTGCACAGACACCGGAGGGATAGCCACATTTAGTATTGGTCCCCGGGCTCAGACTCGCAATAAGCCCCTAATAATATGTAACATGCTCATGCTGAAGTAATAGAGTAGTATAGTGATTAGTATGATAGCTAGATTAATCTGAATCTATGGTATATGCAAGACCCAAGCCCATAATGTAGTACTGATAGTGATATTTACCATATTTACCATTGATTTACCATTGCCTTATCGAGATCTTGCATGATTGTCATAGGGAGGGCTTGGTGGCCTCTAAACTTCTTTGCTGCCCATGCAGCCTGCTTTCCATTGAGGCCTTTGTGGTAAGTATCCATGAAATGGTGAGAACATGCTGCAAATCTGTGATGATCATGATCAGTTGACATCAACAAACAAATAAGACAAAACTTACTTCTGCATGCTCTTGAGAGGGACAGAATTGAGAGATTGGACAACATTCTACTCCAAATCCACATCCTTGAAGGAAGGTGGATAGCAGTGGTAGAGCCATTTTGCATATCCCCAACAGTGTTCAATGAAATTGAGTTCGCAATGAAACTTTGGGAGAAACAGAACCAAAAACCCCTGGGCCTTGCATGTTGTCTCAAGAAGGGAATCAACATTGACAGCAGCATATGGTTGATCCAGGTGGGCACTCAAAGATCCTATTACATTATGCCTTGAGGTTCTTGGTATTGAAGCTGCGTTCTTCAAGGATTGTTGCCATCCCCTTGAATTTTCCGGCATTCTCATGACCCTCAGGCCAATAGAATTCATGGGTGGCACCATTGAAGGAACCATTCAACATGTGAACTTTCAGAAAAATGACCTTCCCATTGGAACCATATGACAAAATACAGTGAACTTCGGAACCAGAACAACAAACCCTGCATTTCCAGAACATCGGAATCCACGTTTCCACATGTCCGGAATGCTGGAATGCCTACCTCCGCTCCACTGCCAGGTGGAACCTCTCGGAATCTCAGAATCTTGGAATCCACTCAGAACCTTGGAATCCACTCGGAATCGATCCGGAATTCATGTAGACATGCAAACCCTTATTGTATTGCATCATCATTTACTTGTCATCATTCCCGAGCCTCCAGGGACACTCCATCACTTCCTTACATTGCTTAATTCCAAATTCCTCTTGTTCCTGTTCCTATTCCCTGATTATCATTAGCAAGTGCTTCTCCGCCCACTCTGTTATACATATATACTTAGTTTTTACTTTGGATTCCTCAGTTGTTCTTTGCCCCCTCTTTGGCAGTGGCTGAGTCCAGGCAATCACTGCCCTCTTATAGTTTTTGTCATAAAGCACAATCATCCATAGCAAGTTCTCAGACCTTGTTGAAATGTAAGTCCAAGTACTTGCCATTGTCATGCTTTCAACATGTTATGAGCCCTGGGTAGTGTGAGTGTGAGTACCTTGCTTCCACTACTTATATGCCTTTGCAATGATGGTCATGCATTTATACTGACATCAACTACTATATGTCATGTTCTGTGTGAGAATCTCACCAGAACATATGTATGTATGCAACTGGTCAAAAATCTATGAGGAAACTATGTCCCTGAGATCTGTGGCTCTAGGCATTTGAAGTGCAACTCTTCACCCCCAATCTTTATTTCCACATTGACTAGTATTAATGTTTCTATCCCACAACTTTGTCATATTCCATGCTGTGCAAGTCAACTCTGCTTCTCTGGAGCCCAACTCCGCACCAAGTCTGCATTTCTGCAAGTCCACACCTACACTTCTCCATCTCCACTTCTCTGCTTATCTTTAACTCTTTTGACCCTGTGCCTTGTTTCTCATGCTTCACACTTTTGACAGACATTTGATGTGCATAATATCTCCACCTTCCAATACCTTCTGTTCTAACTCCCTTTAACCCATTCTGACTTCCTTTGACACTTTCTAACATCTCCCAACATTTCTAACTCACATTCCACACAACTCCAGTACTCCGGTGTCACCTGTGTTTACTTGACCTTGTAGTATATAAACCCCTTTGTATTCTGTATTCCATAGTTTAAATGTCAACTTTGATTACTCCTGTAATCTGTCTGACTAAGTCCCCACTTGACCACTTGAAGCTAGTCTTCTTGTTGTGACTCTGACCCTCTGACCTCTGACCTCCCCTTTTATCTTTGCTGCTACTCTGCTAAATACTGGACTGAACTCAGGCAAGGGCACAACATATAAGTTGAAGCCAAAGTCCACTCCGCTTCCCCAACAACTCCAGATAGCCTGGAGGAGACAGTATCTTAACAGTATATTCAAACTCCCACTTGTTTGAGTTTGCTAACTTCCACTTCATAAATAGAGTCCAAACTCACTCTTGGACACTTCAACAAAACCCTTCTATCACTTCCACACCACTGCAACTCAGCTCCTTCATGAGTAGTTGCAGAGGACCTGACATGGGTAGCCAGTTCTGCAGCTTCTCTTCCCATCACTTCAAGATATATGCCTTTGGCTCTCTCCCTCATCTCAACACACCAACTCCATCTTAGCACAACAGTGCATTTTCCCTGCTGGGCTCCAACCCACCTAGAGATGATGAACCCAGAGATGACAACCCTGGAAGTGACAACTGAAACCCCTTCATCAATGAAGATGAACACATGTCCCTACCTTCAAATCCCATGATGGCACTTGCTGGTGCTATCCATGGCCTCACTGACATTACCCATCACAATCTCACCTCTGAACCATCCCCATGCACCAAAGTCCAGGAACTGGACACATTCAATGACACCAACACTTGTAAGCTGATGCTTTTATTGTACAATGCAGGCTCAACTTCCAGGACTATCCCCATGCATTCCAGACTGACTGCATCAAAATCACTTTCACCTAATCTTACCACAAGGGCATGGCCCTCAAATGGTTTGAGCCCGACCTCCTACATATCAAAGATCCAGACCTCTGTCCACTATGGATGGATAACTACCACAAATTCCTATTTGAGCTCCAGACCAACTTTGGTCCTCACAACCCTGTTGCTGATACTGAGCACCAATTAGACAACCTTTCCATGAAAGACAGACAACACATCAATAAGTATGTCATGGAATTTAACTGCATTGCATCCCAAGTCCATGGGTACAGAGAAGGCACTCTCTGCCACCATTTCTATAGTAGACTTCTGGACTGCACCAAAGATGAAGTCTCCCATGTGGGCAAACCTACTGTCACATCCCAAAACTTTCCCAACCCATCCGGCCCAATTCTGGCCCCCTATGATGAAATCCCAAATCCTGAGCCTCAGACTTTACCTTAGAAGATTTCTCTTTCATTGGACATTCCAAACCCCATATTTCCCGTCCTGGACTTTTGCATTCCATCCTGGACTTCCGCATTCCCATCCCGGACTTTTGTATTCCTATCGCAGCTACCTCTTGACATATGTCACTTTCCTTTGACACTTCTTGACATCTACAGTCCTATTGATAATTCCCTTTCCCCTTTCTTCACAATTATTGCGCCATTGCCCTCAGTGACTATTCCACCATTCTGATGCCATTCTGATTCATTCCTTACTTTCTTGCAGAAACCTGAAACTCCAATTCATCCAACATACTTCAACATCTTTATATCTTCCGGACTCTTCAGTATATAAACCCACTTGTACTCTCTGATATTTCCTTAGTTCAAATATCAACTAAATCCTGTTCTCTCCTGACCTGCTTCACTCTGAACCCCCTCAGTCCTTAAGTTGACCTTAGGATTGATCTCCGACCCTCTGCTCTGATCAAAGAACAGAGCTCGTACAGGGGCACAGCACATAAGCTGAAGCTAAAGTTTCTTACACCTCTGACCCCCCTGAGGGATTCCTGCCCAACTCCGCCCTCCCACACACTCCAGACTATCCGGGAATTCTGGGATTGAACCCAGACTTGACAGAATATTAACTAAATCCCGTTCTCTCCTGCTCTGCTTCACTCTGAAACCCCTTCAGTCCTTAAGTTGACCTTAGCATTGTCTTCCGACCCTCTGCTCTGAAATCAAGGAACAGAACTCATACAGGGGCATAGCACATAAGTGTCACATCCCGAAACTTCCCTAACCCATCCGGCCCAATTCCAAGCCCCTATGACCAAATTCCAAATCCCAGCCCTCGGACTTTACCTTAGACAATTTCTCTTTCATCAGACATTCCGAACCCCATACTTCCCATCCTGGACTTTCTGCATTCCCGTCCCGGACTTTTCGTATTCCCGTCCCAGACTTTCGTATTCCTATCTTGGTTATCTCTTGACATATGTCACTTTCCTTTGACACTTCTTGACATTTACAGTTCCTATTGATAATTCCCTTTCCCCTTGCTTCACAATTATTGTGCCATTGCCTTCAGTCATTATTCTACCATTCTGACGCCATTCCGATTCACTCCTTCCTTTCTTCTGGAAACCCGAAACTCCGATTCATCCAATAGTACTTTAACATCTTTATATCTTCTGGACTCTTCAGTATATAAACCCACGTGTACTCTCTGATATTTCCTTAGTTCGAATATCAACTAAATCCCGTTCTTTCCTGATCCCCTCTGAACTTCCCCAGTCCTTAAGTTGATCTTAGGATTGATCTCTACCTCTGACCCCCCAATCCGAAATCAAGGAACAGAACTCGTACAGGGGTGCAGCACATAAGCTGAAGCTGAAGTTCCTTACCACTCCGACCCCCCTCAGGAATTCCCGCCAACCCCGCTTTCTCTGCACTCTGGACAATCTGGGAATTCCGGGAATGAACCCGGACTTAACAATAAGCTGAAGCCAAAGTTCCTTACCCCTCTAACCCCCCTCAGGGATTCCTGACCAACCCTGCCATTCCACGCACTCTGGACTATCCGGGAATTCTGGGATTGAACCTGGACTTGACACCTGCCACACTCACTAAACTCCACATGGTTTTGCAAGGCATTGATGTGCATTACTGGCAATGCAAGTCTGAGTTCAACCACAAAGCAAAACCTGCCAATCTGCCTTCTACAAAAACTCACACTTTGTCCTCTGCCAAGTCTGCACCCAATCCTGCCAACTCCACCTCCACTAGTAATTCTGACTCCAAGGAAAAAGCCTTGCCTCCACATCCTTCCCAGACTGACCTCTCACAGAAGCTTGGCAAAGACAGTAAGTTGACCTCCAAGGAGCAAAAGCACCACTTTGACCTAAAGCTCTGCATGTTCTGTGGTGCCTCTGGCCAGATGACCAAGAACTGCTGCAAGTCCACCTCCAAGGCACCCAAAGCCCCCACTGTTACCACCTCCACTCTGCTAGACACTACCCAGCCTGCCTCCATTTCCAAGGTGAAACATAGTCCACAACTCCCAAGACTCTGCATGGGATGGGGGTTGTGTTGACTTTGACCATGCACCAAAGGAGATGAAACTCAATATGTCCACTCTTTTAGATTCCGGTGCAAGTGATTGTTTTATTGATACTACCTTTGTTACAAAAAACATAAACAAAACTTATTCTGTTCTGCCCATTCTGCTCCAATTATTTGATGGTACTTCAAGTTCTTACATTACCAAAGCCATAGATCTTTCTGTTCATTTCTCCACCAGTGATATTACCTCCACTACATCTTATGTGACTCCATTGGACTCTGCCTGCTCACTTGTTCTAGGACATAACTGGCTCACCCACTACAATCTGTTGATTGACTGGGTATTGGGCAGTATCACATTCTGATCAATCCAGCAGCAAGTGCCAAGGCCTCTGACATCATCCCCACAACCCCCAAAACATCTGCTGGTTGTCTCCAACTCTGCCAATACACCATGTTTATCTGACTACATGGCCCCTTACATTACTCTCATCAATGTGCCCACTTTTGTGCTTGTATGCTGATTAGAAGGCTCTGTGCAGTTCAGCCTGCACCTCCGCTCCAGTGAAAGTAAGCTCTGCACATCCTCTGCCAAAGTTGACCCATTAGATCTTTCTGCTGTTCTGTTGGATTACCATGACTTCACTGATGTGTTCAGCAAGAGCAAAGGCTCCCAGCTTGCCTCACATCACAAACATGACCTCAAGATCAAACTGGAAAAAGGAGCCTCCCCTCCACTTGGAATTCTCTATTCCCTCTCTGCCACCAAGTTCACTTCCCTCCACACCTTCCTAGACATTGCCAACAGCTTCATCTACCCCACATCCTCTGCTCACATAGCTCCAGTCCTCTTTGTTTGCAAGAAGGATAGATTGCTCTGCCTTTGTGTTGACTTCCAGGGACTCCACAAAATCACAAAGAAAAACTGTTACCAACTTCTGCTCATCTCCAACCTCCTTGACTCTCTGAGCCACAGAAAAGTCTACATCAAAATCGACCTCTGGCATGCCTACCTGTCACATCCCAAGACTTTCCCTACTCATACAACACACTTCTGGCCCCTTGTAATCAAACCCCAAACCCTGGACTTTACCTTGAAAGATTTTCACCTTAACCTGATATCCCAAATCCTGTCCTGGACTTTTGTATTCCTGTCCCAGACTTTCATACTCCTATCTCGGCTATCTCTTTGACATCCCTTGACACTTACAGCTCCTATCAATAATTCCCTTCCCCCTGCTTCACAATTATCGTGCCATTGTCCTTAGTTATTGTTCCATCATTCTGGTGCCATTCCAATTCAATTCACCCTTATTATACTCCAGAAACCTGAAACCCCAATTTATCTGATATACTTTAACAGTTTTATATCTTCTGGACTCTTCAGTATATAAACCTGCATGTACTCTGTGATATTTCCTTAGTTTGAATATCAACTAAATCCTGTTTTGTCCTCCAAAGTCTTTGCTTTACTCTGAAACCCCTCTCAGTCCTTAAGTTGAACTTAGGATTGTCTTCTGAACCTCTGCCTTGAAATTAAGGGACAGAACTCATACAGGGGCACAGCACATAAGCTGAAGCCAAAGTCCCTTGCCCCTCCAACCCCTTATGCCTTTCCCCGCTTTAGGACTTTCTGGAAATTCAGGGATTGAACCTGGACTTGACACTACCACCTCATGCACATTGCACCTGGAGACAAATGGAAGACTGCCTTCTGTACCTGCTATGGCTTCTATGAGTGGCTTGTAATGCCATTCAGCCTGACCAACACCCTGGTAGCTTTCCAGTGGTTCATCAACATCATCTTTGCTAATATGCTCAATGTTTTCACTATAGTCTATCTGGACAACAACCTCATCTATTCTCAGGGCATGACCTCTCACAAAGAGCACATCTGCAAGGTACTCTGTTGACTCCAGAAACACAGACTATATGCCAAACCAGAAATATGTGAGTTCCACACCACCTCCATTGAATATGTGGGGTACTTCCTCTTCTCTAGCAACCTCACAATGTCCACTAACAAAGCCAAAGCTACTGTATCTCCAACTGGCTGGAACTTTCGCCAACTTCTACTACTGCTTTATCTTCAATCACTCCAACATTGTTGTTCTGCTCACCCACCTGACACGCAAAAACACCCCATGGAAATTCTCCAATAACTGCCACTCTGCTTTCCAGCACTTGAAAGACACCTTCACCTCTGCCCCCATACTTACTCACTAGGTGCCCAACACCCCTATCATCTCCATCACCTCCTTACATTGCTTAATTCCAAATTCCTCTTGTTCCTGTTCCTATTCCCTGATTATCATTAGCAAGTGCTTCTCTGCCCACTCTGTTATACATATATACCTAGTTTTTACTTTGGATTCCTCAGTCGTTCTTTGCCCCTCTTTGGCAGCAGCTGAGGTGAGTTTACTTATACCTATTTGCTACTCCTAGCTAATCCCTAGTAGTCTGGGCAATCACTGCCCTCTTATAGGTGAATAGAGTTGTTCTTTGCCCCTCTTTGGCAGTGGCTGAGTCTGGGAAATAACTGCCCTCTTATAGTTTTTGTCAATACTGCCCAATACCCAGTCAATCAACAGATTGTAGCGGGTGTCACATCCCGAAACTTCCCTAACCCATCCGGCCCAATTCCGAACCCCTATGACCAAATCCTGAATCCCGGCCCTCAGACTTTACCTTAGACGAATTCTCTTTCATCGGACATTCCGAACCCCGTACTTCCCGTCCTGGACTTTCCATATTCCTATCTCGGTTATCTCTTGACATATGTCACTTTCCTTTGACACTTCTTGACATTTACAGTTCCTATCAATAATCCCCTTTCCCCTTGCCTCACAATTATTGCACCATTGCCTTCAGTCATTATTCTACCATTCTGACGCCATTCTGATTCATTCCTTCCTTTCTTCCAGAAACCTGAAACTCCAATTCGTCTGACATACTTTAACATCTTTATATCTTCCAGACTCTTCAGTATATAAACCCATGTGTACTGTCTCATATTTCCTTAGTTCAAATATCGACTAAATCCTGTTCTTTCCTGATCTCCTCTGAACTTCCTTGGTCCTTAAGTTGATCTTAGGATTGATCCCTATCTCTGACCCTCCGCTCCGAAATCAAGGAACAGAACTCGTACAGGGGCACAGCACATAAGCTGAAGCCGAAGTTCTTTACCACTCCGACCCCCCTCAGGAATTCCCGCCAAACCCCACTTCCTCTGCATTCCGGACAATCCAGGAATTCCAGGAATGAACACGGACTTAACAGTGAGCAGAACAATGATATCGGAGTAGTTGAAGATGAAACAACAGTAGAAGTTGGTGAAACTGCGGAAGGACTGAATGTCCTTGACTTTCCAGGGTTTGGGCCAATCTCGGACTGCCTGGACTTTCTCCAGGGACATGGTCAGTCCCTGGGGAGAGAGATGATAGCCCAGGTATTTGACGGAGTCCAAGTGCCACTCACATTTCTTCAGTTTGGCATAAAGTCTGTGTTTCCGGAGCTGCCAGAGGACATGTTTTTGTGAGAAGCCATGTCGTTGGAATAGATGAGGATGTCATCGAGGTAAACCACGACGCAGACATCTAGGAGGTCTGTGAAGATGCTATTGACGAACCGCTGAAAAGCTGCAGGGGCATTGGTGAGCCCAAAGGGCATCACCAGCCACTCGTACGAGCCATAGCAAGTCCGGAAGGCGGTTTTCCACTCATCCCTGGGAGCGACACAGACAAGGTGGTATGCATGACGGAGGTTGATTTTTGTATATACCTTGGCGCAGCTAGGGGAATTGAGGAGGTCGGAGATCAGGGGTAAGAGATAGCAGTCCTTCTTCATGACTTTGTTGAGACCTCGGAAATCCACACAGAGGTGGAGGTATCTGTCCTTCTTGCGGACAAAGAGGACAGGAGCATTGTGGGTGGATTTGGACTGGCAGATGAAGCTGTAGTTGAGGTGTTCATCTATGAATTCCCGGAGGGACTCGAGTTCTGTAGCGGAAACTGGGTAGACAGTCCTGAGAGGAGGGGAAGCACCTTCCTCTAAGTCAATCTTGAGGTTGAATTCCCTGTGGGGCGGAAGGGTATCAGCCTTGCGCTTACTGAAGACATCGGAAAAATCATGATAGTCTGGAGGGATGGAGGAAAGATCAACTTCTTTGGGGGTTTCGGAAATTCCGGAGTTCCAGGATATGGAACGGAGTTTGGAGTCCTGGGGACGGAGGTGAATGCTGAACTGCTCAGAACCATCAAGTTTGCATGTGCACACAAAGGCAGCAGCATTGACAAACGAGATGCAAGGAGCTTTGCAAGGTGGCTTGTCGGGAGTGTTGGAGTGAGATGGGGGACCGGGGTCT
Organism: Gyrodon lividus; assembly: GCA_014904945.1. Lineage (NCBI taxonomy): Eukaryota > Fungi > Basidiomycota > Agaricomycetes > Boletales > Gyrodontaceae > Gyrodon > Gyrodon lividus. The sequence goes on from MU127422.1 coordinate 286,760, forward strand.
GGAATCTCCGGAGGTGACGTTGGGGGTGTTGGCAAGTCTTGAGCCAGCGTTTGGAAAGTAATACTGCTCAGTACCCAGTCAATCGACGGATTGTAGCGGGTGAGCCAGTTGTGTCCTAGAACAAGGGAACAAGATGAATCCAACAGTGTAACATAAAATGTATTGGAGGTGACAAAGCCGGAAGAGAAACAAACGGAAAGGTCAACAGCACGGGTAATCGTAGAATTGGAAGTACCATCAAAAAGTTTCAAAGAAATAGGAGGAATGGAGTATGTCGAAAATGGTGCTTGTCAACAAAAGTAGTATCAATGAAACAATCAGTAGAACGACAATCTAACAAAGCAGGAAAAGCGGAAATTTCGGAAAGGTTGGAAAGAGAAACAAGAGGCATAAGGGCCTTGGGATCATAAAGAGCGAATGTGTTGAGACAGGTCTCCATAAGTGCACGGTGGGGTTCAACACAGCCTCTTTCCTGTGTGGAGTCAGGAAGGCTGTGCCCTAATTTTTTGCCTCAGGGGTAGAGGCCTCCAGTTTGGCTTCCGGAGCGGGGGAGGTTGTCGCTGCGTGGGAAGTGGACTTCTGGCAGTCCTTAGCTACATGTCTGGCCACTCTGCAGAACATGCACAGCTTGAGGTCAAAGCAGTGTTTGCGTTCCTTGGAGGTGAGGCGTCTGTCCTTCCCGAGTTTACTGGAGAGGTCGGATGTGGGTTTGGGGGCAGAGGACTTTGCTGACAAGGACGTGGAAGTGTTGGATGGAGTGATGGGTTTCAGAGATGAAGTGGTCGGAGTACTTTTGGAAGTGGAGGACTGGTTTCCGGAGGGTCGGACTTGCGTTCCCAATATCTCCCATCAATAGTCTGGGAGAGAGTCCAGAGCTCTCCTATGGAGCACAGTTTTCCGATGCAGGAAAGCTTGTCTTTGATGCGATCCAAAGTCCATTGTAGAAGTGGTGTCAGAGGGCTCCCTCACCGTAACCCCAGACCTGGGAGGCTAGGCGATTGAATTCTACCACATATTTGTTGATATGCTGGGAGTCTTTCATGGATAGGTGGTCGAGTTGGTGTTCGGCATCACCAATGGGGTCGTGGGGGCTGAAATTGGTCTGGAGCTCGAGGACGAATTCCCAATAGTTGTCCATCTGGAGGAGGTTGGGCTCGAACCATTCGAGGGCCATACCTTTTAGGTAAGACTGGGTGAAGGTGACTTTTGCGTGGTCAGTCCGGAATGCACAGGGACGGTCCCGGAAGTTCAGCTCACATTGGACCAAGAAGGCCTGCAGCTTGCAAGGGTCAGTCCCATTGAAGGTGTTGGGTTCCCGCACCTTTGTGCATGGAGATGAGGAGTTTTTGGATTTGCGGTCGTGATGCAATAAATCAGCGAGGCTGCGGACTGCGTTTGCAAGCACCATGATAAGGTTAGGCGGGATTGCATTGGAGGGGTCGGGGTTGTCCCCACTGCCATTCCCGTCATCAGAGGGGTGACGACCTGCGGGAGTAGGGGTGGAGATGATTTGTGACGGAGGTCTGGCCTGAGAGGTAGAGGTTGATGAATGATGAGCAGAAAAGCTTCAGAATTGTTCGGAGACATCAGGGCCTCGATGCAAGGTCATCAGGGAGTGCAGGGCGTCTTCTTGGGCTGCCTCCAACTGAGCTACATTGATGGTTTGCATACTGCGTGTTTGGGCACGAGTCTGGATAGTTCTAGATGTGCAGATAAGATATGATGTTAGCGAACTTGTAGAGGTTTGAGTTTGAATATACTGTTAAGTCCGGGTTCGTTACTGGAATTCCTGGATTGTCTGGAGTGTGGAGAAAGCGGGGTTGGCGGGAATTCCTCAGGGGGGTCGGAGTGGTAAAGAACTTTGGCTTTAGCTTATGTGCTGCGCCCCTGTATGAGTTCTGTTCCTTGATTTCGGAGCGGAGGGTCAGAGATAGAGATCAATCCTAAGATCAACTTAAGGACCGAGGAAGTTCAGAGGGGATCAGGAAAGAATGGGATTTAGTTGATATTTGAACTAAGCAAATATCAGAGAGTACATGTGGGTTTATATACTGAAGAGTCTGGAAGATATAAAGATGTTAAAGTATGTCAGACAAATCGAAGTTTCAGGTTTCTGGAAGAAAGGAAGGAATGAATCAGAATGGCATCAGAATGGTAGAATAATGACTGAAGGCAATGGTGCAATAATTGTGAGGCAAGGGGAAAGGGGATTATTGATAGGAACTGTAAATGTCAAGAAGTGTCAAAGGAAAGTGACATATGTCAAGAGATAACCGAGATAGGAATACAAAAGTCCAGGACGGGAATACGGAAAGTCCAGGACGAGAAGTACGGGGTTCGGAATGTCCGATGAAAGAGAAATTGTCTAAGGTAAATTCCGAGGGCCGGGATTTGGGACTTGGTCATAGGGGCTCGGAATTGGGCCGGATGGGTTAGGGAAGTTTTGGCATGGGACTCTCACCCGACTCACTTGGAAAAATGCCCCGTGGAACTTCGACGATTCCTGCTGCTCTGCCTTCACCCAAGCCCCTATCCTTACTCACTGGATTCCGGACTGTCCTATCACGGTCGAAACCAATGTTTCAGACTACACTATTGTGGGAATCCTCTCGATCTGGTGTCCGGACGAGGAATTCCACCCTGTCGCGTTCTACTCCTGCACCCTGACAGCCCCCGAACTCAACTATGACACTCATGATAAGGAGCTCCTTGCTATCCATGAAGCTTTCTGGCATTGGCGTCACTATTTTGAAGGTTCTGGCACCCCTATCAACATCGTTACCGAGCACAAAAATCTGGAACATTTCTCCACCTCCAACGTCCTGACCTGCCAGCAAGCCCGCTGGTCAGAATTCCTATCCCAGTTCAACCTCGTCATCCGATTCTGCCCCGGACACTTAGGAGCTAAGCCCGACTCCCTCACTAGATGCTGGGATGTCTACCCAAAAGAGGGGGATAAGGACTATGCTCACATCAATCCCCATAACCTCCATCTGGTGTTCACACAGGAACAGCTTGCCTCGTCCCTACAAGCCACTATCCTACTCGCCCCGGTCCTCTGGGCCACGTCCCTGCTTGACATTGAAGACATTCACAAGGACATCCTAGATTCCCTGTCCTCCAACCCCATAGCTTCCCTCCATCTTCTGGACTTGTTGGACTCCCAGTGGGCTGTCAACCCAGAAGGTTTCCTGACCCTCGATAATCGCATCTTTGTCCCGGAAGCTAAGGGCCTCCGTCTTTGCATCCTCTGGTACAAGCACGACCACCCCCTATCTGGACATTTTGGGCAGAACAGGACATTAGAGATCGTCTGCCAGGAATACACCTGGCCAGGCCTCCGCACCTTTGTCAAGGATTATGTCAGTTCCTGCACTTCCTGCACCCGAGCTAAAACTCCAAGACACCGCCCCTACGGACTGCTCAAGCAACTCTCAATCCCCGAAAAGCCCTGGAATTCCATTTCCATGGACTTCATCGAGCAACTCCCATCTTCCGGCGGATATACCACAATCCTCGTAGTCATTGACTGCCTTTCCAAACAATCCATATTCATTCCCACTCACGACACTATCGACTCTCCGAGCCTCACGAAACTATTCCTGCTCCACGTGTTTTTCAAGCATGGAGTTCCCTTCCATATCACCTCCAACTGGCGTTCTGAGTTTGTCTCTCACTTCTTCCATTCCCTCGGGAAAGCCCTCGACATCCGACTCCACTTCACTTCAGGATACCACCCCAAAGGCGATGGGCAAACAGAACGGGTGAACCAGACCCTCAAGCAGTATCTCCAAATCTACTGCAACTACCAACAGGACAATTGGTCGGAACTCCTACCCCTTGTGGAATTTGCTTACAATAATGCCCCTAGTGCTACCACAGGAGTATCCCCGTTCTTTGCTAACAAAGGTTACCACCCTAATGTCTTGGTCTACCCCGAACAGGATCTGACCTCATCCTGCACCCACGAATATGCAGTCGACCTACAGGAACTCCACGAATTCCTATGCGTGGAAATGGCCCACGCTCAGCAATGCTACCAAGGACCCACAGATTCCCGACGACTTCCGGATCAGAGATGAAGTACTTCCGTTCCACTCACCTCTCCAAGAAACTCTCGGAAAAGAACCTCAGCCCCTATCCAATCATTGCCCAAGCCGGACCCCTGTCCTTCACCCTCCGACTCCTGGACTCCATGTGTGCTGTCCATCCCATTTTCCACATCTCCCAGTTAGAACCCACAACTCCGAACACCATCCCGAATCGGGTCCAACCCCCACCTCCCCCAGTCAAAGTCAATGGAGAACCCAAATATGAAATTGCCGAAATCCTAGACTCCAAAATCGACCGCCGATGCAGGAATTGCCAACTCCTGTACCTGGTAAGGTGGGCAGGTTACGAAGGGACTGATGAAGAAACTGCCTGGATCCTTGTGACCAAGCTCGCTCACGCATCGGAACTTGTCTCGGACTTTCACTCTGCATATCCCGGAAAGTCCAGACCCCTTAGGTCACTCGGATGAGGACGGAAATATGATTTTTGATTCGCCAAAACAAAACTATGCTAATTATACATGAGGAAACCAATGGGACACTACACTACCTCCCCATCTCCATTCTCCTCACCTCCCTCCTCACCCTCATCCTCCTCCTCATCCCCATCCTCCCCATCTGTCCCCTGACCATCATCCCTCTCCTTCCCCTTCCACTCTGACACCCCCCAGCCTTCTCCGGACTCCCCAAGACACCAGGAAGGTTGCCAGGCTATCTGACAGCACCTGCTAGATTCCCGACAGCTGGGCCACAATGGCCCCCTGGTATGCCTCGTCGGCCCGCCTCTGGGCCTTGTAAGACTCCATCAGGGCCCTGAGCAGGTCCTGGTGCTCCTCGTCCTCCTCACCCTCCCCTTCGTTCTCCTCCCAGGCCTCCAGACTCTTCTGCCTCCACCTCTTCCAGTCCTTCCCTCCGCGTGGTGGCACCACTTCCACGGCCACCCACTTCCCTGCTCCGGCCTCCTGGCACGATGAGTGTGCTTGCAAGCACCTTGCACATGTCCATGACCTCCTGGTCTTTGGGCCCAGACACGGTACCCCCGCCCTCACACAGGCCTTGCAGGGAGTATTGGCCCCGGGGAGCCAACCCCCAGGCCTCCCCACACTCACCTGCGACAGCCCCGCCTCGGACCCCTTCAGCAATGCACTCACCCCGTGCCTCTGCTACTCCTGTGACCCCTGCCACAATCTTTCGGCTGTGATCCTCACAACCTCCACCTCCACTTTCCTCCTCCGCTTTTTTCCGTGCTTCCTCCTCAAGCTTCCGCCTCGCCTCCTCATGCTTTTCCGCCTCCCGCCAGGCTTTCTTCTCCCTGGCCTCCCGAATCCTGCGGGCAGACTCCCGCATGCGTTCTTCCTCCTCTTGTTGGAGATGGGCTATTTCGTCATTGGATTGTGAGTGAGTAGACATGTTGGATGGTGGAATTAAACAACAGGCAGTCAATGGTCGCACGGCACCTCAGATCCATCCCTGCCTTTCAAACTCCGCTATACTTCTATTTCCTATCATGGACTCCTATCCAGGCACTCAAGGGTTCGTGCCTAAGAGGGGGATACTGTCACATCCCGAAACTTCCCTAACCCATCTGGCCCAATTCTGAACCCCTATGACCAAATCCCAAATCCCGGCCCTCGGACTTTACCTTAGATGATTTCTCTTTCATTGGACATTCCGAACCCCGTACTTCTCGTCCCGGACTTTCCACATTCCCATCCCGGACTTTCTGTATTCCTATCCTGGACTTTCGTATTCCTATCTTGGTTATCTCTTGACATTTACAGTTCCTATCGATAATTCCCTTCCCCCTTGCTTTGTAATTATTGCGCCATTGACTTCAGTCATTATTCTACCATTCTGACACCATTCCGATTCATTCCTTCCTTTCTTCCAGAAACCCGAAACTCCGATTTGTCTGACATACTTTAACATCTTTATATCTTCCGGACTCTTTAGTATATAAACCTGCATGTACTCTCTGATATTTCCTTAGTTCGCTAAATCCTGTTCTTTCCTGATCCCCTCTAAACTTCCTCGGTCCTTAAGTTGATCTTAGGATTGATCTCTATCTCTGACCCTCCACCCCGAAATGATGGAACAGAACTCATACAGGGGTGCAGCACATAAGCTGAAGCCAAAGTTCCTTACCACTCCAACCCCCCTCAGGAATTCCTGCCAACCCCGCACTCCAGACAATCCGGGAATTCCAGGAACAAACCCGGACTTAACAGCAGGTGAGCCAGTTGTGTCCTAGAACAAGGGAACAAGATGAATCCAATGCAGTCACATAAATGTATCAGAGGTGACAAAGCCAGAAGGGAAACAATGGAAAGGTCAACAGCATGGGTAATCGTAGAATTAGAAGTACCATCAAAAAGTTTCAGTGGAATAGGGGGAACAGAATATGGGAAAATGGTGCTTGTTAATGAAAGTAGTATCAATGAAACAATCAGTTGAACCACAATCTAATAAAGCGGAAACAGCAGGAATTTTGGAAAAGTCAGGAAAAGATATAAGTGGCATAAGGGCCTTGGGATTGTAAAGAGTGAACATGTTGAGATGGGTTTCCATAGGTGCATGGTGGGATTTAATGCAGCCTCCTTCCCATGTGGAGTCCGGACAGCTATGCTCTATTTTTTGCCTCAGGGGTAGAGGCCTCTGGTTTGGTTTCCAGAGCAGGGGAGATTTAGCTGCATGGGCTTTGGACACACAAAAAGTTGACTTCTGGCAATCCTTAGCCATATGAGCTGTGACTCCGCAATACCTATACAGCTTGAGGTTGAAGCAATGTTTGCGTTCCTTGGAGGTGAGGTGTCTGTCCTTCCCGAGTTTACTGGAGAGGTCTGATGGGGGTTTCGGAATAGGAGCGGAGTATTTCCCCTTAGAGAATGATGAGGACATGGCAGGTTTTGAAGATGAAGTGGTGGGAGTGCTTTTGGATGTGGAGGACTGGTTTCTGGAGGGTCTGATCTGGTGAGGGACTTTGGACTTGCATTCCCAGTATCTCCCATTGATAGTCTGGGTGAGAGTTCAGAGTTCTCCTAGGGAGCAGGGTTTTCCAATGTGGGAAAGCTCACCTTTGATGTGATCAAGGAGTCCATTGTAGAAATGATGTCGGAGGGCTCCTTCACCATAACCCCAGACCTGGGAGGCTAAGCGATTGAATTCCACCATGTACTTGTTGATGTGCTGGGAGTCTTTCATGGAAAGGTGGTCAAGTTGGTGTTCTGCATCACCAATGGGGTCATGGGGGCCAAAGTTGGTTTTGAGCTTGAGAAAAATTCCCTGTAATTGTCCATCTGGAGGAGATCAGGCTTGAACAATTCAAGAGCCATACCTTTTAGGTAGAACTGGGCAAAGGTGACCTTTGTGTGGTCAGTCCAGAAAGTGCAGGGATGGTCCTGGAAATTCAACTTGCATTGGACCAGGAAGGCCCACACCTTGTGGGGATCAGTCCCATCAAAGGTGCCTGATTCCTGAACCTTCATGCATGGAAAAGAGGAGTTTTTGGATTTGCAGTCATGGCAAGATAACTCAGCAAGGCTGTGAACTGTGTTTGCAAGCGCCATGATGGGATTTGGCGGAATTGCATCATCCAGGTTGTTGTTGAAGGGATTGTTGTCATCGTGGTTGTTGGGGTTAGGGGTTGGGGTCATTGTCGCCACCATTCCTGTCATCAGAGGGGTCCAGGGCACCCCCAAAGGGGTAACAACCTGCGGAAGTAGGGGTGGAGATGCTCCAAGATGGGGCTCTAGCCTGAGATGTGGAAATTGATGTACAACAAGCAGAGAAGCTTCAGAATTGTTTGGTGACGTTGGGGCCGCAACATGAGGTCATCAGGGAGTGCAGTGCATCTTCTTGGGCTGCCTCTGACTGAGCTGCATTGATGCTTTGCATACTGTGTGTTTGAGCATGAGTCTGAATAGTTGTGGACATTTGGTAAAGAAGTGATGATAGTGAACTCTAAACCAATTGGGGTTTCAGGCTTCTGAAGTATAGTAAGAAGATGAATCAGAATGGCATCAGAATGATGGGATGATAACTGAGGATGATGGTGCAATAATTGTGAAGCAGGGGGAAAGGGAATTATCAATAGGAACTGTAAATGTCAAGGAATGTCAAAGGAAAGGAACATATGTCAAGAGATAGCCAAGACAGGAGTACAAAAGTCCAGGATGGGAATACAAAAGTCTGGGATGGGAAACATGTAATTCAGGATATCAGGTGAAGGTGAAAATCTTCTAAGGTAAAGTCCGGGGTTCAGGGTTCGGGATTTGATCATAAGGGGTTGGAAGTGTGTTGTATGGGTAGGGAAAGTTTCAGAATGTGACAATTCATGTCCGTATTGAGCATGCCTTTGCTGCTTCTTCCAGGGAAGGTTGATGATTCTAACATGTTATTTCACAAAAGAACATATGTATGATACAATGTACTTCAGGAAATAAAGAAGGGGGAGAGGGGAAGAACAATAACAACTTTGATGACACAAGAACATATAAGGGGGAGGGGGAAAATGCTGTATACTTGTTAGAAACCACCACCAGCATCTGATGTACCCTGATGCAGCTTTGCAAGCTCAAGCTCAAGTGCCAGAGTCTCTTTTTTCTCCTTGTGGCTGCTAGTTTCAGCCTGCTTGAGCTGGATTTCCTGTTGCATCCTTTCTATCTGACACTGGTGGACAATGGCAGCATTAGCTTGCTCACTGCTTTGCTCCTCATGGGAAAATGACTGTTCACTATGGTGATGCTCATGGTCAAGTTTGATGTGGAGGCAATTCTTGAGCTGGAGCACAACAAGCCTATCTTAATGCATATTATCCACTTCTTTGAGGATGGACTGGATGTGGTGCTGGGCACTGACCTTTGTGTACTTCCTGCTGCTGGTACCACTTTGTGATATCATTTGAGTTGAGCTCATAATGCTCATACCCAAGGAGCTAATGGGGGTACAAGAACTGCAGCCAGTGGATGATGACAAGTTTACTGATGTGCTACGATATTGTCCAGATCCCACCAAAAGATGAGGGCTGCAACTGTGTGTTGGGGTAGGAAGTCAGAAAACAGAGTGGTTGTCCACAGTGGGTGTTGGAGCCTTGTTTGGGTGCATGAATTTGGGAGGTGGAGGTGATGGCATCAGTGACTTTTCAGGCTCCTGCATCATCAGATGTTAGTAGTGGGCACAAGGGGATTTTGCAAATGTACTTGTTTTTTTTCCAGCCAGCTTCTCACACCCCAGATTGCCTCTATCCACTATTATCCCTTTGTTATCATTGTCATAGTACCCACCATCAATGACCAAGTCTATCTGGGCATGTCCTTTGCCCTTATCAGTGGTAGGAGTGGGTGCTGTTTCGTCATCTGGCAGGAGTGCAGGCTGATCATTGAGATTGGGGTGGGGAAGGGGCTCCTGGGTGGCTGGTGGTTCAGAAGGGTTGTCTTGATGACTGATAAGAGTTGAGCCCTGCATGAGGGACCCAGTGTGGAATTGATGGTGGCTTTTGGGGAAATAGATGGAATACCCTTCCATAGACCATGGAGGTCTGTGTACCAGGGGAACATAGATCTCTTGCTTATTGCTACCAGAGGGTTGGTTGTCCTTGAGGGTGGGGAGTGCCCTTGTCCTCTGAGAAGAGAACAATGCAATCAATGTGTGGTCAACTAACCATTGGACCATCTTGCTGGTGTGACCTGGAGCAATAGCCATCTCCCAGTGGACATGGAAGGTACTTGAGGACTTGGCTGTGCCACTAGCATTCCCACAACCACAATTGTGCCTATGTAATCCTCATTCTGTATGTCCTCTGGAGCTGCTTGAAGATGGGGCTAGGAGGTCCTTGGCCATTGGTGAGGTGAGCTGCAATTGCTCTGAGTGTTGTAGCTGAAGGCGAAGGGGAGGCATGGGTTTTCAATCTCCGACACCAAGCTGTCAATGAACCATGATAGTTTATTGATAGCCAACTTACTCTAAACTTAGCAAATCAAGCCAACATTGAATGCCACTATTCTGCACTGTTGTCACATCCTGAAACTTTCCCTACCCATACAACACACTTCCGGCCCCTTATGATCAAACCCCAAACCCTGAGCCCTGGACTTTACCTTAGAAGATTTTCACCTTCCCTTGATATCCCAAATCCCATATTTCCTATCCCTGACTTTTGTACTCCTATCTTGGCTATCTTTTGACATATGTTCCTTTCCTTTGACATCCCTTGACATTTACAGTTCCTATTGATAACTCCCCTCCCCCCTGCTTCACAATTATTGTGCCATCATCCTCAGTTATCATTCCATCATTCTGATGCCATTCTGATTCATCCTCTTACTATACTCCAGAAACCCAAAACCCCGATTTGTCCAATATACTTTGATGGTTTTATATCTTCTGGACTGTTCAGTATATAAACCTACCTTTACTCTGTAATATTCCCAACCCATCCGACCCAATTCCAGCCCCCTATGATCAAATCCCAAATCCCAAGCCTCGGACTTTACCTTAGAAGATTTCTCCTTCATCAGACATTCTGAACCCCATATTTCCCATCCCAGACTTTCATATTCCCATCTCGGCTATCTCTTGACATATGTCACTTTCCTTTGACATTCCTTGACATCTACAGTTCCTATCAAACTTGACAGGAATGAGGACACTTTCAGACATGCCCCTTGCTTCATTCACTAGATATTTCCACAAAATGCTCTTTTTCCTCCCTGCCATTCTACACCAAACATATCCATATCCTAGTTGATGACAAGATCCACACAAAGGTTCACATGAACCCATGGTTCTGGCCCTTTTTGAAGGATGCTGTGGGTGCTATATACAGTAGTCACATCAATGTGGCACCTTCTGCAAGATCTTGGATGGCATTTCGGAACTGCAAAGGTTTTGTCTCGCAAAATTGTCTTTTTGCCTGTGACTCTGAGATGCTCTTCATATATACACTTGACAAAAACTATAAGAGGGAAGTGATTGCCCAGAATACTAGCGATTAGCTAGGAGTAGTAAATAGGTATAAGTAAACTCACCTCAGCCGCTGCCAAAGAGGGGCAAAGAACGACTGAGGAATCCAAAGTGAAAACTAAACTAAGTACATATATATAGCAGAGTGGGTGGAGAAGCACTCACTAATGATAATCAGGGAATAAGAACAGGAACAAAAAGGAGTTGGGATTAAGTGATGTAAGACAGTGATGGAGTGTCCCTGGAGGCTTGGGAATGATGACAAGAAAAGGAGGATGGAGTGTAATAAGAGTCTGCACAAGTTCCAGATTGATTTTGAGCAGACACTGAGATTCCAAGCAGTTCTGCCTGGCAGCAGAGTGGAGGTAGGAACTCTGGAATTCTGGACATGCAGAGGTACCAATTCTGACATTCCAGAAATGCGGAGTTAGCGTTCCAGTTTCAGAGTTCACTGTATTTTGTCACAAAGCTTACTTTTGTTGGAGCGGAGGTGCAGGCTAAACTGCATAGAGCCTTCTAATTGGCATGTGAGCAGAAAATCAGGCACATTGATGAGAGCAATGTGAGGGGCCTTGCGGTTAGAGAAACATGGTGTATCGGTGGAGGAGATTGCAGAGGTTGTGGAGATGATGTCAGGGATGTTGGCACCTGTGTCACATCCCGAAACTCTCCTAACCCATCTGGCCCAATTCCGGCCCAATTCCGGATACTGTCACATCCTGAAACTTCCCTAACCCATCTGGCCCAATTCCAACCCCCTATGATCAAATCCCGAACCTGAGCCTCGGACTTTACCTTAGAACATTTATCTTTCATCGGACATTCCAAACCCCGTATTTCCTGTCCCGGACTTCCGCATTCCTATCTTGGCTATCTCTTGACATATGTCACTTTCCTTTGACACTTCTTGACATTTACAGTTCCTATCGATAATTCCCTTTCCCCTTGCCTCGCAATTATTGCGCCATTGCCTTCAGTCATTATTCCACCATTCTGACACCATTCCAATTCATTCCTTACTTTCTTCCGGAAACCCGAAACTCCAATTTGTCCGACATACTATACTTTAACATCTTTATATCTTCCAGACTCTTCAGTATATAAACCTGCTTGTACTCTCTGATATATCCTTAGTTCGAATATCAACTAAATCCCATTCTTTCCTGATCCGCTCCACTCTGAACCTCCTCAGTCCTTAAGTTGACCTTAGGATTGATCTCTGACCCTCTGCTCCAAAATCAAGGAACAGAACTCATACAGGGGCACAGCACATAAGCTGAAGCCAAGGTTCCTTACACCTCTGACCCTCCTCAGGAATTCCCGCCCTGCTCCGCCCTTCCACGCACTCTGGACTATCCAGGAATTCCAGGATTGAACCCGGACTTGACAACCTGCTGCTCAATTGATCAGAATGTGATACTGCCCAATACCCTGTCAATCAATGGATTGTAGCAGGTGAGCCAGTTGTGTCCTAGAACAAGTGAGCAGGTGGAGTCCAATGGAATCACATAAAATGTAGCAGAGGGGATATTGCTGGTGGAGAAGTGAATGGAAAGATCTATAGTTCATTGACACTCTTGGCTGATATGCTCAATGTTTGCATTGTAGTATATCTGGACGACATCTTCATCTATTCTCAGGACATGGCCTCTCACAAAGAGCATATCCACAAGGTACTTCATTGACTCCAGAAGCATGGACTATATACCAAACTGGAACCATATGAATTTCACACCAACTGGGTTGAATACCTCAGCTACCTCCTTCCCCCTAGCGGCCTGACAATGTCTGCCAACAAAGTCAAAGCTATATCTGACTGGCCAGAACCCTGAAAAGTCAAGGACATACAGTCCTTCCTTGGGTTTGTGACCTTTTACTGCCACTTCATCTTCAACTACTCTGACATCATTGTTCTGCTCACCTGCCTCACCTGAAAAAAAACTCCATTGAACTTCTCCAATGATTTCTGCTCTGCTTTCCAGTGCTTGAAAGACACCTTCACCTCTGCTTCCACTCTTACTCATTGGGTACCCAATGCTCCAATCATGGTTGAGACTGATGCCTCAGACTATGCCACCGCTGGTATCTTGTCTGTCTGCTGCCCAGATGATGAACTCTGCCTAGTCATGTTCTACTCCTGGATTCTCACCACTCTGGAGCTCAACTATGACACCCATGACAAAGAACTCTTTTCCATCCATGAATATTTAGAGGGCTCTGCAACTCTGATTGATGTTGTCATGGACCACAAGAACAACTTGTAATATTTCTCCAGCTCCAAAATCCTGACATGCCACCAAGCCCACTGGTTGGAGTTCCTCTCCCAGTTCAACCTTGTCATCTGCTTCCACCCTGGAAAACTCCACATCTCTGTGGACTAACTCTGGGCCAAGTCCACACCTCCATATCTTCACTTATCTTTAACTCTTTCACCCCTGTGCCTTGTTTCTCATGCTTCACACTTTTGACAGACATTTGATGTGCATAATGTCTCCACCTTCTGATGCCTCCCATTCTGACCCCCTTTGACTTATTCCAACTTCCCTTGACACTTCCTGAGATCTTCCAACACTTCTGACTCACATTCCGCACAACTGCAGTACTCCAGTGTCACCTGTGTTTACTTATTCCCATAGTATATAAACCCTTTTTGTATTGTATTTGGCAGTTCAAATATTGACTTTGATTATTCCTCTAATCTGTCCAACTAAGTCCCCACTTGGCCACTCAAAGCTAGTCTTTCTGTTGTCACTCTGACCCTATGACATCTGGCCTCTAACCTTGCCTTCTACCTTCATCTGGACTCCACTCCATTGCTGCTCCGATAAATACCAGACTGAACTTGGGCAAGTGTGCAACACATAAGTTGAAGCCAAAGTCTGCTTCAATTCCCTGACAACTCCAGACAGCCCAGAGGAGACAGTATCTTAATAGGGATAAGAACTATGCTTAAGTTAATCTGCACAACCTCAGACCTGTTTTCACCCAAGAACAGCTTGCTTCATCCCTCTGAGCCACCATCCTCCATGCCAGTACACTGTTTGATGTTGAGCAACTCCATCAGGACATCCTATCCATGCTTCACTCCAACCAAATTGCCTCCACCCACATGTCTGATGTGTCTCACTCATGCTGGAGAGTAGACTCCAAGGGCCATCTTGCCTTCACAACCAGATCTATGTCCCAGATGTGAATGACCTCCACCTCCACATACTCTGCTACAAGCACAACCACCCCCTATCAGGACATTGATCAAAACCGAACTTAAGAACTCATCTAACACAAATACACATGGCCAGGACTCCAGACATTTGTCAAAGAATATGTCAGTTCTTGTACCACCTGTGCCTGTGCAAAAGTTCCTAGACACTGCCGTACAGACTCCTGAAGCAGCTCCCAATCCTGGAGAAGCCTTGGATTTCTTCAAACAACTCCCCATGTCCTCTGGTTTCACTGCCATCCTCATAGCCTCTCTAAACAATGTATATTCATTCTGACACACAATACCATTGCATCTCTGCAACTAGCCAAGTTATTTCTACTTCACATATTTTCCAAGCAGAGAGTTCCCTTGCATGTCACCTCCAACCAGGGTTCCCAGTTTATCTCACACTTCTCCTGCTCCCTCAGCAAAGCCCTCAACATCTGCCTCCACTTCACCTCCAGTTATTATCCAGAAGGCAACAGACAGATGGAACAGATGAACCAGACACTCAAGTAATACTTCTGAATCTACTGCAACTACCAGCCAGACAACTGGTCTGAACTCCTACCATCTGTGGAATTCACCTACTAAATGTACCAAGCGCAACTACCAGAGTATCCCCTTTCTTCACTAACAAAGGCTACCACCCCAACATCTCTGTCCATCTGCAGTTCAACAAGACCTCCCATGAGCATGCCCAGCATGCCATGGTCATTCTGCCCCCTCCACTCACTTGTTGTGTGCTGCCAGGCTCTGCATCCATGCCTTCTTCTTTCTGGCTTGCGGCAACATGACTTCCTTCCACTTCCTCCTCTACATTGGCACAACCCCTCTGGCTGCTCGCACCCATGCTTCAGTCAGTGACAACAGTCACACAACCTTGCCTTGCTGCTCCTGCCTGCCATAATTTCACAGATGACCCCCACACTCGAGCAACCAAAACATGGGGCCAGGCCCCCTGCCAACTCCGTGACTCTCAGCTGCTTGCCCTTGGAAGGGCCCAGGACTAAACTCTGTTTCAACTTCAAAAAATAGCATTAAAAAAGGGTACTAGCTACTCACCTGCAACTGTGTGACTTCCTCTGTGCACACCCTTGCCTCAATCTCCACCTTCCTTCATGGCTTGGCCTTGGCCTTGTGCCTTACCTCCTTTTCCACCTTTTGCCTTGCCTCCTCCTCTGCCCTCTGGCACTCTACCTCCTTCCATGCCTTCATGTGTCATCACTGCTCCATGCTCTTCTTCTTGAACAACTCATTGTCATCATCTTCATGCTTGCAGAGCTGTTCATTGTTCCACTTTGAGAGGTTGTTCTTTGTTGAAGACATGTTAAGCATGGTAAAATGCAGATGGAAATGCCTTCCACCCCAGTTACAGTAGCTCAAAAAACTGTCTGGATGTTTGGACACTTTTCACTAAACACAATATTTATTGTTTGATACCACCTCACCCTAACCGCAAACTATAAGTGAAATAGAGTACCTAATACTGGCTTTCTATTGGTTCAAGGATCAAGGATTGTGGATAATGTTTAATGAAATGGCAGCCATTTCAAAATGATGACTCATTCAGATAGTTTTTTGACTGTATATAAATCTAGGTATCTAGTACTTGGTATAACCTCCTTTGGCCTTGATAACTGCTTCAATCCTTCTAGGCATGCTTTCTATCCATTTTTGACACTGTTTCTTATCAATTTTCTCCCACTGCTCCACTACCATTTCCCATAATTGATGAACTCCTATAGGAGCACTCTTATAAGCTAAGAGGCATCTCTTGAGGTTATTCCAAGTGTTCCATGGAGTTAAGATCTGGAGACTGTGCAGGCCAATCCAGAAGATTGATCCCCTGCTCTTTAAACCACCTTTGGGCTCTCTTAGAGGTGTGCTTGGAATCATTATCTTGTGGCAAGATAATGTCACATTCTGAAATTTCAGATTCCTCTATACAGGTGATCATGCTGAGTATTGCCTGCATCCTTGACTTCTTAAAATTGATCCATGACCCAAAGGAGCCCCTGAACCCTTCACAGCTCACTGCTGCAGATATGGACAGTATGATTGTGGCTTGTATACAGTTGGCAAATTTTGGTATTCATCCCAGCCCTAGCAGAGCTTCCTTATGTTTCGCAGATCCCTCTCCACATACGCCATGCTGAGCATGAAGACAGTATGATTAATCTATGGTGGCAGTTGTGAAACTGATCCTCATTCCAGAAGAGCCCCAAAGGGGTCACAGCTCCCTCCCCACACATACAATGATGATGATGAAGGTATGATTTATATAGTGCTTGTATTTATTATATTAATTGATGTATCACAAGTGTCCCTCAACCCATTTCAAAACAGCTCCCTCCCTCCAAGTGATGATGATGATGAAGGTATGACTGCCATAGTCTCACATCTTCTCTGAGTCACTTCTCACAAGGTGGAGAGTCGGAGGCTGCTGCCTTACTTGATTTGGATCAGGAAGATGAAGATGGAAAGCACATAGTATATTAAGGGAACAGCTATTTACTTGATTCATAGATACTTCAAGACAAACTCCCCAATTGATTTGGGAAGCTCTCCATCCTTGTCAGGTCTGTTCCATGTTGGCTGGTCAGCTCACTGAGGGAACAGATGGGGAAAATGAAGGTGTGACTCCCTGCCATGGTGTGATCACATAATCCCTCACTCATTTTAATATAGGATCAAATCACGATCAGAGTGACTTGGAGCTGATGACAAAAACTAGGTGGTAGTTCTCCCTCTGTGTTAGGGACAGAAGCCAGCAACGGGGGTGGTTCTGACACACCAAAGAGCTGCAAGGGGAAAGCTGTTGCCCATCCTTGTGCTACAATTGAAGACAACCACCGCCATGGCCATATTTCTGGGGAAGGCATGCAAAAAGTGGTGGAACTTAAAGAACACACACTAACAGAGGCTGACAAAATAGCCAAGGAATACAGAAAGCAGTGCAGTACCATCCTCAAGTTAGTGTTAAGTCCGGGTTCATTCCCGGAATTCCCGGATTGTCCGGAGTGCGGAGAAGGCAGGGTTGGCAGGAATTCCTGAAGGGGGTCGGAGTGGTAAGGAACTTCGGCTTCAGCTTATGTGCTGCACCCCTGTACGAGTTCTGTTCCTTGATTTCAGAGCAGAGGGTCAGAGATAGGGATGAATCCTAAGATCAACTTAAGGACCGAGGAAGTTCAGAGGGGATCAGGAAAGAACAGGATTTAGTTGATATTTGAACTAAGGAAATATCAGAGAGTACACGTGGGTTTATATACTGAAGAGTCCAGAAGATATAAAGATGTTAAAGTATGTCAGACAAATTGGAGTTTCAGGTTTCTGGAAGAAAGGAAGGAATGAATCGGAATGGCGTCAGAATGGTAGAATAATGACTGAAGGCAATGGTGCAATAATTGCAAAGCAAGGGGGAAGGGAATTATCGATAGGAACTGTAAATGTCAAGAAGTGTCAAAGGAAAGTGACATATGTCAAGAGATAACCGAGATAGGAATACCGAAAGTCCAGGACGGGAATGCAGAAAGTCCGGGACGGGGAGTATGGGGTTCGGAATGTCTCATGAAAGAGAATTTGTCTAAGGTAAAGTCCGAAGGCCGGGATTCGGGATTTGATCATAGGGGTTCGGAATTGGGCCGGATGGGTTAGGGAAGTTTCGGGATGTGACAGTTAGCTGGACTGTCAGGTAGCTCAACTTGGTCTACGTCAGATTGGAATCATTATCAAGTGTGATGTGCTTTCAAGCACCCCAAGGATGAAGATGGTAAGTGGGTTATCTGTTGAACTCAAAGATGCCCATAACCATGTCCAGTTGATGCCACCATCTATTGTCAGCAATCAATGCCTCCCATTTATAGTAGTGTTGTGGAAGTGTGACAGGAAATTCCAGGGAGATTCATATATAACTGCTTCTCTGCCAAAGCCTTGTAGGGTATGTGTGCATCAGTCAGAACTTGAGAAATTAAAACCGATCAACCTGTCCATCCTCTTTATGAGAGTTCATCACCCTCTGCAGTACATTGATGGCTCAGAATTACCACCTAGGTCAGCAGGGCATAGTGGGAAATCCCAGGGAGATCTACTTACATGGCTGGTAATTCCCACACAAGCCAACAGGTTGTAGTGGGAATTTCCAGAGAGACCTACGTTGATGGCTGGGAATTACCACCTAGGTCAGCAGGTCATAGTGGGAAGTCCCAGGGAGATCTACATACATGGCTGGGAATGTCCACCTAGGTCAATAGCATATAGTAGGAATTCCTAGGGAGATCTACTTAGGTGGCTGGGAATTTCCATAGGCTATGATGGAAAATCCAATACAGGCTTTCATATGTGATTGGAAGTTTCCAACTGCACCTATATAGGCCCCTGATATCTCTCAATATTCAATTTTAATGAAGCTGGGAATTCCCACATGAATCCACAAAGCTACTTGTGAATTGTTAAAATCATCTACACAAACAGCTAGGAATCACTCCCAGTCCCACTGCCACCTTAGAAAGTTCCTATAGAAACAGTACAAAATTATCAAAATCATGTTGGGAACCCCCCTTGGCCTTGGATATTGACCCCACACACCCATGCTTGTTATCACATAGACTGATTTCATGTTGGGAGAACATTAGATTTAAAAAAAACATTTCCCAGAGTAGGCTTGGAAATTGCTGTGGGCTTTCCCTGCTAAAAACACTATCTGGGATATCCCATCAAATTTAGACCTGTTAGGACAATGGCTAACCAGGAACCTATAGGCCTAAGAGGTCTGACTTCAATGGTGATTGAAGTGTATATAAACACCTCTTGTATTCTGTATTCCACAGTTTGAATATCAACTTTGATCACTCCTCTATTCTGTCTGAATAAGTCCTCACTTTGACCACTTGAAGCAAGCCTTCTTGTTGTCACTCTGACCCTCTGACATCTGACCTCTGACTACCCTTCTACCTTTGTCACCATGCCACTCTGCCACTACTTCACTAAATACCAGACTGAACTTGAGCAAGGGTGCAACACAAGTTGAAGCCAAAGTCTGCTCCACTCAACCAACAACTCTGGACAGCCTGGAGGAGACAGTATCTTAACAATCACAGCCAAAGTTTATCAGGGTCAACATTAAATATCACCATGTCAAACTGACCATATTTCCAGGAGGCAGAAGGTGGGGATGCAACAACAGTTTGTACAGGCTCCAGTTTGCTGGCAGAGTGGAAAGATGTCTGTTGGATGTGTATGGTGTGCCAGATAGCAAGGTCTGTGAAAGGAAGATGCCAATCAAGGGGGGAGGAGCATGGCTCACCTATGGAATGTGGCAGCTTTGATGATTCTCATACAAGGTAGTAGTCACTGAGAGTACAATGGAGATTTCGAACTGTACAGTGGTGCTATAGATGGTACTTTGGTTGGCCTGGGGATCCCTGGCAGGGTCGATTGCACTGTTGCTGGCAACAAAGGTTCATGGAGGAAAAGGGACTCTGGGAAAAGTCAATAGTTCATGGGCCTTGGAGAAATAGTTGATTGGTGAATCCCAGTGAAAAATGGACATTGTGATTTCAACCCAGGCACACTAGGATCTACCAAATAGATTACCATAGATGAATTTTGTAGGGAATTTGTGCAATATCCACTGAGATACATGAAATCAATGCTGTCTCTAGAACATGACCATAAAGAACCCATGGACCTCAATAGCTCGAGCACAAGTTCAGCTGTATTCCATATAACTCATGGATCTCAACAACTTGACACACCTGTTAAGCAGCCTACAGACAAGAAATGGCAGCCCCATAAAACCAGGACTGATTGGTATATGATTTAATTTGTTTTGTAGGATAATATAGCACATATAGCACATTATGTGCTTACCAATGGTTTAACCCAGATGGAATGGCAATCAAGTTCACTGAATGCTGGAAGCATCTCAAGCAGGATCAGAAATTAGTATCTACTACCATATCTTGTTATGCATTTTTGTCTGTTCTTCATTTGGCTGACATGCTCACAACTAGAAATATCAAAAGTATTTTGGGTTACTGGTACAACATTTTCTACTGGATCATTATACTATCATACTAATTTATTTAACCGAATTTGTAGGTCTAATGACTTGTGGATCAACTTCTCTACCACTGCCATCAACAATCTTGCCTTGAGACCAATGCACTAGTAGCAAAGATGAGCCAAAGCCTGGGCAAAGCAGTAGGATGGACAAGGCAACAGATAGGGAATACGAGTAGCAGTGGCCATGATTGTGAGGCAGCAGAGCCAGTGATTGGCGTGTTTCGGGTCATATTGTACTGTTATTGTGTTTTATATTCGCTCTAAATACACAGTTTTCAGTATATTCATTTGATTTGAGGATGCTGCACAACAACTACTGAGATCTACCCAGAAAGCACTCCTCCATCAGATGCTATTACAGTCTATCTCAATAGATTTTTCATCTACCATTTGTGCCATGTGGTACTCCCATCTACTCTGATGCACTCAGGCAATGTGTCAAGTCCAGGTTCAATCCCAGAATTCCTGGAGAGTCTGGAGTGCATGGAAAGGCAAATGGGGTCGGAAATCACTGAGGGGGGGTTGGAGGGGCAAGCGACTTTGGCTTCAGCTTATGTGCTGCACCCTGTATGAGTTCTGTCCCTTAATTTCAAGGCAGAAGTTTGGAGGACAATCCTAAGATCAACTTAAGGACTGAGAGAGGTTTTCAGAGTGAAGCAAAGACTTTGGAGGATATAACAGGATTTAGTCAATATTCAAACTGAGGAAATATTACAGAGTAAAGTTGGGTTTATATACTGAAGAGTCCGGAAGATATAAAACTGTTAAAGTATTTTGGACGAATCAGGGTTTTAGGTTTCCAGAACAAAGTAAGAGGATGAATCAGAATGGCATCAGAATGATGGAATAATAACTGAGGACAATGGCACAATAATTGTGAAGCAGGTGGAAAGGGAATTATCAATGGGAACTGTGAATGTCAAGGAATGTCAATGTCAAAGGAAAGGAACATATGTCAAGACATAGCCAAGATAGGAATACAAAAGTCTGGGATGGGAATGCAAAAGTCCAGGACAGGAAATATGGGATTTAGAATATTAGATGAAGGAGAAATCTTCTAAGGTAAAGTCTGGGGCTTGGGGTTCGGGATTTGATCATAAGGGGCCAGAACTGTGTCGGGTGGGTCAGGAAAGTTTTGGGATGTGACATGATTTCAGAATATGGGAGTTGATTTGGCTATGTCTGTTTTTCACTGGGGGTGAATGCTTAGGTTAACCAAGCTTCACAACCGGCTGGAAGAGCCGTGTGTCATCATCTATATCACCATGATCCAAAGTGCTGTCACCCTCACCCTCACCATCACTGTTGCCATCATTGATACCTCCATGTCCTCTAGCCCTGAGCTGCTGTTCTTGGAGAGAGGTGGCAAGCTCAAATCTCAAACACTTTTTGAGACAATCAAGATATCTACAAATCTAAGGATCAACATCATCATTGTTACTCCTGTGAGCCAGATTCTTTATCATCAGTATGTGCACATGCTCTGTGATGTCAGCACTCCACTGAGATGGTGCACCAGAGTTCCGAATGGAGGGTACAACACTGTGGAGTAGTTCAAGCTTGGGAATGTACCAGCTCATGATGACATCCTTCTTTCCTCTTTGCCCTCCAGCCTTGATCATGTGCAACTTGTTTTTGTGAAAACTGCGCAATGATGACAGCAGCATGTTGCAGTCATTGTTGTCAAGCTCCGGTGCTTGTGCAAGGTAGGAGAAGTCAAGTAGGGAACAGATTGCAAGCACCATGCCCGGAGGCATAGTGCCAGAAACTACTGCAATGAGGTACTGCTTTACATCTCTCTGCATCCTCCCAGTGACCTCTTTGAGGTGAGAGATCCCCTCACCAAAATCCCTGAAGCCTATAGATGGTTGGAGAATAGCAAAATGAAAATCCAATTCTTGAGTGCCAACAATGAATGTTGATGGCCCACTTGACTTCATGATCCCAGAATCTTTTGTGCCATTCATGAAGTGGCTCTTGGGTTAGGAAAGTCATAGGATTGGCCATTTGCCAGTCTCTGAGGAAGAGGAAAGCAACAGCATTTAAACAATACTTTTATGCTGCCTTGAGATATTTCTCAAGATCATTGGGGTCAGTTGTGATTTGCTGAAGCTGTTGAAACATGCACTGCTTTTTGCATGGGTGGTGTTGTTTTGGATCACCAAACTACTTATACATTGCAGTAGCAAAGGGGGATGTCTTTCCTCCAACAATACCAAGCATGCAAGCTTTGGGAGTGTTGGTGATATATGGGGCAAGGGTAGTGTTGCCATGGCTTGGTGAGCCATTGCAAGCCATTGACCACAGAAAGACTGCAACATCATATATCAACAAAATTCTTCCAAATCTGATTTCAGGGAGTGTAGGGGTACATTTTGGTGTCTGCAGTAAAGAGTTTACATTGCTTGAATGGTCATCAGCTTGTGACCAGCTAATGACAGCTCCTGAAGCCGCAGCAACACTAGGCAAGGGGTGTATAGCAACATTGCAGGTTGCCAAGGGGGTCATTTATCATAACACCAACACAAGCAGCATTCATCAGCAGAGCCACAATGATATCAAGGCATTCATGGATCAACCAATCAGAAAGGAGACCTTGGGTGCATTTTATCTTGTGCATAAACTTTGGGATCAGGAGGAGCATGGCAAGGAGGAAGGCATGGGACAATATGAATATGTAGCTTGAGACAAGTGGACATATGAATATTTGCAAGTCCAGTTAGGGGCAGGTGGGCACAACAATCACCAACAAGGGTGGAAACATTTATCTTGTCAGAAAACAGAATGACACCAAGGAGAGTAGCCCCTTCAGGCAGTTTACCCTAATAAACCCATCAGTTAGACACTGGAATGTTAAAGATAATTAAAAATGAAAAGATACCCACCTGCATGTGCCATGTGATGTCCCCTGTCATCCACTTGCTGTACACATGGAAGAGGTGCTCAGCCATTTGATAGATGCGGCAGGGGATGAGGTCTATTGTCAAGAGAAGGCTATCAATAGCAGCAATACTTAGACTGGACCACATCAGCCAAAGCCCAAGCTCCCAGTCTGCATGAGACATGAGTGGATAGTAGAGGTTTGAATGCCACTGTTCCAAAAACTGGTCCTGATCAAAGTGCTGAAGGAATTACTTGTGCTCTTGCTTGTAAGTTGCAGAAGCACCAGGAAACACCTCTACTAGGCCTAGTTGAGAAGCTGGATCTACATCCATCTCATTGTCTGAATGATTAAAGTCTCTTAGGCTTGGCATGTCCCAATCTGCAAATCCTGCTGGAGGCCCAGGTGACAGCACTGGACATGCTTTTGGACAGGTTTTTGACTTGGAGGCTTGGTCAACCAGTTCACCAATTTGAACCAACTGATCCACCCATACATGGCAGCAAGAAGATGGCTGGTTGGTGTGTTGCAAAATGGCATTGTCCAATGGTAAGATCTTGCTACAGCTTGGGCAATGAGACACGCTTGTTGGAGACAACCCACTAGTGAGGAGTGTGGTGACAAGAGCATGATCACTTGTCACACTCTACTCACAAAGCCTTCATGACAAGTTACCAAGTTCCAACCCCTCCCCAAGTTATATCTCCACCTTCTAACTCTCTTTGACTTGTTCCAACTTCCCTTGACACTTCTTGACATCTTCCAACACTTCTGACTCACTGTCACATCCCAAAACTCTCCTCACCCATCTGGCCCAATCCTGGCCCAATCCTGGCACAATTCTAGATACTGTCACATCCCGAAACTCCCTTAACCCACCCAGCCCAATTCCAAACCCCTATGATCAAATCCCGAATCCCAGGCCTCGGACTTTACCTTAGACGATTTCTCTTTCATCAGACATTCCAAACCCCATACTTCCCATCCCAGACTTTGCACATTCCCATCCCAGACTTTGCACATTCCCATCCCGGACTTTCCATATTCCCGTCCCGGACTTTCGTATTCCTATCTTGGTTATCTCTTGACATATGTCACTTTCCTTTGACACTTCTTGACATTTACAGTTCCTAGCGATAATTCCCTTTCCCCTTGCCTTGCAATTATTGCGCCATTGCCTTCAGTCATTATTCTCCCATTCTGACGCCATTCCAACTCATTCCTTATTTTCTTCTGGAAACCCGAAACTCCGAGTCGTCCAACATACTTTAACATCTTTATATCTTCCAGACTCTTCAGTATATAAACCCACGTGTACTCTCCAATATTTCCTTAGTTCAAATATCAACTAAATCCCATTCTTTCCTGATCCTCTTCACTCTGAACCTCCTCAGTCCTTAAGTTGATCTTAGGATTGATCTCCGAAATCAAGGAACAGAACTCGTACAGGGGTGCAGCACATAAGCTGAAGCCGAAGTTCCCTACAACTCTGACCCCCCTCAGGAATTCCTGCCAACCCCGCCTTCTCCACACTCCAGACAATCTGGGAATTCCAGGAACAAACCTGGACTTGACACTCACATTCCACACAATTCTGGTACTCTGGTGTCTCCTGTGTTTACTTGTTCCCATAGTATATAAGCCCCTCTTGTATTCTGTATTCTGCAGTTCAAATATCAACTTTGATCACTCCTCTATTCTGTCTGAATAAGTCCTCACTTTGACAACTCAAAGCTAGCCTTCTTATTGTCACTCCAACCCTCTGACATCCAACCTCTGATCTTCTCTTCTACCTTCATCCCCACTCTGCTCTGCTGCTGCTACTCTGCTAAATACTGGACTGAACTCAAGCAAGGGCACAACACATAAGTTGAAGCCAAAGTCTGCTCTGCTCTCCTGAAAACCATGGACAGTATATTAACAATTGGCAGGTGATTTTGGACTTGAATTCCCAGTAATACATGCCAATGCCTTGCAAGTGTGTCCACAGTTTGGTGAGCATAGTGTGTTTGCCCACACAAGCAATTTCATCTTTGATGTGGTCTAGAAGTCTGTTGTAGAAGTGGTGGCAGAGAGCACTGTCTCCATACCCTCAGACTTTGGATGTGATGCAGTTGAGTTCCACAACATATTTGTTGATGCAGTGACTGTCCTTCATGGAGAGGTTATCTAATTGATCTTCTGCATCTGTGACAAGGTCATGAGAACCAAACTTGGTTTGGAGTTTGAGTGGCAGTTTATGATAGTCGTTCATATATAGTGGACTGAGGTCCAGGTCTGCCATGTGGAGGAGGTCAGGCTCAAACCATTCAACAGCCATGCCCTTGAGGCATGATTGGGCAAAGGTGACTTTAGTGTGGTCAGTCTGCACTGCACAGGGATGGTCCTGGAAGTTAAGCTTGCACTGAACAATGAAGGCATGGAGTTTGTGAGTGTCAGTGCTGTTGAAGGTATCTAGTGATGGCTGGGCCTGGCCTGGCCTGAAAGCCAGGGCTTGGGTCTGTTTGACACTCAGACCAGTCCTTAATCATGGGCTTGGGCTTGGCCTGGGCCTAGGCCTGATGAGAAAAATGATAGCAAATACTGTATTTGTATGATCTACAACATGTGAATACCACTGCTCTTCATCAGCATCATCAGAAAGATCCAAGATCCAATTCAGATTCTCTGTAGCTTGAGTTTCAGCTTCAGCATCTGCCTCATGACCACCATCAAAGCCCAGTTCTGATGCTGACAAAGGCCCTGGCTCATGGAACATAAGTTCACAGTTATAAAGCATGTGAAGTACTTGAATTGCCTCCACAATGTCACCCTTCAAGAGGTTGCAGCACTTGGTAATAGTTTGTGCAGCAGCAGAGAAGGCTCATTCACTTGAGACTGATGAGGCCATAATGGACAAGTGGTCACAAGCAAGAGAAGCCCAGACAGGATAGAGTTGGGCATTGATCTATGTGAAATTAGCATAACATTGTAATGAAATTCAAAAAGCCACTTACTCCCCACCATTGAATAATAGACATCCCAGGGGGACAAGAATGCCCAGAGCTCAGGTAGAGATTGAACTCCTTGAGCCATGGAGACTGATTAGCTAACTCATCTTCCTTATCTTCCTCACCCTTATCACTGGAAGCTCCCAAAGAAGCTTACTCATCTTGCTGACCTTCTTTTTGGGTGAAGCAACATCACCATCCTCACCATACATATCTAGGTGGTGTTTCTTAAACTACTCAGATGTATTAGGACTTTGATCAGAGTAGTAAAAGTCTAATGACACTCACAATCTTCTCTGCATGTTGGATAGCATCAGCATGTAGATCAGCACCCCAATACTTCTTGAAGTGGACATCTTTGAATGATGGATCCAGCACTTAAAAATTAGTCTGGAAGGAGGATGCAGAGGGGTGACTTACACATAGCCATGGTATATGCATCTGAGTCTGCAGTGCGCTCATAATCTGCAATCTTGTTCACAGCTGCATTCAATCCAGTAGAATATCATATACTTGGACTGAATAGAATGTGAGTCCCAAGCCTTATGAAGAGCTTCAAGGGCAGGAAGGGCAAGATGGAGACTAGGCCCAGCATCTGAGGAGAAGTTATGCTAAGCATTGTCAGCATGTTAAGAACCCACAAGTGATATTGTAACACAAGAAATAAAAAATATACCACAAGTAATGAGGCAAAATCCTACACATTTCCACTCATTGGCAGTGAGCTTCATTTGAATCATTTGATCACACTTCTCTTGAGTAGGCTGGCGAAGGCCAAGCTCATACACAAATGTGTCAACATACTTTGACAAATAATCAGTCATTGCTAAGCACTTACTTTCTTCTTCTTCTCAGCTCGATCAATCGTCACATAAGTTGATGACCACCTAATGGGCATGTACAGCAACAGCTGAGTCACCTCAGGCTTAGGGCAAGCATTGGGAGGATGCCTCTGAATATCAGCAAACAGCTGCTTTCTTTGAGCTAAGGAGTGAACCTAAATTGAAAGGAATATGAGTAAATATAGCAGACTTAAATATGGACCTACCTTCACTACTATAGCACGTACAAGACCAATTTCATCACAATGACCATCAGTCACAGTGACAGTCATGTCAGGACTTCCAGGGTCATAGAATGGAGCCTTTCTATAAGTGGAGATGAGAGCCCTAGTTTCCATACCAAAACATGGGCCAAGCATCTTCAAGATATTAAACTAATAGACATATAGTCAAAGATAGTTTCACATACTTAATATGATGCTTCTTTGGAATCCAGGTTTGATCAGATTTATCCTTGATGCAATAAGCAAACTCAACAAGCATAGTGTCATTATTAGTAGCATTGTCACATGTGACATTTCCAACCTAAACTCATAGGTGAGGTCAATCAGGACAGAAATAAAAGACATACCTTATGGACAATGCCAACTCAATCACAAATCTTGAACAATGCTTGGCCCAGTTGCCTACCATGATGTGCATTGTTCAGCTGAGTGAACCCCAAGACAGTTGATTGAAGCTCCCAATTGCCCATATTAACTTCTTCAATCCAATGGCTGGTCACCGCAAAATAGCCATCAGCATTGCTTGCTTGCCAGGCATCATAGGTCAGGTTGACTTCACCAGTACTGCCCTACTCTGATGAAGCCCATAAGTTATAGAGTGCATCAAGAAGGAGGGACTTACATTGAGGCATTTCTGAAGCCTGGTCATTTGTTTCTTGAAGATACTTGTAATCTCAGCATGGGTTGTCTTCCAGGTCAGGATGACCACTCCATTTGTAGCTCGGGACACAATGTCAATCATCTTCTTGAAGCTCAGATTATCAACAGCTTGAATTGGCTGTAGCAGTTGGTATGAGTAACATGTACATACAAGTAACAAGTACTGGACAACAGAAAAGCCTTGCCTGGTTAGTTGATATCAGCCACTAGAACAAAGTACATACCTTGTGAAGATAGGACAGATGGCAGCAACATGTAGATGCATCACAGACGACCCTTTTTACTGAGATACTAGTCAGTTGCATGATTGTATTTTAATGTACTACTTGTTGTTGCCAGAAAGCTCACATGCAGGGCTCACAGTCTCAAATACTTTTCACCTTTCCATCTGCTGCCTTCTTCATGTATGTCTTGCCAAAGAATGCACCAACATCAGTGGTCCTGTTGGCAGAATACAAAAGTCCGGGACGGGAATGCAAAAGTCCAGGATGGGAAATACGGGGTTCAGAATGTCCAATGAAAGAGAAATCTTCTAAGGTAAAGTCTGAGGCTTGGGATTCGGGATTTGATCATAGGGGGTCAGAATTGGGCCGGATAGGTTAGGAAAGTTTCAGGATGTGACAGTAGAACATTAATTGGTCTGAACAAAATGAATAAAAACTAACAAGAATTACTCACTGGAGGCAGCACAACTCAGAATGCTTGAGGTGCAGTGGGTTGGGTTGGGTGACGGTGCAGGAATTAAGGCACTGGTTGTGCGACTCGCACCATCTAACATAGGTCAGTGACAATGTTGTGGGTGAAGCCCTGGTGTGATTGATGGCACACCATGCCCTGCGGCCAAGGTGCCTGTGGTATTGGAGACAGGTTAGTAATGACGCAGCTCATAAATAATAATTTGCATACCTATTTGTATGCCGGTGGAGTGAGTTGAAGTGGTTGACAGCACTGGCACACTGCACCATAGATTCAAGGTGCCAGCGGTGCTATCCTTGGCTGAGAGATATCAGTGACGGCATTGTGGTATATGCAGAAGAGTCAATGTGTACTTACTAATTGTTTCCATCTTTGAATGGAATGCTGCTGTGTGTGTATCATTCATGCACTGTAAATGTTTCACTATGTAGATACACAAGTGAAGAGGTGTGAGTAAAGGTAGTAATGCAACAAAGTAGTGACTTACCTTTGGATACTGCAATTTCTGCCAATTCCTTGTCATCTGCATGATCCGTGTCTGATATATTGTTGATGCTTTGCTTGGCATTGCTTGCAAGATGCTTCATGCTCGCTTCGCTTTTGAAGTGGTCGTACTTTGCAAGTCAGGGTGCTGTTCAACAGTGGAAGTTGGTGTCATCCAATGGCTGGCAAGTTTGGGGGTGGCATCATTGTTGGCATTCTTGAGTTTGGATGAGAGTGTGACCGGGCAGCAGGGATGAGCCACAGTCACCGGCCCTTCATCATCACTTGTGATTACCACTGGCATTCTTGCAGTGTTTTGAGAAAAGAAGTTAGTTAGTTATGGCATGTATCAACCATTGATGATGACTTACCTAATGCAGATAAAGTTAAGGTTTACCATGCATAGGAATTGCCCAAAAGCCAGGGCTTAGTCCCAAGGCTCAGGCTTGCTGATACCTAAAGCCAGGCCCTGAGCCCTTGTAAGCCCAGTAGTTGGCCTGGGCTTGGCCTCAGAGCTTCAGGGCCTTAGGCCAGGGCTTGGTGGTAGAAAATCATGTCCTTTTACTATAGGTAATATTTGGAGGGGTATTTGTATACTAAGCCTCAACATCTGAGTCATCTGAAAGCTCCAAAATCCAACTCAAGTCCTCTGCATCTGTAGACTCTATAGCAAAAGTATTCTTCTCCTTCTCCATGTCAAGTGCCAGGACAGAAGATGGAGGGGGTTCATGGACCATAAGATCCTGGTTGTACAGCATATGAAGCACTTGAATGACCTCAACAATATCACCTTACAAGTTGTTGCAACACTTTGTGATGATTAGTGCAGCTTCTGAAAATGCACACTCACTTGAAACTGAGGAGCCCATGATGGAGAGATAATCTCTTGCAAGGTATGCCCACACAGGATATTGCTGTACATTGATCTAAGATTATGTTAGTCCTCTTCTAGTAAGTGGAAGCAAATATACTTACCCCCCACCACTGAAGAATAGTCAACCCATCAGGAAGAGAGGTAGCAGAGTGGAGATAGAGCTTGAACTCTTTCAACCATGGAGACTGTGGATCCATTTGGTGGCTCATTGTTGCAGTAGAACTGTTCTAACCCCTTTCTTTTTCTTTGTCTCGTGACCTTGTACTATCACATGTCCCCTTTTCCCCTTTTGGCTCTCTGTACAACCAGTGGTTCCACGCAAAGTCCCTGACCTTATCTTTCTTCCTTCATGTTCTATGACCTTCTGTCCAATGGCAGATACCTCTCTTATCTTTGACTACCTTTCTTGGACGTTACCTACTTAGGATACTTTGGTCCATGCACCATCCTCAGTAGTATAAAGGCCTGTACTCTATTTGGTCACAACTCAAGTTAGATCTGTGCAATACATAGCTTAACCAGCTATCTCTTGGTCTGAGAACTGGCTTCACCAATTGGCCTATAGTCTGCCAGTAAAGACCTCTGATAGATCTTGCCCTACTCAACAATAGGGCTTGTTGGTTGTTATCTGATTGAGCTCTCATGACCTCATCAGTGTAACACTCGTACACAGACCTGTGACATTGCCTAGGGCCTGAGCCTCAGGCTCAGGCATATGCTTACTTCCAGCTAGGCCCAGCATACAGGCTTGGCTTGGCCTGGCCTATATAGGGCCTCAGGGCCTCAGGCCCAGCCCAATACATCACTAGGCAAATGTCCCCTGCACATCTGCAGTACATGGGCCATGACCACAATGTACATGTTTCTGTTTATGTAGATGGGGAGAGTGTGCTGTTTGGTTAGTGGTTGGCAGTAAGTTCTGGGTTGGGTAGTATCATGGTAGACATGTGTTGTTTGACAGTGCATTATCAAAGTGTTGTGAGAGCAGGAAAGAGTGGGCAACAGGTTGTGGTGTCAAAAATGAAATTTTGAATAAGTCCCTTGTGCTTAGGAAGTGAAAGGCTACATTTCATTAAGCTCAGATCACTAGTATCTAAAACAAACATTTATACATATATATACAACAAATAAGTAGATACTTTGTATGCATTTTTGGCAAATAATCATCTAGTATTTGTATCCTAAGATGAAGAAAAAGAAAAAAGAAAAGTTAATTACTGGATGATCTGTGGATAACTGGGGCGACTGTGGGAATCTGGAGTGCACTGTGCGTCGTTGCGTTGTGGGAAACTGTGACTTCTGTGACATCGGCTATTGAAAAGGTTAGTTTGCTGATGTTGTGAGAGAAGATGGAACACAGGTGTAAGCCTGGTGGATCATCATGTTCAACGTAGATATATACGCTATCGCACACGCACGCACTCCTTAAGTCGTTACCACCATAGCCTGTCTTTAGTAGTTCTTTATACACGTCGTCGCTCCGTCACTTGTGCGCCTCAGTGTTTCCCGCCGTTCCTAAAGCGGGTTTTCAACAGGGTAATCCAGGTAAAATAGCTAGGCCCGCTGAGCCTGTCAAGTATAAAGGAAGTACTAGTATCGAAGATACAAAGGCTAGAGAATCTAGTGTAGACGAAGAACCTTGCAGGCTACGCAAGTTCAGCAAATCCAACACGCTCATTAGCAACATCAAAGACAGTGTAAACGTTACGAAGGAAAGCACCGCCGACAACCCAAAATGCTTGATGTTCGTTGTCATCAGACCACAAGCCGTCACAGCACGAGAGTAGATCGGAGACTTACGAACATTCGCTACAATGATGGCACCAATACAGTCAAGTGGATCCTCGTCAACGGGGCCAACGATTATGGTCTCAGCTGAGATGAGGAAGGATGTGGATGTGTCACCGAAGGTGAAGCTGACACTGGGGACATCATCGCAAGGGACTATGAGGGTGTTAATAAATGATCGTATGAGCAGGCTACAAACATACAGGTGTATAATTGAGAGTTGGTAGGTAGAGGAGTACCGCCAATGGCTTGGTAAAGAGCCGCCACGTCCTCGGGGGGACCGTGGATGAAGTCGTCGCCCGTATCGACGATGCTGTCTACATTGCTCAGCACCACCTCTCCATTGACCACTATGTTTACCATGTTAACTTGCCAGTAACCCTGGATACGCCGCATCAACCCCTGTTGGGGCAACGTTAGGTTTGATGACTTACAACTGTGGTGACCTCAGCATAGGTGAAGTCGCCGGTGTACATGTTCGGATTGGTACCACCGAGGTATAGCTCAGGCTCGGGGTCTGCGAAATTGAATGCAAACACGGGCTCGTCTGTGTAACCCTGGGTGACGAAAGTCTGGAAGACAGGGCTCTGATGGTATCTGGAGATAGGTTGGAAGCCCATTCCCATTACACCATCAGCGGGAAACTGCTCGATTTGGAAGCCCCGAGAGTAGTGCAATGCCACACCGAAGGTTTGATCAGTAGCCTGCTCAAATATCAGAATCCACAACGTCATAACGACCATCACATGTACCGTGAGTCCAACAATCGTGACGTTGTCGGTGTACTGATCGCCGAAAGCACTGTCACCGCTCCCGTACTGAACGACGAAGGGCTCGCCCAGGTTGACGGAACTCGAAGACGATGCGGGATCGTAGATAGCGTGACCATTACAGCTGTCGTCACAGTCGACACCCGGCAAAACAAGGTCGCTGTAATAAAGTTTATGAGAGGTTCACATCGTATGTACATCAGAAGAGAAATACATGCCTCGAGCCAGTATCAAACATAACTATTGGAGTCAGTGAGCTGCGCATTCGCTGCAAGGTCAGTGCGAGCATACCGGTGTAGGTTTTGGGAGGTGTACCAATGGAAACAGCGCCGAACCAGATGTGTGGACCGACGTCGAAGGGATCCAAGGGTATACCGCCGGATGCGCGCTTCCGAGCGCGTTTCACATCAGACGGATGCGAGGCGCCGGTGTTCTTCTCAAAGTTATCAAAGCCACGAAGAATCTTGCTGGATATTCAAATCAACGCAAAGCAAAAATTAATTTGAGGTCGAGCAAGTGGGTACGAACGCCCTGGTTGACGCAACATGGGATTTAAGCACTTCGAAGTTGACGCTCTTGTCAGCATTGACCAGAGAAGAACGCTTGGAGAGTTGGATCGCTGTGCCCCCCTGTTTGACTCCCTGAGGAATCGCAGCAACGACGAAAGGGAGGACAGCGATGGCCGTTGCGAGAGTGAAGTGCATAGTAAACAGTGATGTTTTCTCTAAAGGAGAACATCTAAGAAGCGAGTTATTGCTTTAGGACGCCTGCCTCTAAACTACGACCGTGGTGGTGGCCAAGCTTCCACGTTGAATCGGTTGTCCCCGCTCGAAGTCCATGATGCGCTGTCCCGAAAAGCTCCCTGTTCCTCTCACTATTACGTGGACGTATGGAATGGCGAAACGTAAGCGCAGTTCTCCGTTTGTCATACTTATTCCTATTTTTCTCTCGAAATGGCGTCTCTGAACGATCAACAAGTTCTGATAGCGAAATCCCTACCACTCTTACTCCCGTGACGACCGGGTACTGGTCGCACTTCAAAAGGAGAGACTCCAAAATGCCCCAGTGAAGCACTGTTCACTGACCGTCCGTGGGCTTTCGTCCAGAAACCTCTGTCGATGCGGGTCGATTGCGCCCATCCGACGAGGTGACCATGGGCGTAAATTTTACAAGGAATGAGCTGGTTACCTCAGTTCTGGATAGTTGTTTCATGAAGGAAAGTATTGATGGATGCAAGGGTTGTCATTAATGGCAGGCGTGTCTACTGGGCTATCAAATCACGCCGACTGTCCACCTAGAACAGGAATCCTCGGTACCAATGGAGACCTAGGACAAGGTAGGTTGTTACCTATCGGGCGTTTGTTGTGCAAGGTGACAATTGGGGAACTCAGAGTTGTCGCTGGTTGGTCACGTGAACACTGTAAAAAGGACTTGGCAAAAACCTTCGACGAAAAGGCCGTGGAGTTTAGTAGGAATGAGCTGGTCCAACTTGTGTTACCTCAGTTCTAGATGGTTGTTTTATGAAGGAAGGTATTGGTGGATGCGAGGGTTGTCATAATGGCAGGTAGTGACATTCCTGTTGTAAATTGGTGCTATGGATACGTCGAGGAGAGATTAGGTAATCATTTTGTGCGGACTCTTCGATCCTATGCACCTCAGTCTCGTATCCATTACTTGAGACTGAGGTGAGATATCATTTAGCTACACACCACTTTTCTTTTTTAATTACTGACAGACCTTCAGACCTTACTCTGTCACTCATTAGGTTTGTCTAATATATAGTCTATTATCCATTACTTGAGACTGAGACCTTACTCTGTCACTTGTTGGCCTTTAAGCACCTTGGAACAAAAGTTCTGGCCTGGCTTGGCCTGAAAAATCACCTCAGCAAGAAATAGAAAATATTATAGTGTTATTTTGTAAGCTGATGCAACATCATTTTACTACATCATCATCAGACAACTGTTGTAAATTTAGAACTGTGCCTTGCAAGACTGTTAAACTGAGGTTAACTTGATGTGTCCTGCAATTAAATTGCATCCATAATGTCAGAATATTCCAAAGTGGTATGATCACATGCTAGAAGCCACAGCCCCTTCCAGACCATCTGTGCCTTTGGCACCCCCTTGAAAGGATCACTACAGTCCTTTCAATGGCCTTGGTCCCTTGGAAGGGGTTTTGTCAGTATTCAACCCTAAGTACCAGACGGTTCCAGCCTTCCTGGTTGGCAAGGTTGGTGTCCATCTTTAAAAGGATGTGCTCAAGGGCATGGTTGTTATCATTGTCCCAGTCATTGATCTTGCTAGCATTTTTCACTGGTGTCCTCAGGACAAGATGCATGAATTATCCAGTAAAGGGGGGAGGCATGGAGGAAGTTCATCATCATCATCATCATCATTGGCATCCACTTGAGGTAGTTGGAACCAGTGAGGTTAGGAATGGAGGCAGTGTAAATGCCTAGAGCCACAGATCTCAGGGACATAGTCTCCTCATAGATCTTTGACCAATTGCATATGTTCTGGAAAGATTCTCGCACAAAACATGACATATAGCAGTTGATGTCAGCATAAATACATGACCACCATTGCAAAGGCATCCAAGTAGTGGAAGCAAGGTGCTTGCATTCACACTGCTTGGGGCTCATAACCTGTGGAAAGCATAACAATGGCAGGTACTTGGACTTACATTTGCAGTGAGGTCTGGGAACTTGCTATAGATGGTAGTGGTTGGAGATCAAGAAGTTTTTTTTTTCAAACTCAGACTGAGTGTCTGACTTTTATACTACATGGCATGAGAATCTTGCTTAGCTTTTGTGATGTGCATTGTAGTTACTCCTGGCTACAAATTGGTCCCTGGGTCATGTGATTCACTTCAGGGGCTGTGGAGATATGCCAACAGTATCACCATTGCAACAGTTTATGTACTTTATGATAAATTAGGGTATTTGGGAAATATCAGTACTTGGTATAGCCTCCCTTGGCCTTAATCACTGCCTTAACCCTCCTAGGCATGCTTTCAATTAACTTCTAACACTCTGCTGCTGAAATCCTCTCCCACTCCACCTGAACTCTCTGCCATAATTCCTCTATTCCTTTAGGAGGGTGTTCATACTCTGCAAGCTTTCTTTTGAGGCAACCCCAGGCATGTTCTATGGGGTTAAGGTCTGGAGACTGTGCAGGCCAAAGCATGATCCTAAAATCCTGCTTCTCTAACCACTCATTGATCTTCTTGCATGTGTGCTTGGGGTCATTGTCCTGCTGGGAGATGATGTCAGGAGGATTTAGACCATAATATCTCAGGGAATCATGAAGTTCATCCTTCAAAATTTGAAGGTAAAGGTAAAGGTCTCCATTCATCCTACCATCAATCTTGGCAGCATATCCAACTCCCTGCCAAGTCATACAGCCCCACATCATTGAAGAACCTCCTCTAAACTTCACTGTTCCCTCTACTAGCCTGTCACTGAGCCCCTCTCCTGGCTTTTTCCACACCCACCAGCATCCATCTGACCCTAGGCAATTGATTTTAGTCTCATCAGACCATACTACCTTCTTCCAATCCTCCACAGTCCAGTCTTTGTGAGCATAGGCATAGTCCAACCAGGCCTTGCAATGTTTGGCAGAGAGAAGGGGGCATTTTTGCTTGACTTACAGCCTTTAAACCAGTCTTTTTCAAGACCTGGCAGACAGTATTAGGGTGGAGGGGTTTATCAATGATATTGGTAAGGGTTTTGGTGATCTGGACAGCATTCTCTGCCTTGCAAGTAGAGATGAGGTGGATGGCATGATGGACATTAGCAGGGGAAAGCTTGGATGGACAACCTCCAGTGGACTTCTGCAGCTCTGAGCACTCTTTGCTCCAGGGACACTCTGTCACTTGCTTGCATTGCTTAGTCCAAACTCCTCTTGTTCCTGTTCCTATTCCCTGATTATCATTAGTGAGTGCTTCTCTGCCCACTCTGTTATATATATATACTTAGTTTTCACTTTGGATTCCTCATTCATTCTTTGCCCCTCTTTGGCAGTAGCTGAGGTGAGTTTACTTATACCTATTTACTACTTCTAGCTAATCCCTAGTAGTCTGGGCAATCACTGCCCTCTTATAGTTTTTGTCACAAAGTGCACTCTGCTTTCCCAACAACTCAAGACAGCCTGGAGGAGACAGAATCTTCACAGTACATTGAAACTCACACTTATTTGAGTTTGCTAACTCCCACTTCATGAATAGAGTCCAAACTTGTTCTCAAACACTTTGACAAAACCCTTCTATCACTCCTACCTTACCACAACTCAGCTCCTTCATGAGTAGTTGCAGAGGTCCTGACATGGTTAGCCAATTCTGCAGTTCTCCTTCCCATCATGCTGAGGCATCTGCCTCCAGCTCTCTCCCTCATCTCAACACAACAACTCCACAACAGTGCATCTGCTCCATTGAACTGCCACCCACCTGGAGATGATGAACCCAGAGACAACAACTCTGGAAGCAACAACAATGGAAACCCCTTTGATAACAAAGATAAATGTGTGCCCCTACCTCCCAACCCCATAATGGCACTCACCGGTGCTATCTGCAGCTGTGCCAACATCACTCATTGCAACCTCACTTCTGAATCATCCCTATGTACCAAAGTTCAGGAACTGGACACGATTAATGGCATTGACACCCACAAGCTCTGCACCTTCATACAGTGTAAGCTCAACTTCTGGGCCCATCCCTATGCATTCTGGACTGAGCACACCAAAGTCACCTTCACCCAATCTTACCTCAGGGACATGACCCTCAGATGGTTCAAGCCCAACCTCCTACACATGGAAGATCCAGACCTCTGTCTGCTATGGATGGACAACTACTGTGAATTCCTACTCAAACTCCAGACCAACTTCAGTCCTCATTGTCATATCCTGTGCTGCACAAGTCAACTCTGCTTCTCCAGAGCCCAACTCTGAATCAAATCCACCTTCTGCCTTATACCAAGTCTGCACCTCTGCATCTCTGTTCCCATATCTCTGCTTCTCCACTTATCTTTAACTCTTTCGCCTCTGTGCCTTGATCCTCATGCTTTACACTTTCAACAGACATTTGACATGCATAATATCTCCACCTTTCAATACCTCCCATTCTGACTCCATTTGACTCATTCTGACTTCCTTTGACACTTCCTGACATCTCCCAACACTTCTGACTCACATTCCACATGACTCCAGTACTCCAGTGTCACCCATGTTTACTTGTCCCTGCAGTATATAAACCCCTTTTGTATTTTGTATTCCACAGTTTGAATATTGACTTGGATCACTCCTTTAATCTGTCTGACTAAGTCCCCAATTGACCACTCAAAGCTAGCCTTTTTGTTGTCACATCCCATGACTTTTCCTATCCTTTCCTACCCACTCCTGGCCAGTCACGACCAAATCCTGAACCCCAGACCTGACCTTAGAAGATTCTCACCTCAACTTCATATCTTGATATCCTGACATCCCATATCCTGTATTTCCATATTCCCACCTTGGACCTTTCATGATCCTATCTTGCTTATGTTTGTTTTATCTTATTTCTCTCCTTTCACACTTACTGTTCCTTTCCACATGGTCTTTTTCTACCTCACAATCATTGTGCCATTGATATTAGTTATCCTTTCACCATTCTGATGCCATTGTGATTTATCCCTTACTATACAGTCATTCACCAGCACTTGAAACACCTAACTTACTAGCTTACAACAACACAAATTGTCAAGATCAGTTAGTAGGATCTATTAGGGTACACCAAATCATGTAGGATACAGACTATTCAGCATATAATAATTGTGAAGAATGAGCAGGAATTGCAGCAAACCTTTCTGAGTCCTTATCGACTGTCCCACTACTTGAAACACTTCCAAAACAGGTATATCAGGACAGATCGTGCTGATATCTGCATCACTTACTTCTCTCCATCCCCACCATCACTCTCACCATTCCCATTGTCCTCATCTTCACCATCACTGTCACCACCTTGACCACCAGCCTTGGAGCAGGTGCCTCCAACTTTCTAAGCTTTGACTTAGCCCATCCGGTTCTTCTCTTCTCTTGCTTTGCCAAATTCCTCTCCACCTCCCACAGGTGCAATCCTTCATGGTAAGTGCTTCTTTGATCTTTATTGCACTGTTTGCATGTGTTGTCTGCTTTTTTCCAGGCTGCCATGACACCTGGACTTGACAGTATATTCGAACTCAAACCTCTATGAGTTTGCTAACATCACTTCTTTACCACATGTCTGGAACTATTCAAACTCATGCTCAAACATGCAGTATGCAAAGCATTGATGCAGCTCAGTTAGAGGCAGCCCAAGAAGATGCTCTGCACTCCCTGATGACCTCGCGTCAAGGCCCCGATGTCACCAAACAATTCTGAAGCTTCTCTGCTCATTGTACATCAACCTTTGCATCTCAAGCTAGACCCCCATCTCAAAGCATCTCCACCCCTACTCCTGCAGGTCGTTACCCCTCTGGGGGTGCCCTGGACCCTTCTGATGACAGGAGCAGTGGTGACAATGACCCTGACCCCAACAACCCTTTTGAGGACAACTTGGATAACACAATTCTGCCCAACCCCATCATGGTGCTTGAAAATGCAGTTCATGGCCTTGCTGAATTATCACACTGCAACTGTGAATCTGAAAACTCCTCATCTCCACACACAAAGGTTTGGGAACCCGACACCTTCAACAGGACTGACCCCCGCAAGCTGTGGGCCTTCCTGGTCCAATGCGAGTTGAACTTCCAGGACCGTCCCTGTACATTCTGGACTGATTGTGCAAAGGTCACCTTTGCCCAGTCCTACCTAAAAGATATGGCTCTCAAATCGTTTGAGTGTGACCTCCTCCAGATGGACAATCTGGACGGATGACTATTGGGAATTCATCCTTGAGCTCTAGACCAACTTTGGCCCCCATGACCCTGTCGCAGATGTGGAACACCAACTTGACAACCTATCCATGAAAGACTTCCAGCATATCAGCAAGTACATGGTAGAATTCAATTGCCTAGCCTCCCAGGTCCAGGGTTATGGCAAGGGACCCTCTGACATCACTTCTACAATGGACTCCCAGATCACATCAAAGACGAGCTTTCCCACATCAGAAAACTGCACTCCCTAGGAGAACTCTGGACTCTCTCCCAGACTATCTACAGGAGATATTGGGAATGCAAGTCCAAAGTTGCTTGCCAGATCAGACCCTCTGGAAACCAGTCCTCCATATCCAAAAGTACTCCCACCACTTCATCTTCAAAACCAGCAACTTCATCCAACCCTGCTGTGTCCTCATCATCCTCTAAAGGGAAATCCTCTGCCCCTATCCCGAAACCCCCATTGGACCTCTCCAGTAAACTCGGGAAAGACAGACGCCTCACCTCCAAGGAACACCAACATCACTTTGACCTCAAGCTGTGCATGTTCTGTGGAGCCACAGGACATATGGCTAAGGATTGCCAGAAGTCCACTTCCCATGCGTCCAAGGCCCGCGCAGCTAAGATCTCTCCTACTCCAGAAGCCAAACCGGAGGCCTCTAGCCCTGAGGCAAAAAATAGGGTGCAGCCTTCCAGACTCCGCATGGGAAGGAGGCTGCATTGAATCCCACCATGTACCTATGGAGACCCATCTCAGTGTGTCTGCTCTTTATGATCCCAAGGCCCTTATGCCACTTATTTCTTTTCCTGACTCTGTTCCCCTATCTCACTCTGACACTCCCGACAAGCTGCCTTGTGAAGCTCCTCACATCTTGTTTGTCAATGCTGCTGCCTTTGTCCATGTGTGCAAACTTGATGGCTCTGAGCAGTTTAGCATTCACCTCCATCCCCAGGACTCCAAACTCCGTTCTGTATCCCTTGACCCCAAAACTCCTGAAACTCCTGAAGAAGTCGATCTGTCCTCTGGCTCTCCGGACTACCACAACTTCCCTGATGTCTTCAGTCAGTGCAAGGCTGACACCCCCATGCCCCACAGGGAATTTGATCTCAAGATTGACTTAGAGGAAGATGCTTCCCCTCCTCTCGGAACTGTTTACCCAGTTTCTGCTACAGAACTTGAGTTGGTCTGGGAATTCATAGACAAACACCTCAACTATGGCTTCATCTGCCAGTCTAAATCTGCTCATGGCACTCCTGTCCTCTTTGTCTGAAAGAAGGATGGATCCCTACACCTCTGTGTCGATGTGATGTCTGAGGATTCAACAAAATCACAAACAAAGACCACTATCCCCTACCCCTAATCTCTGACCTCCTCAATTCCCCCAGCCATGCCAACGAGCTGTAGTGAGTCCAGAAGGCAGTTTTCCATCCATCCCTGGGAGCAATGTGGACAAAGTGATAGGTGTGATGGAGGTTGATTTTGGTCTACACCTTGACATGGCTGGGGGAATTGAGGAGGTCAGAGATTAGGGGTAGGGGATAGTGGTCTTTATTTGTGATTTTGTTGAGTCCTCTCTGGGATTGAGAGCTGCTTGAGGGGTTCATATGGGCAGTGACTAGGGACTTTTGCACAGGTGCAGGTAGTGCATGAGCTGACATATTTTTTGATGAATGTCCAGAGCCCTGGCCATGTATGTTCACATCAGATTCACTCTCAAGTCTGGTTTTGACTGAAATGTCTGGATAGGGGGTGGTTGTGCATGTAGCAGAGTATGTGGAGGCAGAGGTCATTTGTGTCTGGGACATAGATCTGGTTGTCAAGGCAGAGGTAACCTTCAGAGTCTACAGTCCAGCATGAGTTAGATGAGTCAGACATGTGTGCAGAGGCAATTAGGTCAGAGGGGAATACAGATAGGATGTCCTGATGGAGTTGCTCAACATCAAACATGGAACTGGCATGGAGGATGGGGTGTATGAGGATGGTGGCTCATAGGGATGAAGCAAGCTGTTCTTGGGTGAAAACAGGTCTGAGGTTGGGTGGATTAACTCAGGCACAGTTCTTATCCCCCTCTTTTGGGTAGACATCCCATCATCTAATGAGGGCATTGGGCTTGGCTCCCCAATACCCAGTCAATTAATGTATTGTAGTGAG
Source organism: Gyrodon lividus (assembly GCA_014904945.1). Taxonomy (NCBI): domain Eukaryota; kingdom Fungi; phylum Basidiomycota; class Agaricomycetes; order Boletales; family Gyrodontaceae; genus Gyrodon; species Gyrodon lividus. The sequence goes on from MU127422.1 coordinate 328,286, forward strand.
TGAGCCAGTTGTGTCCTAGAACAAGTGAGCATGTGGAGTCTAATGGAGCCACATAAAATGTACTAGAGGTGATATTGCCAGTGGAAAAACAAATGGAAAGATCTATGGCTTTGGTAATGGAAGAATTTGAAGTACCATCAAATAATCAGAGTAGAATGGGTGGAACGGAGTAAGTTTTGATTTCAATTTTTGTAACAATGGTAGTATCAATAAAACAATCACTTGAGCCAGCATCTATGAGAGCAGGAAAATCAGCAATGTCATGAGAAAGGATAGTAACAGGCAGAGTCAAAGCATTGGGATCAGAAAGAGCAAATGCATTGAGTTTCATCTCCTTTGGTGCATGGTAAGAGTCAATGCAACCCCCATCCTGTGTGGACCAGGCCCTGTTTGAGGGAGAGATCACAGGTGCGATTGAATTATCTCTAGCTTGGTACCAGCAAGGCCAAGTGGTAAGAACCTTTTGGCTTCATTCACACAGAAGGCATCCTGACAAAACTAGCCATTTAGACATCAACCTGAGGTATCGGCCCTCCTCAAAGACTCTCATGGCAATTTCCAACCTTGGGAATGGATCGGAGCTAGCTCCCTGAAAACTACAGACCTTTTGGCAGTGCTGCTGGTCATGCATCTAGAAGGGAGGCCCTGCTGAAACTGGCCAAGTCCACTGAAGACACAGAAATGAAGGCCATCCTTTCCAAGTGGTTCTTCAGCATGTCATAGAAATCACCTTGGTCATATGTTTGGAAGTCATGCCAAGTGGATGGGGTATTTCTTGGGGACCTCTTCCTTGGCCTTTTTTTGTCTGGAGTCACTTTCACCAATTTAGTCTTTGAACCTCGGGTGGTTTGGATGGTCTTCCACTGAACCTCCACTACAGGACTATGAGCATCTACAGAAACATACTTTGCCTATGACATGGCTAGACAACAGGAGGACAGGATTTCAACATGATTCTCTGACCAGACAGCACACCTTCCAGTAGCCAACTGATCACCTTGTCATTCCTTTAACTTGTGTGTGATTTGAGGTGCATGTCAGATATCAAAGTTTGATCACATCCATGTTATGTAAATTACTAGATAAGGCATGTTGGAACCCACACAAGGCTAGTGATCAGGGTGGACACCACCTAAATTGCCAAATGGGGAGGAAGGTGTCTCTAATAAGATGAATCAAGGGGCATTACAGCATGAAGGAAGATTCCAAAGGTCAGCAATATCGGCAATCATGTTTACAGCATCTGATATCAATGAAGCAATCCAGGATTTGGGTAGGGACTGACAACACACTACCAACTCTCAAAACACATCCTTTGAGCAATATTGCTGGACATCATGCCTTGTGAACCATCTAGTAGAGCTAGCAGTGAGCATGCAGCTTAGTGAATACCAGGTTTGATTGCTCCCATAGGGAAGGCTTTGGGAATGAAGGAGCTACCTGTCCCATGGACACATATTGTTGGTCAACAATTGGACTACATGGCCTCCAAGTATTTGCCACAGGGTGTGAAGCTTCAGGAGCCATAAAAGCTTCAGAAAAGGAGGTAATTTCTGGAGAGAGAGACAGCAATTGCATCCAGCAGATTTCCTGAGCTTCCAAAAATAGAGAGATTTGGCAGGCATCCTACAAGACCCTGTGGAGTTGGATTCCAATGAAGAGGCAGCGTCCCAAAGAAGGAAAGCCTCTAAAGGAAAGAGAAAGGCTGGGTCTGAAGATGGACTAACCAAAGGTGAAAGTAGATCAAAATCAAGAGGACGAGGCAGGAAGGGAAGGAATGCTTCAAGGGTAGATGACTCTGAAGAGTCTGAGGATGACCAGGACAATGGCAATGTGTCTGGGTGGAGACATGATACTGACAGGGAAGATTCTGGAGATACTGATGGATAGCAAGGGCCCAGCCATTTGGGCCATAGGAAGTCAGGGGGTGTCAAGTCTGGGTTCAATCCCAGAATTCCCAGATAGTCCAGAGTGTGTGGAAAGGTGGAGTTTGTCGGACCCCCTGAGGGGGGTTGGAGGGGTAAGGAACTTTGGCTTCAGCTTATGTGCTGTGCCCCTGTATGAGTTCTGTTCCTCAATTTCAAGGCAGAGGGTCAGAAGGCAATCCTAAGATCAACTTAAGGACTGAATGGGGTTTCAGAGTGAAGTGGAGATGTTGCAGGATAGAACAGGATTTAGTTGATATTCAAACTGAGGAAATATCAGAGAGTACAAGCAGGTTTATATACTGAAGAGTCCGGAACATATAAAGCTGTTAAAGTATGTCAGACAAGTCAGGGTTTCAGGTTTCCGGAACAAAGTAAGGGATGAATCAGAATGGTGTCAGAATGGTGGAATAATAACTGTGGGCAATGGCGCAATAATTGTGAAGCAGGGGGAAAAGGAATTATCGATAGGAACTGTAGATGTCAAGGAATGTCCAAGGAAAGAGACATATGTCAAGAGATAGCCGAGATAGGAATATCAAAGTCTGGGATGGGAATGCGAACATCTGGGATGGGAAATATGGGGTTTGGAATATCCAATGAAGGAGAAATCATCTTCTAAGATAAAGTCCAAGGCTTGGGATTTGGGATTTAATCATAAGGGGCTGGAATTGGGATGGATGGGTTGGGAAAGTTTCGGGATGTAACAGGGGGTGAGTACATCTTATGATTGTCTTATCCAAATATAATTCCTGATACAACAAGACATAGTTAATGAACAGAAAGGTTAGGTCATCAGTAGAAGAGGGGCCAAGAATGATGAAGCTGAGTGTTACACTGATGAGGTCGTGAGAGCTCGATCAGATAACACCAACCAGTCCTGTTGTCAAGCAGGACAAGATCTATCAGAAGTCTTTACTGGCAGACTATAGGCCAATCAGTGAAGCAAGTGCTCAGATGAAGAGATAGCTTGTTAAGCTATGTATTGCATAGATCTAACTTGGGTTGTAACCAAGTAGAGTACAGGTCTTTATACTACAGGGAATGGCGCACGGACCAAGATATCCAAAGTAGGAGCTGTTCAAGAAAGGTAACTAAAGATAAGAGGGATAAATGGCATTGGGTGGAAGGTCATAGAATATGACAGAAGAAAGATAAGGCCAGGGACTTTGCCTGGAGTCACTGGTTGTACAAAGGGTCAAAAGAGGAAAGGGATCATGTGATGGTACAGAGTCACGTGAGAAGGAAAAGAAAAAGGGGCTAAAATGGTTCTACCGTAACACTGAGGGTGAAGGCATCATGGGGCCAAAGCTGACCCCTGCACCTAAGGCCAAAACTCGGAAAGCTACCAGACCACAACCCAATGCCAAAGAATTTGAAACAAGGGAAGTGGCAGGGAAGCTGGGTAAGCAACCTCAGAAATCAGGGCCCAAGCTGGGTGTCAGAGGCCCAAAGCCATCCAGGGCACATTCTGAAAATCATGACAGCTTGGAAGATGGTAAGTGACTATTATCCTGGGGTTAGCTGTGAGATGAACCTATATTCTTCAGATCAAGAAAAGCAACAGTCCAGGCCAAAGCAAAGCCAAAAGGCACTAATCCAATTCTGTGAGGGAAGCCCCAAGGGTAGAGCTGTTTATAAAAGTGGAAATAAGTTTCGGATTGAAATCCTAAGTACCCTATTGTTGTTGATAGACAATGTTGATACAATAAAATACACTCAATCTATGTATATACAGTTACTTTACTCCATCCTTGCCAGCACATTGTCCAGGTGGCTGATAGCATCATCAAGCCTTTGAATCTTGGTTGAGATCTCCACATGTCAGTCTGTCAGATACATGAACCTATCCACATAGTGGGCATAGGCCATGATCAGAAATCTGTCATGGTGCTGGCTGAATGGATGATTCTGTGCCAGATGTTGTTGTTGCTGGCAATACCCATCAAACATCAGCTGATCTACATATATAGTTGAATGGTGAAATGGAAATCAAATCAAATGGGACTTACAGTATTCCAACCAAGTGAAGTCCTTGGGCTGTACTAATGTCCTCAATATGTACTCTAGGCAATGTCTGACTGAACAAGGCCATTCCAGTAGGAATTGGCCTGAGTGGAATTTCGGGATCTGATGGATCCAACAAAATTGCCTGAGAGCTGCTGGCTGATTCTGCAGTGGAAATGAATGGTGGGCTGGGGAAAGCACTGTCCTTGAGCATGGGTGGAGTTGGCAGTTCCAGACTGCTGTCAGGGATGACCAGAGGTGTCAGAAACCTCAGATCATTGGATGTGCTGGCCTTGGCACTTAGGTGGCTAGGAACCTTGGGGGGCTCAAATGATGGAGAACATGAAAATGGGAGATTCATAGAGGAACCTCAGGGGGTTGAGAAGTCCCAAGAGGAAGTCTGGGCAGGAATGGATGGGGCTAAGAATAAATCTGAGGAAGATGGTGGTTCAATCTCTATCAGTTGATCTCGAAGATAATGGCTGGTTTGGGTGAGCAAAATGAATTTGTAGGCTTACCATCAAATCTGACCCAGCCAGGGGTATCACCTTGGGCTTGTGTGTCAGACATGATCAATGTTAATATGGGTGATTTGATGGGAAATGGTGTGAAATGGTGTGAAATGGTGTGCAAAAAGTATTCCTAGACTTGTGTCTTGTCAATATTCTACTCCTGGACCAAATCTGTCTTTGTGCTCAAACAATTACTGCTTTGAAAACAAATGTCTTCATCTACAAACAACATTTCTGAGTTTGAGGCTTTCACTGGGGAAGTGGCTCAGCTGATCCAAAGTGCAGTTGCAAAAATTTGAGAGAAGGTGGGAGTGGATAAATGGAAGCAGGCAGTTAACACTATCAATGAAATATTGGTAGGTGGACAGTCCATGACATTAGATGGGGAGCTAATGATGGAAATAGGGTCAAGTTAGGGAACACCATGTGGCTGGGGCCAGGGTTCCTCCCATGGTCATGTATCTCATGGCCGAGGTCATAAACCAAGGATGGCCAAAGGTGGGTTCAATTTTGAAGCCCGGCCCCGAAATCAGTGGCCACCCATGGTCACATCCCACAAAGCCAGTCTTGAATGGAAAGGGAGTGGACCCTTTGGAAAGGGGGGAAGGGGGGAAAGGAGCACAAGGAGGGTAAGAGTTCAAAGGATGGGGGGAAGAAGAAGCAGGAGGAAAAGGAAAAGGAAAAGGAAAAGGAAAAGGAAAAGGAAAAGGAAAAGGAAAAGGAAAAGGAAAAGGAAAAGGAAAAGGAAAAGGAAAAGGAAAAGG
>MU127422.1:333683-353875 GCA_014904945.1 Gyrodon lividus
GGATGAATCAGGTTCAGAATTGGCTGCACCTGCAAAGATTCTGTGGATGCTGTGAATGCCCCTGGGAATTCCGGGGGCTCCGGAGTTTCTGGGGCTTCCATTTCAGGATCTGGTTGTTGCCCACCATGGTGTTGAGCCCTGCATGCGGCATCTTCATTTACAGTCCATTGGTAGTCTCTATTCCGGTCAGCTTGTTGGGATTGCCGATTGCTTCTCCGGACTCCGGCGATCATCTGGGCTGGCACAGGTCTCTCTGGAGATAGAGATCAGGGGTGGATAGGAATGGGAGCAGGAGCAGGAGCCGGGGCAGGCGGCGGATTCATGTCAAGTTGCTGAAAGCGGTGTGTAAGGTTGTCAACAGTGGGACTCGGTGGTTGTTGTTCTTCCAGGGTGCCCAGAGGTGTGTTGTTGGCTCCCACTGTTCCATGCAAGTCCGGAGTTTTGGGTTTTGGGTTCTCCTCTTCTGCATCCTGATGCTCTGCTTCATGTTGCCTTGGAAGTAGTCCCTCCCACTGTCCCTCGACAGTGGGGACATTCCATGGGGCAAGGTCGTGCGCAGGGATGATTCTGGTCTCATCAAAGGTGACATGCTGGCTGGAGATGATTGTTTGACGCTCCACCTCCAGGAGCTTGTAGGCTTGTTGGCCATAGGTGTAACTGATCATGATGCACTTTTGTCCATGTGAACGGAATTTCCCCCTGCGTTGTTCCTTTGGTATGTGAGCATAGGTGGGGCAACCAAAGGGGTGGAAAATGGTAGGATCGACATGTCGGCGGAATAGCATTTGATAGGGGTTTTCTCCATGGAATGCGGACATTGGACTTTGTGCAGTGATATAGGCAGCTGTCACCATGGCATCTGCCCAGAAGGACTTCAGAAGTCGGGACTCCTCCAGCATGGCATTTGCAAGGAGGGTTAGAGTCTGGTTCATCCGCTCTGCTAACCCATTTTGTTCCGGAGTGTATGGAGCAGAGGTCTCATGTAGGGTTCTGTCTTTTCGGAGTTGCTCTCGGAAGGCATCATTGATATATTCCCCTCCTCTGTCACTCCGGATGAAATCCACATAGGTGTTGGAGAATTCCTGCCCGACCTCCGTGTGGAAGAATGTTTGGACGTCACCTTTCCAGCAGATGTAGATCTGCAGTGCTTCCTTTTTGTGTTTCATGAAGTATATCCAAGGAAAGCGGCAGAAGTTGTCTACAATGATGATCCAGTACTTATACCCTTCCCGGGATTGAGGAGTTATTGGACCTCCAACATCTGTGTGAACTATTTGGTGTGCTCAGGTTGCACGAGGTTCCTCTAGAAGTTCAAAAGGGAGCTGGAAGGGTTTAGGCGCGCCTCTTCTGAGGTGATCCAGGTTGCCATGGCGTCAAAGGTGAGTTTGCTGTCTTCAACGGTGTTGACAATGGAGGAGCTAAACATGTTCCATTCCGGAGTTTTAGGGAGGGAGTTTAAGAGAACGAAAGCAAGGAGTCTAGTGTCGACTGTGAATTTCATTCCAGCAAGGTGGGCTTCCAAAGTCTGGAGCAATGCAATGTGCTCAGAGATGGTGGAACCTCAAGACCATGTGGAGTTGAATAGCTGTTGGAATATATAGAAGGCGGAGGCAAGGTTTGATGCTTGGTGAATAGATAGGAGTGCGTCAAAGAGGGTCCTGGCAGTGGTATACATCTGCGTCTTGAGCAAAAGAGCATCGCTGATGCTGTCCTGAATGATTCCATGCACTCTCTCATTTCATGCTGTCCACTTCCAAATGTCCTCCATTGTGGCTATGCTGGAGGTCGGCAGAGTTCCAGATGAGGTAAGGGAAACAGTTGAGGAATCAGGAACACTGGAGGACATGGCAGGAACAGGTACAGTGGTGGTGGTTCCTGGGGTGCCAGGACATGTGGTTGGACAGGTGTCAGTTCCCAGGGCTACATCTAGGACTTTCTCTCTCTGAAGTTTCGCTGTGATCCAAAGTTTCCAGATTTGGAAGTTTGAGGGACCGATCAGAGTTGGGCATGTGGGAGTGTCAACGGACGCTGTATTGGATGACATGGTAGAAGTTCTGAGGGTCTGGAGTGTATCTGGATGTGCGCTGAGGGATTTGCGCAAGAGTTGAGTTATTCTGGAGAGGTTTCCTTTCCACTAGTATGCGCTAGCGGGGCTCATAACCTGACAAAAACTATAAGAGGGCAGTGATTGCCCAGACTACTAGGGATTAGCTAGGAGTAGCAAATAGGTATAAGTAAACTCACCTCAGCTGCTGCCAAAGAGGGGGCAAAGAACAACTGAGGAATCCAAAGTAAAAACTAACTATATATGTATAACAGAGTGGGCGGAGAAGCACCCGCTGATGATAATCAGGGAATAGGAACAGGAACAAGAGGAATTTGGAATTAAGCGATGTAAGGAAGTGATGGAGCAACCCTGGAGGCTCGGGAATGATGACAAGTAAAGGATGATGCAATACAATAAGGGTTTGCATGTCTACATGAATTCCAGATCAATTCCGAGAGGTTCCACCTGGCAGTGGAGTGGAGGTAGGCATTCCAGCATTCCGGACATGTGAAAGCGTGGATTCCAACATTCTGGAAATGCAGGGCTCGTTGTTCTGGTTCAAGAGTTCACTGTATTTTGTCAGAAACTTGGGGGAGAAGCCAGGAGAGGTGGTCAAAGAACCAGCTGAAATCTTGGTCATGGTCCCATGTGTCACATCCTGAAACTTTCCTAACCCATCCAGCCCAATTCCAGCCTCCTATGATCAAATCCCAAATCCTGGGCCTCAGACTTTACCTTAGAAGATTTCTCCTTCATCGGACATTCCGAACCCCATATTTCCCGTCCCAGACTTTTGCATTGCCATCCCGGACTTTTGTATTCCCATCTCAGCTATCTCTTGACATATGTCTCTTTCCTTTGACACTTCTTGACATCTACAGTTCCTAGTGATAATTCCCTTTCCCCTTGCCTCGCAATTATTGCGCTATTGCCTTCAGTCATTATTCTCCCATTCTGACGCCATGCCAACTCATTCCTTATTTTCCTCCAGAAACCCGAAACTCCAAGTTGTCTGACATACTTTAACATCTTTATATCTTCTGGACTCTTCAGTATATAAACCCGCATGTACTCTCTGATATTTCCTTAGTTCAAATATCAACTAAATCCTGTTATTTCCTGATCCACTTCACTCTGAAGCTCCTGAGTCCTCAAGTTGACCTTAGGATTGATCTCTGACCCTCTGCTCCAAAATCAAGGAACAGAACTTGTACAGGGGCACAGCACATAAGCTGAAGCCAAAGTTCCTCACAACTCCGATCCCCCTCAGGGATTCCTGTCAAACTCTGCCTTCCACACACTCCAGACTATCTGGGAATTCTGGGATTGAATCTGGACTTGACATTCAGCCACCACCCCTGCCAATCATGCCCCAAGTCTGGAACCCAGTTCATCACCAAGGAAGAAGGTCAAACAATCAGCATTGAAGCTGAGGCCCAAGACCCCTGTTATGGTAGAACTGTTTTAGCCTTTTCCTTCTCACGTGACTCTGTACCATCACATGATCCCTTTCCTCTTTTGACCCTTTGTACAACCAGTGACTCCAGGCAAAGTCAGGTTTCTGCTCTCAAAAGGGAGCTCACATGGATTTCAGTGCTCAAGCAACAGTTCAGCACTTTGGTTCAGGCAGTTGAGGCCCTTCAGAAAAGGGTTCAAGAGCAAGGCTCAGTCAGGTCAAAACCTGGTCCTCTCCCAAGGATAGTATTGGTTTCACATGACATGTGAATGCTCAACTTGGAGGGTTCTGGCTCCCTTCCTCCAGCTGTCATTCAGGCCAAACCAGAACATTCCCTCAATCTTGGCCTCCAATTGTGTGCAGCCCACCCTTGGAGGGCACCAGGGCAGTCCCATTCCCACTCCATCTAGACAGCATGGAGACAAGTGAGGATGAGTTGAATGGCTTTTTCACTCCCCCTGTGCCGATTCCTCCCCCAGGCCTTCCAACAACATCAGATGAATTGGACACAGTTGGAATGGATGTGGATATGGAGGTTTGATATAATTTCCCCTCACTTGTATATAGCCAAAGATTGTACTGCTATAAATGCCATGAGTTTCCTATAGGTGTATCCGACACCTATGGGTCACCCATCTCTTGGCCTGCCCAAGACCTACAGGTCATGCACCTCTCAGCCCACCTGAAACCTATGGGTCATGCATCCCTTGGCCCACCCAAGACCTATGGGTCACCTATCCCTCAGCCCACCCAAGACCTACAGGTCATGCATCTCTTGGCCAACCCAAGACCTATGGGTTACGCACCTCTTGGCCCACTCAAGACCTGTTCACCCATCTCTCAGCCTGCCTGAGACCTATGGGTCATGTATTCCTTGGCCCACCCAAGACCTACGGGTCATGCACCTCTTGGCCCACACAAGACCTATGGGTCATGCACCCCTTAGCCCACCTGAGACCTACAGGTCATGCATTCCTCCACCCATCCAACACCTACAGGTTACCCATCTCTTGGCCCACCTGACACCTATGAGCCACCCATTCCTTGGCCCATCTGACACCTATGGGTCACCCATCCCCATGGTACACCCTTACCACCATTCGATAGTTCCACCCATTACTGACAAAATGCCTATTGAATTATTTCTCAGCCCATCCCTCAGCCCACCTAAGACCTATGGGTCACCCCTCCCTCAGCCCACTTGAGACCTACAAGTCACACATTCCTCAGTCCATCCAAAACCTATGGGTCACCCATCCCTTGGCCCACACCATCCCCATGGTACACCCTTACCACCACTCAATGGGTCCACCCATTACTGATGAAATACCCATTGAAATATCCCTCAGCCCATCTAATATCTACAGGTTGCCCATCCCTTGGCCCACCTGAGACCTATGGGGTCACTCATCCCTCAGCCCACTCATATCACATGGGACTTTGTGTAGTTAGGTATAAGCTCAGTGTACTGTGTAGTCAGTCACTGTATTCACCTGTAGTTAGATATTAGTATGTGGTGTATGATGAGTATAGATGAGTCTCACCTCAGTGTACTGTGTAGTCAGTCACTGAGGTATAGCTAAGTATGAACAACGAAAGTAAGTATGCGATTAGTAAGCAAGTGGCATAGCCACATGACATTTGTATTCCAACACTCCCCCTCAAACAGAGTGAAGGCCTAGTTCGAATGCGAAGTGCTTAGCTTTAATAGAAGGAAGAGCTTTAGTAAGAGTATCTGCAACCATATCATTAGTTGGACAATAAATGAGATGAATAGAACCGTTGGCGACAGAGAAATGAATAAAATGATAACAAATATCAATGTGCTTAGTACGTGCATGATAATTCCCATCCTTAGTCAGCGCAATCGCCGACTAATTATCACTGTAGAGGGTTATTGGGTGTTTGAGTGGATGAAAGACTTTGCCAATAAGGCGGTGTAACCAGATTAATTCTTTCGTGGCATGGGTGGCTGCGACATACTCAGCCTCCGTATTCAACAACATTACGAGTTCTTGTTTCCATGACCCCCACGAAATTGCTCCCCTGTCGATGAGGAAGGCAAAACCCATAATTGCATGACAATGTTCTTGTGACATGCCATCAGCATCAGCATAACCAATGAGTCCCTTCTTTTCCGTTCCGTATGTGAGTGCCCAGTGTTTCATACCGACGAGATATTTGTAGACACATTTTAGTGCCTCCCAATGCACCCATCCAGGGTTTTCAGTAAATTGAGCTAGTGTAGATATGATGAATGCAATATCAGGGCATGTACCAACAGCAAGGTACATTAATGAGCCTAAGGTGGCTCGAAATGGGACTTGACACATTCTTGCAGTTTCGACGGCCATTTTCCGGAATTGGTTTTGCAATAGATAATTGGATGTTGGGGTCCATGGGGATTGAAATGGGCTTCATGTCGGCTAAGTTATACTTAATTAGTATTGCCTCTATATGGTTCCTGTGAAAGAGAGATGGTGTGAGTGTCACGATCACGTGTGACTCGCATTCCAAGCAACCAACTGATTGACCCGAGATCAGTGATCTTGAATTGTGATCCAATCTTGGCCTTGAAGGCCTCCATAAGCTCTTTTGAGCTTCCCATTATGGTGCAGTTGTCGACATGGGATGCTAGGATTAATAGGTGAGTGCTGATTCTTGCAATGAAAATGCCCCAGTCGGCCTCAGTATGATGGAAACCTAATTCAGTGAGTTCCCTGCAGAGCCATTGGTACCATTTTAATGTGCCCTGCTTGGATCCATACAGAGCGACCCGTAAATGTGCTATGACATCTCAGCCACCCTTGTCAAAGCCTTGTGGAAGCTCCATGAAGATTACTTCATTGTCGTCCAATTTTCCATTAATGTCACATCCCAAAACTTCCCTAACCAATCCGGCCCAATTCCGAACCCCTATGACCAAATCCCAAATCCTGGCCCTCATACTTTTCCTTAGACAATTTCTCTTTCATCGGACATTCCGAACCCCGTACTTCCCATCCCGGACTTTCCGCATTCCCGTCCTGGACTTCCCACATTCCTGTCCTGGACTTTCGTATTCCCGTCCTGGACTTTCATATCCCTATCTCAGTTATTGCTTGACATATGTCACTCTCCTTTGACACTTCTTGACATTTACAGTTCCTATTGATAATTCCCTTCCCCCTTGCTTCGCAATTATTGCGCCATTGCCTTCAGTCATCATTCTACCATTCTGACACCATTCCGATTCATTCCTTCCTTTCCTCCGGAAACCCGAAACTCCGATTCACCCGATAGTACTTTAACATCTTTATATCTTCCGGACTCTTCAGTATATAAACCCACATGTACTCTCTGATATTTCCTCAGTTCGAATATCAACTAAATCCTGTTCCTTCCTGATCCCTTCCCTTCCGATTCTCTAAGTCCTTAAGTTGACCTTAAGACCAGCCTCCAACCCTCTGCTCTTAAATTAAGGAACCAAACTCGTACAGGGGCATAGCACATAAGCTGAAGCCGCAGTTCCTTACCCCTCCAACCCCCTTCAGGAATTCCCACAAAACCCCGCCTTCTCCGCACCTCCGGACATTCCAGGAATTCCGGGAAAGAACCCGGACTTGACAATTAAGGAAAGCACTGTGGAAGTCGAAAATGTCGACGTCTTAGTCGTGACATGCTGCTATGGCTAGGATGAGTCGAAGTGAGGCAAGGCAAGCAATGGGAGCGTAGGTTTCATAGTAGTCTACACCTTGTACTTGTGTAAATCCATGCACGACCAATCAAGCCTTGTATTTATTGATCTCGCCAGCTGAGTTCTTCTTTATCTTGAAGACCCATTTCAAATCGACAATGTTCATGTTTGCTGGCTGTCGTATGATGTCCCAGGTGTGAGCTTCATCAAAACTTCTTAATTCTGCATTTATAGCTTCTTCCCATCTTGGCCAATCAGGCTGCATACGTGCTTCATTGACCATGTGTGGCTCCAATGCTTCTGCTTCGCAAGTTCCCACCATCATTGCATAAGCAGTGCTCTTGTCTTCAAATTCCCATGTGCTGGCATCACTGACTGCCACGCTTTCACCCTTGCTCTCACACTGTCCCTCAACCTCTGTTCTCCCAACACCCTGGACACCTTGAGAAAGAACTGGGTCACCCCCTCGCCCATCATGTGTGCCTATGCGGTTGTGCAGCATTCGCTGGTAAGGGGATTCCTTCCTTAGTCAAGTTGAGCGTCTGAGTGCTTCTACAGGTGGAGTCTTCTCGAAGTTGGGACCTAGTGGATCAGGAGTGTTGTTTGGGTTGTCATGCTCAATGTGAGGCTTCATTGTGATGGGAGGAGGAGGTGGGGGCTTTGGTACATCAGTCATTGCTGCATCTTCAAGATCAGCATGCTGATCATTATCAGGCCTTTGTCCTTTCTCCCCCTTGATCTGCATGCTTCTTGGGGCTAGACCAAGGACTGCTCCCTCCCGTCTCTCAAATGAAATGTTCCATTCAATGGCAATCATCTGCTTATCCTCCAGATAAATCCGCTGGCCACCGCTCTCAGCATCAAAGCCTACCCACCATCCCTCTTGTGCTTGCATGTCGAGTTTTGAGCCGTTTGGGTCATGTACCCAGACGTGGGTTCCCCAGACTGGTAAGTTGGATATTTGAGGTCATTTGCCATATAATAACTCATACAGTGTCTTTCCATCAAGTATGTGGGACGCCGTTTGGTTCTAGGGTCGAAGATGCGACATAATGTATCGTGGAAGAGTGCTGCATAACCTGCTGCTGTGAGCTGGCTGATTGATACAAGGGTGACTCCCATCGAGGGTGCATAGAGCACATTCTTCAATAAGATATGCATCTTACTGTTCCCATTTGGCAGCTCAATCTGCAGGTCTCCTCATCCAATCACATCGAATGTTCATTTATCAGCTGCTGTGATGGGTTTCAGGGGAATTGAGATGAAGTTTATGAAGTGGTCACAATATGGGGATAGATGCTGTGTGGCGCCACTATCATAGAGTTCTGTGGTAGTCTGTTGCATTGGAGTGCCTGCTTGGGCCAGCGTAGCATAGGTCAACATTGACGTAGCATCCAGCTTGTCACACATAGCCATGCCATTGTTGCACTCAACTAGCCATATCCCATCAGGCTTGCTGCTATCAATAGCTGCATTGGCCTTCAGTTTCCCCTTCGAGTCATTTGAGGACTTATCCTTCTTTTCTCTAGACTTCCAATTCTTTGGAGCTTGTCCTGCCTTGCCACCTCCTTCCTCCCAGCAGCCCTCTGTCTTATGGCCAGTCCAGCCACAGTTGAAGCAAGTACCTGGAAATTTTGGCTTTCAACCTTTGCCTTTCTTTGAACTATCAGCAGAGAAAGCTACATTATCTTCTGAAGACTTCATCTTCCCACCGCTTTAGGCAATGAGGTGGTCATACTTGTTGAGTATGAGGGACATGAGGGTGTCTGAGGTGATCGTTCTGCTGTGAAGTTTCATGCTTGTCAAGACTGATGAGAGAATTGTGTTGTAGGTGCGTGGAAGCGAGGTAAAGATTATATTGAATAGATCTTCATCTGAGACTGGTTGTCCCATGGATGTGAGGTCTTCATAGATGGATATCATCTTGTTCAGGTGAGCCTGAGTATCCCTGCCGTCCTTTAATTTCATTTGCCAAGCTGACGTCTCAGCTCAACGGTGATAACCAAGGAATGATCTTGGAACTGGCTCTTTAACATTTCGTTTGCAGTGGTTTTGGATATAAGGCACATGAAGAGAGAATCTGGGATTGCATTGGAAATTTGCTCTTGTAAAAGAGTGTCCTTTTCTATCCATTCCTTGAGGTCCGTGTCATAGTCTGCTACTGCAGTTATCTCAGCTACAGTTGTTGGTACCCATGCTAGTGATTTCCCCTCTGTGGGATCAGTAGGCATTGCCTTCGTGCCATGCAAGTAACCTAGTAATTTTCTTCCTCATAATGTCATTTCAAGTCTGGCCTTCCACAATGGCCCATTCTTCCCTAAAGTGTCCAGCTTCAGGACCTTGAAATGTCCATCACAGATTTTGCTTGTCGACATCTTTTAGCTGTTACGAGGGGTAGAGCAAATACTTCTTTTGAGACTTCAAACTTAGTTGCAAAGCTCGGGGCTCATAACCTGTAGTTAGGTATAAGCTCAGTGTACTGTGTAGTCAGTCACTGTATTCACCTGTAGTTAGGTATAAGCTACAGGATATTAGTATGTGGTGTATGACAAGTACAGACAAGTCTCACCTCAGTGTACTGTGTAGTCAGTCACTGAGGTATAGTTAAGTACGAACAATGAAAGTATGTGATTAGTAAGCAAGTGGCATAGCCATACAATGTTTGTATTCCAACACTTTTATTACATCTCAACCCATCCATGCCCTACAAGTGCAACCCATGGGTCAGCTGATGATTGGCTGGCCTGTGAGCCATGGCTATTTGTCAACCTCAGCTGTCCATATACTATGGTACCAAAGCACTACATGGGCTCAGAAAGTGGACTTGGCACAGGATATGACAGTATCCCCCCTTTAGGCCTGAACCCCTGAGGGCCAACTAGGGTTGAGGGAAAAATGGAGCAGAATGCCAGTGGAGATTGAATAGGAGCACAGATTTCACATAACTGGGGTGGAAGGAATTTTGATCTGTGTTATGGTAGAACTGTTTTATCCCTTTCTTCTTCACATGACCTTGTACCATCACATGACTTCTCTTTCCTTTTATGACCTGTTTTATCACCAGTGACTGAAGGGATGGAAACATTATGGTGAAGAAGGGCGCTGGGAAAATGTTCCAACTCATGATCATCAATTTCTGACTAGGCCATAGCAATAAATGTAAATGTGATGCAATACCCCCCATACATGAATAGGAAAGATATAGATAAGCCAGGTGGTGCAAAATAATTATAGGGAGCTTGTTCTGGTAGCCCACGATCATTGGGTGCTAGATGATATGGTCAACATACCTGGAATCAGACACTGTACATTCCAAATCCTCCTGAAATAGACATAAGATCCCGATTAGATCCCGTTGTTGAGGTGAGGAGCATCATGAACAATTGGCAATTGGGCAATGGACTGACCAGACGAACCCTCCTAATGTCTCTTGACCATATCGAGCTAGTACTCTACTTACACTTGGATCAGTATCCTGTCTGTGAGTCTGTGGTTTTGGATCGCGTCCTGTGGTCGTGTGGGGAAGAGGTTGGCATGGCGGTTTGGCTCTCGGTTCTTAATTCTACCGAGTTGATTGGAGTCGTCAGGTGGTCAAACCATCTATCGCGATGGTGCGCGAATGCTGCGTCTTTCTCAGGACCCCGCTACAGCAAGTTTACAATCTGGAGTCTCAGACGAACATTACTGCCTCGTGCTCGGGTTAGGATGTGACTCGTATCGTCTCCGAACTGAAAGTCAGAGGCTTCTCGTACCTACCTATCTTTAGTATCACAGACAGTCGAGCTCTCCCGCCGTTGCTTCTTGGACACCGCATAGAGGTGCAAGATGTGCGAACGCGGGGAATCGAACCGATGATGCTCTTAGCCTAAAGTGCCAACGCCTGAAACTCGGATGTGGCGATCAACAAAGCGTATTCGGAAAGTGGTTTGGACGACAAGACCTAGAGGAAGGGCCTGAAGACTCTGTGCGTCGATGTGTAGGCTCGTTGCTTATCCCACTCTAGAGACCGCCACATAGAAAGCAGATATGGACGACATGCACCGACCCGACGATACACAAGGATATCCAACGTCGTAAGTCCTCTTGTGACCTCAGTTTCGCTGATGGGAATGATTCTACCCCGATGGCTACTCCTCCCGGAAGCACGGCCCCTGAACACCAGTTGGAAAATAATCCCGTCCAAACACCCGCCCATTCTTACAGCAACATAATAGGAGGATAAGGCCCTTCCAAGGAAGGCTTACCCCCGGATCTCCTACTAAAAAAGGAGACTTACGGGTGGGAGGTTTGTTCCTGCTAGCGTACCATTGTCCAAAAGGACTGATTTGATTCAAAGAACCCAAGATACTCGAACCAGTGGGAGGTAGGATCACCGCTGAGGCTCCGAAATGACGAGACAGGAAAGACCGCCGTTGCCCAAGCAAAGCGGAAGGGCCCTGTGAGTGAACCAATAGGCAATGAGAACGTAGGACACGGCAACTCCTCGGTCCACCATTCGATGCACCTTTCATCTCCGCCAAACCAACTGCACTCTCTTGACGCCAGCAAACACGGGCAGACCGAAGATGAGACTTTCGTGCCGCTGTTATCGTAGGATAAGAGGTCTGAAATTCGAGCAGAGGGTTTGCTTAGAATAGCGTGGTTTTTCCAGAGGGGCTGCTGACCGTAGATTTGGAAATAGCTTATCTGCTGTTAACATTGAGTCTCCGATTCAGCATGATCGCCCTTGCCACAATCATCCTAACAAACGCCCGGGAAGTACCTTGTAGCTTACTTTACGTACCGAGAACTATTCGGCGTGATTTCAGTAACGATGGTAGGGCGATAACCCTGTCAGAACTTGTTGGCCATTCAAATACGTCGTTGCAAGAGAAAAATAGGATCAAATATATCAAAGGAAAAGGAACATGGAGCCTTTCGGAACAGCGCATCATAAGGCCCGAGCGACGACAACCGATTCATCATGGCAGCTTGGCCACCGATCCAGCACGATCGTGGTTTAAAGGTAGACATCCTAAAGCAACGACTCGCGACTCAGTTTTCCTCCTTTGTAGAAACCATCCTTGTTTACTATGCATTTCACTCTCGCAATGGCCATCACTGCCCTGCCTTTCTTTGTCGCTGCGGCTCCGCAGGGTGTCAATCAGGGGGGATTAGCGATCCCACTCTCCAGGCGTTCATCGCCGGTCAATGCTGACAAGAGCGTCAACTTGGAAGCGCTCAGCTCCCATGTGGCGTCAACCAGGGCGTTCGTACTCACCTGCTCGACCTCCAGGTTTTGCTTTGCGTTGACTTGAATATACAGTAAGATTCTTCGTGGCTTTGATAACTTTGAGAAGAATACAGGTGCGTCGCATCCGTCTGCTATGAAACACGCTCGGAAGCGCGCATCCGGCGGATTACCATTGTATCCCTTCGACGTCGGCCCAGCGATCTGTTTCAGCACTATCTCCATTGGCACACCTCCCCGAAACTTCGTCGGTACGCTCGCACTGACCTTGCAACGAATGTGCAGCTCACTTATTCTAACAGTTGAGTTTGATACTGGCTCGAGGCACGTATTTTTCACCTGGTGTACGTATGATGCACTAAACTATATTCCAGCGACCTTGTTTTGCCGGGTGTCGACTGTGACGACAGCTGTGATGGCCACATCCGCTATGATCCTGCATTGTCCTTGACTTCCGTCAATCTGGGTCAGTTCTTCAACATTGAGTACGCGGACGGTGACAGTGCTTTCGGCCAACAACACACTGACAATGAATGTCACGATTGTCGGACTCACGGCACATGTGATGGTCGTTACAACGTCATCGATTCTGACAATTGAGTAGGCTATTGGTCAGACCCTGAATGTGGCATCGCACTACTCTGCTGGCCTCCAATTGGAGCGGTTCCCCCCGGATGGTTTGATGGGAATGGGCTTCCAATCTCTCGCTGAATACCATCAGAGCCCTGTCTTCCAGACTTTCGTTGCTCAGGGCCGGACTGATGAGCCCGTGTTTGCATTCAGTTTTACAGCCCAGAGGCCCGAGCTATACCTCGGTGGTACCAACCCGGACATGTACACTGGCAACTTCGCCTACGCGCAGGTCATCCAACAGGTAAGTCATCGAACTCAAAGTTGCCCCAACGGTGGTTGATATGACATATCCAGGGTTACTGGGAAGTTAACATGGACAGTATAGTGGGTAACAGCCAAACCCTGCTGAGCAACGTTGCCTGCATCATCGACACCGGCAGCAACCTCATCCAAGGTCCCCCTGAGGACGTGGAAGTCCTTTATGCTGCAATTGGCGGTATTCTTGCGCATGGAGATACCTTCTACATCTGTATGTTGTCAGCCTAGTTTATCTCTGATACTTTGTCAACACTCTCATGCTAGTCCCCTGCGATGCTGTCCCCAACGTCAGCTTTGTCTTCGGTGGCACATCCTTCCCCATCTCCACTGAGACCTTCAACGCGGGACACAGCCCCTATGACCCATCTTACTGCGTTGGTGCCATCATTGCATCGGATGTTCGTGAGTCGCTGCTCTACACTCGTACTGCTTGTGTGTGCTGATGACAATGGACATCAAGCACATTGGATTGTCGGCATCGCTTTCCTCAATAATGTTTACACTGCTTTCGACGTTGCGAATCTGCGTGTGGGATTTGCTACGCTTGCGTCACCTGCCGCATTCTCCAGCTAAACCATGTTTCATGCTCAATGAGGGTCTGATAAATATTTATCTGTCTTTACCATATGTATCATGCCCACCTGTTTTCGGCATACTGATAACCAGTTAGACCTATACAACGGATTTTTAATCTGTTGATGTGTGCGTGTCATGCAGCCAGGATCCTCCAAGGTATTTTCGAGCGGAGTGTCTACCTATGATGATCAGGCACTCAGGGCATCCATTCGATGCGCAAAGAATACAGGTCCCCATCATTGCGGCACACATTACTGTTACTAGAGATGTGTTCTGGGTATTGGGAAAAACAATTTGGCACAGGAGCAATGAGCATCCAAGAAGGGCAGACAAAAAGTGAGATCATCAGCTACAGGATTCAAAGGATCCAGTGCTTGCAAGGAAGTGAGTTTTGAATAAATTCAACATGGCATATAAGAGGTTCTGCCTACCCTCATGATATTCATCCATGACACATTGAATGGTCTGTTGAAAGCATGACAATGGCCGGTACTTGGACTTACATTGCAACAAGGTCAGAGAACTTGCTATAGATGATAGTGGTTTGAGATCAAGAAGTAGTGTTTAAACTCAGACAGAGTGTCTGACTTTTATACCATATGCATGTGAACTATTTACATAAGTACTGATAATAACCATATGTTCAACACTCCCCCTTACTTAGTGTATGGTAATCACATAAGCATTAGGAATAGTTTACTATGCATCATCTAGTTCCTGACTAGTAGCATGATAAAACCAAGTTGAGATCTACATTGCTTGAATTTGACATATCTGAGGTTCTTGGTGAACATATCAGCAGGATTGTCAGTCCCTTCAATATAAAAGATCTTGATATCACTGTTGGTTATGGCATCATGAATGAAGTGATAATGAATGGGGATGTGTTTTGTGCAACACTCAGTAACAAGGTTGTTTGCTATTGTTGTGGTAGGACCATTTGCAATAATTGGGTGTTGAAGAGTTGTCCTCTAGGGGTATGGCCTTAGCACATAGGTAAGATACCAGTGCTTCTCCCCCTTCACAGACTAGTCTCTCAGCATCATCCTCAGAGGATGTTGGGGAAGGAGGCATAGCTCTGGGACAAGGTAGCTCTACTGGTGTGGCAGGTTCAGATTGACCTGTGAGTTCTCTGCATCTGATTTTGTGCTTGTCACATCCCGAAACTTCCCTAACCCATCCAGCCCAATTCCGAGCCCCTATGACCAAATCCCGAATCCTGGCCCTCGGACTTTACCTTAGATGATTTCTCTTTCATCGGACATTCCGAACCCTGTACTTCCCATCCCAGACTTTCTGCATTCCCGTCTCAGACTTTCCGTATTCCCGTCCCAGACTTTCATATTCCTATCTCGGTTATCTCTTGACATATGTCACTTTCCTTTGACACTTCTTGACATTTATAGAATCCCCTTCCCCCTTGCCTTCAGCCATTATTCTCTCATTCTGACGCCATTCCGATTCATTCCTTCCTTTCTTACGGAAACCCGAAACTCCGATTCATCTGACAATACTTTAACATCTTTATATCTTCCGGACTCTTCAGTATATAAACCCACATGTACTCTCTGATATTTCCTTAGTTCAAATATCAACTAAATCCCGTTCTTTCCTGATCCCCTCTGAACTTCCTTGGTCCTTAAGTTGATCTTAGGATTGATCTCCATCTCTGACCCTCCACTCCAAAATCAAGGAACAGAACTCGTACAGGGGCGCAGCACATAAGCTGAAGCCGAAGTTCCTTACCACTTCAACCCCCCTCAGGAATTTCCACCAACCCCACTTTCTCCACACTCCGGACAATCCGGGAATTCTGGGAATGAACCCACACTTAATAGTGCTCTATTTTGCGCAGTTGTTTCACAGGATTTCTCCATTCACCATAAACATTCCCAGGCCATAAAGGTGCATGTCATTCACATTGAGAGTGCCTTGGCATAGCAGGTTGGCATCCAATTGAGGTGTACACCTTGGGGAGGTGATAGGGGGTAGTGGAGCAGAAGAAGTTCTCTCTGATGAATCTGGCCTTGCAGAAAGAACATGTGGTTCACTGGCTTTAGGGCTGCAAGGTTGTTGTGGGGGTGGGATGTCCTTATCAAAGGATGGAGAATGTGGGTTGTGGTGCTGGTGGGGGCGTTGAGGAGCATCACTGATTGCATGGTGTGGCTTAGCCCCAGCACAGCAAGGGAATAGGTTCTCATTGAATATAGCATGTGCATAGGTATGCAATGAATTGTTTGAGTGCATGAACAGGTAGTTTTTGTCATTTTCTGGTGTGACACCAAGATAAATCATTAATTGTGACTTAGTCTGTTGCTTTCCACCACACATTTTAGCAGGCAAGTGCACATAGGTACCACAACCAACCAAATACTCAAAGATGAGAGATTGTAGAAGGGGCCTTAAACAGAAGTTCATAGGGTGTCCTCTAGCTGAGTTGTCTCTTAGGGGTGCAATTGCATACATGAGTTGCTTGCATTACTGCAAATTCCAAATAAGAGGAAGGTAGGCAAGCGTGAAGATTCATAGCCTGTTTAGGCCAAACATTGCAATGGTTTATGGAGAACTTGCCTCATGTCAACATTGCTGATGAAGCCAAACTCCTCTGGTTCACCAAGGTAGGCGTTGAGGAATTGATCCCCAGCTGGGAGCTTGTGCATGGTGGTGAGGTGTCTTGCTTTGACATTGACATCCTCGGGGGCCAGATCGTATACATAGTAGTAGTTATCTAACCACCCACCTTCATCCTCTGAACTGTAGATGTCAACAGTTTCTTCACTGTCGGTGTTTGAGTCAGGAGGGTTGGTGGTGGTGGTGGGAGCAATGTGAGTGGCCAAGTCACAACCAAAAGTGTTGGTGTGACTCTTGGAGATGGATGAGGAGGGGATGACCAGGTCATCATCACTTGGAATTGGAAAGGTAGCTCCACCATCCATGAAGCAATGATGGGGGAGGATCCAATCCTCAAGACAAGGGTGCTTGTGCATGGGCTCACTGAAATTGAGGCCATAATTGGTGACTCAATCCAGGCAGTGCATAGGACCTCTTGGTATGAGGGAATGCCAGGGGACCACAGCAGGTCTTGCATTCTGTGTGAGCCTGTTGACAAGGGTCAATGGCAGGGATGGAGATAATGGGAGGGACAGACAATGGTAATGGGAAGGCCTCTGCCATGAAAGCAAAGGAGGTGGTTGTGTTGGCAAGGTTAAAATGAGCATGTTGATGCTCTTTCTGTTTTGCTTCTCCAGCAGGAGAGTGTTTACCTTGTCTGCCCTTGCCTTTCTTCTGCTCTAATGAGCCTCCTTGTTGCTGCCGTCACATCCTGTGACCCTTCCTATCTGTCCCTACCCATTCCCAGCCAGTCACAACCAAATCCCGGACTCTGGACTTTACCTCAGAAGAGTTTTACCTCAACCTCATATCCCAGATCCCAACATCCTGTATTATGACGTTCTGTATCCCAACATCCCATATCCGGACATCCCGTGGGTGGGTCAATATGTGGTGGTTCCATGTGATATGAGTGGGCTGAGAGGTGGGTGACCCATAGGTCTTGGGTGGGCTGAGGGATGGGTGATCCATAGGTGTTGGATGGGCCAAGGAATGCCTACACCATAGCCCTTGGGTGGGCTGAGGAATGTGACCCCCGAAGGTCTCGGGTGGGCCAGGGGAGGGGCAACCAAAAAGTCACAGATGGGCCGAGGGATGGGTGGCCCATAGGTGTTGGATGGGCCAAGGAATGGATTATCTGTAAGCCTCAGGTGGGCCAAGGGAGGGACAACCCAAAAGTCATGGATGGGCCGAGGGATGCACAGCCCAAAGGTCTCATGTGGGTCAAGGAATGGGCAACCCCTAGGTATTACATGGGCTGATGGATATTTAAATAGGTATTTTGTCAGTAATGGGTGGAACCATTGAATGGTGGGTGTCATCTGAGTGGGCTGAGGGATGGGTGGCCCATAGGTGTTGGAATGCATTCCCCATAGGGCTTGGGTGGGCCAAGGGAGGGGCGACCCAAAAGTCACGGATGGGCTGAGAGATGGGTGACCAGAAGGTCCTGGGTGGGCTGAGGCATGGGTGACCTGTAGATGTCAGACGGGCCGAGGCATGGGTAACCCATGACCTTGCCTTGTAATTGAAGAAGTTACTTGTCCATTGCCCTTCTGCTCTGAGGAGCTCTACTTCCTCTTCCCATTGGTCCTTGAGAGCATTTGCTCTGAGCCAATGACCCCGATAAACTGAAGTACCCGAAAGTGTTAACTCAATCCATGAGCCACCAAAAATTAAGATTGAAACACACATTCAGACATCCAATCATTCAGTTCTGAATCCCTTTGCACATCCATGGTCCAGAACCAGGCTAAGGTGGAGTCCCGATTGCGCTGGGAATTTGGTTTGGATACTGCAGTACTGACCTTGAGGTGCTCGGAATCAAGTGGCCTATACCAGATCAGAGTGTCTTTGTTGGCTTCCAGTGATATCATGGCTCTTTGGCATGCCCTATAAGTCCTTGCAAGCCTGTCTATCCATGGAGGATGGGAAGGGGAGATGAGCTTCTTTGGCATGGTGAGGATCAAGATTTCCAAAGGCTACTTTGGCATTATCATCAGATCCTATGTCATCAATCCAGTCTCCCTCATCATGGTCAGCTGCATCGGATCCTTGAGTGTTGATCCCACCTATGAATGAAGCAGCATCCAAGACAAAACTGTGGATTTCTGTCCCTAGGCGATCCCTCTTCCTTTCCAGGGCCAGCCTTTGAGCTTCTGTGGACCAATGACCAGAAGAACAGGCCTCTGACTTTAGCTGGATCTGTGATTGCTGGATGTGCAACCCCTGAGCAAGCCAAGTACTGGAACCCCTCTGGCTCAAAGTAATGGAGTGAGATCCTGATAGCATGGCAAGCTTAATGCTTTTCATTGTCAGGGCTGGAGAAGCTTCTTTAGCCAGCTGACATGCAGATGCAAAGAAGAATTACCAGAGTCCAATCTGATCTCATAAACATCCATGGCCAAAGGGTTTCCTTCTCTTTCCTTCATGGCCTTTCTCTCCTGCTTCACCAAATGCCTCTTCCTATCCTCTGGCAATCCTTCATCCAGAGCTTGGAAGGCACCTGCTGCCTCTTCCTTGCTGGTCAATGCCATCTTGAGTTTCCGATGAATGCTAACAGCTAACAGCAATCAGCCATGACAACAGACAGAGCAGACTGGTCCCACCCATCTAAATCATCTTCTGGAAATTGGAGTCGTTCATCTGAAAGTCCAATAGTTCTTGCCGATGGGGAGCTGACATCCCCCAGGCCGAACCCGAAATCACATTCAAGATTGCCCACAGAGTTTCTATAATCTCTCCCTCAACTCTACCTGCTCCTTGAATAAACCCAGGAGAGTATCTTGCAAAGCATTCATTCCGGTGGCCATGGACATGCCACAGGCTGATGCTCAGCATGAGGCTGATCTCAGTTGGGATACTCAGATATGAGTTTGAGGATACCTCTGTCTGAAGCACTTCATGTATTGACAATTAATGTCATAGAATGTGAGGACCCTTCCAGCTGTAACAAGATATTGAGATACAGTTCTTTGTGATCTTGCCATTCCCTGAGGAAGTCGTTCTGTGTCTGGAATAGTTGACTTTCCAAAGAGTATATTGCAAGAACAAATGAGAGTCTTACCTTGCTAGGAAATTTCAATGGCTCCAGCATGTCATAGAAATCACCTTGGTCATATGTTTGGAAGTCTTTGGACCTCGGGTGGTTTGGATGGTCTTCCACCAAACCTCCACTACAGGACTATGAGCATCTACAGAAACATACTTTGCTTTTGGCATGGCTAGACAATAGGAGGACTGGATCTCAACACGATTCTCTGACCAGACAACACACCTTCTAGTAGCCAACTGATCACCTTGTCATTCCTCTAACTCGTGTGTCATTTGAGGTGCATGTCAGATATCAAAGTTTGATGGCATCCATGTTATGTAAATTACTAGATAAGGCATGTTGGAACCCACACAAGGGTAGTGATCAGGGCAGACACCAACTAAATTGCCAAATGGGGAGGGAAGGTGTCTATAATAAGATGAATCAAGGGATTACAGCATGAAGGAAGATCAATCAGAAGATTCCAAAGTTTGGCAATGTTGGCAATCATGTTTATAGCATCTGATGTCGATGAAGCAATCAAGTATTTGGGTAGGGACTGACAAGACACTACCAACTCTCAAAACACACCCTTTGAACAAAATATCAATATCGCTGGACATCATGCCTTGTGAACCATCTAGTAGAGCTAGCAGTGTATCTGTTGGGACCAAG
>MU127422.1:354075-364350 GCA_014904945.1 Gyrodon lividus
GATGTTTATGTTTTGGAAAAGATGTACAAGAACTGGCTTTACAACCATGGCCGAAAAAGAACTACCAAACCCATGGTAAAGTATGGAAAGAGTTTCACTGCTAGGGATGTGATAAAGGTATAGAAGAGAATGGAAATTCAGAAGATTATAGAGGAAGACAATGGGTCAAAACCTGGGGACAGAGAGATGATAGCTTGGTATCAATGGGCTGTGAACAAGGTGATGGACAGTCTCACCGAAGAGAAGTTAAAGAAGGCCAAAGCCAAAGCCAAAGAATGGAGGAAAGAAAGACCACCTCCAGAGGTACAAGCAAGGTAAGGGTTGAAGCTCTGGATGGAGACCAACTGCTAACATCCTACTGTAGAACAGCCTTACAGAAAGGGGAGAAATATGTGAGGGAGTTTGCAGAGGAGGTATGGAAGAGGTGTGGGATGAGAGTAGCCATCCTGGCTGCCTGGAAAGATAAAGCTGGCCAGATCATGACCACTCAGTAAGTGACCGAGCTTGAAATTCACAAGCTGAAGGTATTTGGAATGCTGACCAGGCCATAGATATGACATTAATGATGAGATTGGGAATGGAGCAGGATTCAATGGGTGGGATGGAGCTCATCAAAGATGGATGGAGTATGCCCAGACCGAGCTTGGAAACTCAGGATGTGTCACATCCCGAAACTTTCCTAACCCATCCGGCCCAATTCCTGCCCCCTATGACCAAATCCTGAATCCCAAGCCTTGGACTTTACCTTAGAAGATTTCTCCTTCATTGGATATTCCAAACCCCATATTTCCCATCCTGGACTTTTGCATTCCCATCCTGGCTATCTCTTGACATATGTCTCTTTCCTTTGACATTTCTTGACATCTGCAGTTCCTATCGATAATTCCCTTTCCCCCTGCTTCACAATTATTGTGCCATTGCCCTCAGTTATTATTCCACCATTCTGACGCCATTCTGATTCATCCCTTACTTTGTTCCGGAAACCCGAAACTCAAATTCGTCCAACATACTTTAACACCTTTATATGTTCCGGACTCTTCAGTATATAAATCTGCTTGTACTCTCTGATATTTCCTTAGTTTGAATATATCCCATTCTCTCCTGCAAAGTTTCCACTTCACTCTGAAAACCACATCAGTCCTTAAGTTGACCTTAGGATTGTCCTCCAACCCTCTGTCCTGACATTAAGGAACAGAACTCATACAGAGGCACAGCACATAAGCTGAAGCCAAATTTCCTTGCCCCTCCGACCCCCCTCAGGGATTTCCAACCGACTCCACCATTCTGCGCACTCTGGACTTATCCCAGAATTCTGGAATTGAACCAGGACTTGACAGGATGGTCAGATGGGGGTGAAACTGAAGCCAATCTTGACAACGATGAATCCAATGCCAAGGTTCGGCCACAGGAGGAGAACATGAAGAAAGGGAAGGCCGATCTGGTCTCCATGGTTAGCAATGGAGAAAAGGCTTGGATAACAGACATGAAGGATATCAGCCTGGATATCATTAAACAGATCATCTGGGGCTTTGTCACCTTTCACTATAGTAAGTGGATCTAGCTTAGTGAGCACCAGGCCTGACTGCTCCCATAGGGAAGGCTTCTGGAATTAGTGAGCTACCTGTTCCATGGACACATATTGTGTGTCAACAATCAGACTACATGGCCTCCAAGTATTTGCCATAGGAGGTGAAGCTTTGGGAGCCATCTAAGCTTCAGAAAAAGGAGGTAATTTCTATCTTGGACTTCTGGAGAGAGAGACAGCAATCACATCCGGTGGATGTCCTGAGCTTCCGAAAATGGAGAGACTCAGCAGGCATCCTACAAGACCCTGTGGAGTTGGATTCCAATGAGGAAGCAGCAGCCCGAAGAAGGAAGGCCTCTAAAGGAAAGAGAAAGGCCGGGTCTGAAGATGGACTAACTGAAGGTGAAGGCAGATTGAAATCAAGACGACAAGGCAGGAAGGGAAGGGTGGATGACTCTGAAGAGTCCAAGGATGACCAGGACAATGGGAATGGGTCTGGGTGGAGACATGATACCGACAGGGAAGATTCTGGAGATACTGATGGACAGCAAGGGCCCAGCCATTTGGGTGATAGGAAGTCAGGGGGTGAGTACGTCTCATAACTGTCTTACCCAAATATAATTCCTGATACAATGAGACATAGTTAATGAGCTGAGAAATTGGGTCATCAGTAGAAGAGGGACTGAGAGTGATGAAGCCGAGGGCAAAGGCATTGTGGAGCCAAAGCTGACCCCTCCACCAAAGGCCAAAGCCCGAAAAGCTACCAAACAACAACCCAACACTGAACAAGTTGAAACAAGGGAAGTGGCAAGGAAGCCAAGTGAGAAACCTTGGAAATCCAGGCCACATTCCGAAAATCATGATAGCTCAGAAGATGGTAAGTGAGTATTATCATGGGGATAGCATTGAGATCAAGCCACATTCTTTAGATGAAGCAAAGCAACAGTCAAAGCCAAAGCAAAGCCAAAAGGCACCAACCCGGTTTGGTGAGGAAAGCCCCAAGGGGAGAGTGGTTCACAAAAGGCGGAAATAAGTTTCTTATTGAAATCCTAAGTACCCACTCATTTTTGATACAACAAAATACACTATCTATGTATATACAGTGACTTTACTCCATCCTTTCCAGCACATTGTCCAGGTGGCTGATAGCATCATCAAGCCTTTGAATCTCAGTTGAGATCTCCACATGTCGGTTGGTCAGGTACATGAACCTATCCATATAGTGGACATAGGCCATGATCAGAAATCTATCATGGTGCTGGCTCAATGGGTGATGCTGTGGGAGATGTTGTTGCTGCCACCGATACCCATAAAACATCAGCCGATCTGGATATATGGTTGAATGGTGACACTGACATGAAATCAAATGGGACTTACAGTATTCCAACCAAACCAAGTCCTTGGGCTGAATATCACTGCCTGGGATTGGGGGCTGTACTAAAGTCCTCAATATGTATTCCAGGCATTCCTGGGATAAGCAGCCAGCAGGCAATGTCCGACAAAACAAGGCCATCCCAGTAGGAATTGACCTGAGTTGAATTTCAGGATCGGACAGTTCCGATGAAATCGCCTGAGAGGTGCTGGCCAATTCCACATTGGAAATGAATGGTGGGCTGGGGAGCAGACTGTCCTCAAGCATGGGTGGAGTTGGCAGTTCCGGACTGCTGTCAGGGATGACGGGAGGCGTTGGAAACCTCAGATCATCGGATGCAGTGGACTCGGCACTTAGGTGGCTAGGAACCTCGGGGGGATCAAATGATGGAGAAAATGAAAATGGGAGATTGATAGAGGAACCTCAGGGGGTTGAGGAGTCCCAAGAGGAAGTCTAGGAAGGAATGGATGGGGCTAAGAATGAATCTGAGGAAGATGGTGGTTCAATCTCCATCAGTTGATCTGCAAGATAATAGTTGGTTTGGGTGAGCAGAATGAATTTGTAGGCTTACCATCGAATCTGACCCAGCCAGGGGCATTACCTTGGGCTTGTGTGTTGGACATGATCAATGTTAATATGGGTGATTTGGTGGGAAATGGTGTGAAATGGTGTGCAAAAGGTATGCCTAGACTCGTGTCTTGTCAATATTCTACTCCCAGACCAAATTGGTCTTTGTGCTTGGGCAATGCCATTGGTACAAGCAGATGAGAAGCTGGAGGCCATTGAGAAAAGACTGGCTCAGGGAAAGGTAGGCTCAGGTAGATGTGGGGAGGAAGAGGAAACTCTCAGGGGAGAAGCTGGGAGAGACAGTTGAAGAACCAGCCGAAACATAGATCTCGGTCCCGTCCCATCAAATCATGGGAATTCATCTCCAATGAGGACGAAGAACCTGAACCCTCGACATACCGTCCCAACACTGCTGACTCTCCCCCTCCATCCCTGAAGGCCGCTTCTGAAGTCTATGAGAGCTGTGCCCAAAAGGTGTGGCCTTGCACCTGGTCAGTGCATGCCAGCCATGTAACTGATCCAAGATCGCTTGCAGCCAAATGGAGTCATCAGGAATCCAATGGCCAGAGCAAGGCAGCATCAAGGGCTCCTTCAAAAGCCCCTTCCTGTCAACCACTCAGGGCCATGACAGTTTTGGCCACCACCCCGTTAATCATGCTGCAAGTCTGGCATCTGGTCCTTCTCCAAGGAAGAAGGTCAAACATTCAGCATCAAAGCCAAGGCCCAAGACCCCTGCACCCAAAGCCAGCCCAAGCTCTGCCCCTGGTGGCTCAAGTCTTAAACTGAAACTTGGTAAGCTTGGTAGTCTACATATGTTTCTATTTCCAACTGATATTGATAGTTTTTGATGGTGTAGTGATCCCAAAATGGCTTCCATCCCACCCCATCCCATCCCACTCCATCAGCTCGGTTGCAAGGATCCAGGAAGTTTCTTCATCTGTCCCTTCGTAACCCACCCACTTTACCAGATACAGGAGTTGGTAATTCCTGTGTCGACGGTTGATTTTGGAGTTGAGGATTTCAGAGATTTCATATTCGGGTTCTCTGTCGACTTCGACTGGGGGAGGTGGGGGTTGGACCTGATTCGGGATGGTGTTCGGAGTTGCGGGTTCTAACTGGGAGATGTGGAAGACGGAATGGACAGTGTGCATGGAGTCCGGGAGTTTGAGGGTGAAGGACAGGGGTCCGGCTTGAGCGATGATAGGATAGGGGCCAAGGTTCTTTTCTGAGAGTTTCTTGGAAGGGCAAGTGGAGCGGAAGTACTTTGCCTTGACGAACGCTTGGTCTCCGATCCAGAAGTCTGGTGCAGGAAGTCGTCAGGAATCCGCAGGTCCTTGGTAGCGCTGTTGAGCACAGGCCATCTCTGTGCATAGGAATTCATGGAGTTCCTGTAGGTTGACTGCATATTCGCGGGCGTGGGATGAGGTCAGATCCCTTTCAGGGTAGACCAAGACGTTGGGGTGGTAGCCTTTGTTAGTGAAGAACAGGCATACTCCTGTGGTAGTGCTAGGGGCATTATTGTAGGCAAATTCCACAAGGGGTAGGAGTTCTGACCAATTGTCCTGTTGGTAGTTGCAGTAGATTCGGAGATACTGCTCAAGGGTCTGGTTCACCCGTTCCGTTTGCCCATCACCTTTGGGATGATATCCCGAAGTGAAGTGAAGTCGGATGTTGAGGGCTTTCCTGAGGGAATGGAAGAAATGGGAGACAAACTCGGAACCCTGGTCAGAGGTGATATGGGAGGGAACTCCATGCTTGGAAAACACGTGGAGCAGGAATAATTTCGCGAGGCTCGGAGAGTCGATAGTGTCATGAGTGGGAATGAATATGGATTGCTTGGAAAGGCGGTCAATGACTATGAGGATTGCGGTATATCCGCCAGAGCAGGGAAGTTGTTCGATGAAGTCCATGGAAATGGAGTGCCAGGGCTTTTCGGGGATTGGAAGCTGCTTGAGCATTCCGTAGGGGCAGTGTCTAGGAGTTTTAGCTTGGGCGCAGGAAGTGCAGGAACTGACATAGTTCTTGACAAATGTGTGGAGTCCTGGCCAAGTGTATTCCTGGTGGACGAGCTCTAATGTCCTGTTTTGCCCGAAATGTCCGGATAGGGGGTGGTTGTGCTTGTATCAGAGAATGCGAAGACGGAGGTCCTTAGCTTCCAGGACAAAGATGCGAATGTCAAGCATTGGGAAACCCTTGGGGTTGACAGCCCACCGGGAGTCCGACGAGTCCGAAAGATGGAGGGAAGCTATGGGGTCGGAGGACAGGGAATCTAGGATGTCCTTATGAATGTCTTCGATGTCAAGCAGGGATGAGGCCCGGAGGACCGGGGTGAGTAGGATAGTGGCTCGTAGGGATGAGGCGAGCTGTTCCTGGGTGAACACCGGATGGAGGTTGTGGGGATTGACGCAAGCATAGTCCTTATCCCCCTCTTTCGGGTAGATGTCCCAGCATCTAGTGAGGGAGTCAGGCTTAGCTCCTAAGCGTCCGGGGTGGAATCAGATGACAAGGTTGAACTGGGATAGGAATTCTGACCAGCAGGCTTGCTGGCAGGTCAGGACCTTGGAGGTGGAGAAATATTCCAGATTTTTGTGGTTGGTAATGATGTTGATAGGAGTGCTGGAACCTTCAAAATAATGACGCCAATGCTGGAAAGCTTTGTGGATAGCTAGAAGTTCCTTATCATAGGTGTCGTAGTTGAGTTCCAGGGCTGTCAGGGTACAGGAGTAGAATGCGACGGGGTGGAATTCCTCGTCTGGACACCAGATCGAGAGGATTCCCACAATAGCATAGTCCAAAGCGTCGGTTTCGACCGTGATAAGACAGTCCGGAATCCAGTGAGTAAGGATAGGGGCTCAGGTGAAGGCATCTTTGAGTTGGGTGAAGGTGGAGCAGCAGGAATCGTCGAAGTTCCAGGGGGCATTTTTCCAAGTGAGTCAGGTGAGCAGAACAACAATATTGGAGTAGTTGAAGATGAAATGATGATAGAAGTTGGTGAACCCGAGGAAGGACTGAATGTCCTTGACTTTCCGGGGTTCGGGCCAATCTCAGACTGCCTGGACTTTCTCTGGGGACATAGTCAATCCCTGGGGAGAGAGACAGTAGCCCAGGTATTCGACAGAGTCCAAGTGCCACTCACATTTCTCCAGTTTGGCATAAAGCCTGTGTTTCCAGAGTCGCCAGAGGACTTCCTAGACATGTTCTTTGTGAGAAGCCATGTCGTTGGAATAGATGAGGATGTTGTCAAGGTAGACCACGATGCAGACATCTAGGAGGTCTGCGAAGACACTATTGATGAACCACTGAAAAGCTGCAGGGGCATTGGTGAACCTGAAAGGCATCACCAGCCACTTGTACGAGCCGCAGCGAGTCCGGAAGGCAGTTTTCCATTCATCCCTGGGAGCGATGCGAACAAGGTGGTATGCATGGCGGAGGTTGATTGTTGTGTATACCTTGGTGCAGCTAGGGGAATTGAGGAGGTCAGAGATCAGGGGTAGGGAATAGCAGTCTTTTTTTGTGATTTTGTTGAGTCCTCAGAAATCGACTCACAGGTGGAGGGATCCATCCTTCTTGCGGACAAAGAGGACAGGAACACTGTGGGCAGATTTGGACTGGCAGATGAAGCCGTAGTTGAGGTGTTCGTCTATGAATTCCCAGAGGGACTTGAGTTCTGTAGCGGAAACCGGGTAAACAGTCCTGAGAGGGGAAGCACCTTCCTCTAAGTCAATCTTGAGATTGAATTCCCTGTGGGGCGCAAGGGTGTCAGCCTTGCACTTACTGAAGACATCAGGGAAATCGTGATAGTCCAGAGGGACGGAGGACATATCGACTTCTTCGGGGGTTTCAGAAATCCTGGAGTCCCGGGATACAGAATGGAGTTTGGAGTCCTGGGGATGGAGGTGAATGCTGAACTGCTTGGAACCATCAAGTTTGCACATGCACACAAAGGCAGCAGCATTGACAAATGAGATGCGAGGAGCTTCGTGAGGCGGCTTGTCGGAAGTGTCAGAGTGAGGTGAGATAGGGGACCAGGGTCCGGAATCTCCAGAGGTGATGTCAGGGGCATTGGCAAGTCTTGAGCCGGCATTTGGAAAGTAATACTGCCCAGTACCCAGTCAATCAACGCATTGTAGCAGGTGAGCCAGTTGTGTCCTAGAACAAGGGAACAAGATGAATCCAATGGAGTAACATAAAATGTATTGGAGGTGACAAAGCTGGAAGGGAAACAAACGGAAAGGTCAACAGCACAGGTAATCATAGAATTGGAAGTACCATCAAAAAGTTTCAATGAAATAGGAGGAACAGAGTATGTCGGAAAATGGTGCTTGTCAATGAAAGTAGTATCAATGAAACAATCAGTAGAACCGCAATCTAACAAAGTGGGAAAAGCGGAAATTTCAGAAAAGTCAGGAAGAGAAACAAGAGGCATAAGGGCCTTGGGATCATAAAGAGCAGACACATTGAGATGGGTCTCCATAAGTGCATGGTGGGATTCAATGCAGCCTCCTTCCCGTGCGGAGTCCAGAAGGCTGCATCCTAATTTTTGCCTCAGGGTAGAGGCCTCCAGTTTGGCTTCCGGAGCAGGGGAGGTCTTTGCTGTGCAGGCTTTGGATGCACGGGAAGTGGACTTCTGGCAATCCTTAGCTACATGTCCGGCAGCTCTGCAGAACATGCACAGCTTGAGATCAAAGCAGTGTTTGCGTTCCTCGAAGGTGAGGTGTCCGTCCTTCCCGAGTTTACTGGAGAGGTCGGATGCAGGTTTCGGGATAGGGGCGGAGGACTTTGCTGATGAGGACGTGGAAGTGTTGGACAGAGTGACGGGTTTCAGAGATGAGGTGGTGGGAGTACTGTTGGAAGTGGAGGACTGGTTTCCAGAGGGCCAGATTTGGTGAGCGACTTCAGACTTTCATTCCCAATATCTCCTGTCGATAGTCTGGGAGAGAGTCCAGAGTTCTCCTAGGGAGCATGGTTTTTCAATGCGGGAAAGCTCGTCTTTGATGCGATCTGGAAGTCCATTGTAGAAGTGATGTCGGAGGGCTCCCTCTCCGTAACCCCGGACCTTGGAGGCTAGGCAATTGAATTCCACCATGTATTTGTTGATGTGCTGAGAGTCTTTCATGGATAGGTGGTTGAGTTGGTGTTTGGAATCACCAACAGGGTCATGGGGGCCGAAGTTGGTCTGGAGCTCAAGGATGAATTCCCAATAGTTGTCTGTCCAGATTGTCCATCTGGAGGAGGTCGGGCTTGAACCATTTGAGGGCCATACCTTTTAGGTAAGACTGGGCAAAGGTGACTTTTGCATGGTCAGTCTGGAATGCACAGGGACAGTCCTGGAAGTTCAGCTCGCATTGGACCAGGAAGGCCCACAGCTTGCAAGGGTCAGTCCTGTCGAAGGTGTCAGGTTCCCACACCTTCATGCATGGAGATGAGGAGTTTTCGGATTTGCGGTCGTGGCACAATAACTCAGCAAGGCTGTGAACTGTGTTTGCAAGCGCCATGATGGGGTTAGGCGGGATTGCATTGTTGGGGTTGTCATCATCAGAGGGG
Source organism: Gyrodon lividus (assembly GCA_014904945.1). Lineage (NCBI taxonomy): Eukaryota > Fungi > Basidiomycota > Agaricomycetes > Boletales > Gyrodontaceae > Gyrodon > Gyrodon lividus. The sequence goes on from MU127422.1 coordinate 363,084, forward strand.
TCGGGGTTGTCGTCACCACCATTCCCGTCATCAGAGGGGTCCAGGGTGACAACCTGCAGGAGTAGGGGTGGAGATGATTTGAGATGGAGGTCTCATCTGAGAGGTGGAGGTTGATGTACGACGAGCGGAAAAGCTTCGGAATTGTTTGGCGACATCAGGGCCTCGAGGTCATCAGGGAGTGCAGGGCATCTTCTCGGGCTGCCTCTGACTGAGCTGCATTGATGCTTTGCATACTGTGTGTTTGGGCATGAGTCTGGATAGTTCTAGACATGTGGATAAAGATATGATGTTAGCGAACTTGTAGAGGTTTCAGTTCGAATATACTGTCAAGTCCAGGTTCAATCCCAGAATTCCCAGATAGTCCGGAGTGCGCAGAAGGCAGAGTTTGGCGGGAATCCCTAAGGGAGGTCGGAGTTGTAAGGAACTTCAGCTTCAGCTTATGTGCTGTGCCCCTGTACAAGTTCTGTTCCTTGATTTCGGAGCAGAGGGTCAGAGATCAATCCTAAGGTCAACTTAAGGACTGAGGAGGCTCAGAGTGAAGTGGATCAGGAAAGAACGGGATATTCAAACTAAGGAAATATCAGAGAGTACAAGCAGGTTTATATACTGAAGAGTTCGGAAGATATAAAGATGTTGAAGTATGTTGGACGACTCAGAGTTTCGGGTTTCCAGAAGAAAATAAGGAATGAGTTGGAATGGCATCAGAATGGGAGAATAATGACTGAAGGCAATGGCGCAATAATTGCGAGGCAAGGGGAAAGGGAATTATTGCTAGGAACTGTAGATGTCAAGAAGTGTCAAAGGAAAGTGACATATGTCAAGAGATAACTGAGATAGGAATATGAAAGTCCAGGATGGGAAGTACGGGGTTCGGAATGTCCGATGAAAGAGAAATCGTCTAAGGTAAAGTCCGAGGCCCGGGATTCGGGATTTGATCATAGGGGTTTGGAATTGGGCTGGGATGTGACAGCTAGTTCTGTCAGGACAGCTTCGGTGTGAATGCAGCCAAAAGGTTCTTACCACCTGATTTTGCTGGTACCAAGCCAGAGATAATTTGATCGCACCTGTGATCTCTCCTTCAAACAGGGCCTGATTGGTCCTCCAAGACCTGGAGTTTCTGACACTCCTGGATAAATCTGGGAATAGCAAATCCAGGTTTCGGAAACAGTCCCGCTAACCAAAGTCATCAATGAGGCATTTATGGAAATTTAACTTGGGGAGCTCACCTGGAACTCTTCAGATAGTACCCCAGGCAGATACCATGCCA
>MU127422.1:369887-431790 GCA_014904945.1 Gyrodon lividus
CATAACCCATACTCCCTCATAACCCATACTCCCTCATAACCCATACTCCCTCATAACCCATACTCCCTCATAACCCATACTTTATGGCCTATACCGAGGGGTATGGGTTATAAGGGAGTCGACTGTACATCATAGCGAAGTTGTAATGGGAGGCAGTGATCATCTGCTCGAACCACAGGTGGCTACCTCCCACCCTTTCTCCGCATGTCCACTTTTCACTGGGACTCGTTACTCAACGTCCATACTGCGGACATTTCATTTCTGCATGCTTCTATTCTGGACCTTCTGCTTCTTCCAGTCGTGATCTTCTGTTCGTGCATCATCCTTCTTCATGGTCGGACAAACCTGTGGAATAGAGGTGATCATGAGCAATTGTTACTTAACTATGAATTTAGACTTTGCGATGATCATGATGGTGCGTGGTTATACAAATCTGTGCACTTTTGACAGACATGCATGTCGACACTTGGTGCCAAGCATATGAAGCTACATCCATATGGCGCTCTAGGCACGGCATCCATCATATACATATATTCCCGAGCGCTTCCGCGGGCACCATCATGACACGCCCGTGACGCTCCCGACACCTGGGGTCAGAGGGAAGGCAAGGAAGCGTTCAAGATTCGCTTACAGCTCACGCGTTCCTTCACACAAAAAATCACGTTCACCATCCCTACCAAAGAATATGCGGAGAATCCGAAGCAAAGGTTACAAGCCGCTCCAAACAGTCACCCCACTACGACCATCATAAACTCTCTTAAGATGCAGTGTTGGTGCTCATTCCTTTCCCCATTCCCCCAGAAACACCATGATCACTTCCTGGCGTTGGTTGATGTTCGCCGTCGTTGCTGCTATTGTCCATGGCGAACCGGTACAGAAACAGAACCTGCAACTCCCGGAAGGCGCTGCCTCCCAACGCGAAGCTATCGTGGGTCTTTTCGTTGACTCATACGAGGCGTACATGTACGCAATGTTCGGTATACCACACGTGGTCGTGGGCTAATGAGCTACGCCTTCTAGGAAGTATGCCTGGGGTCATGACGATCTGCTCCCTGTCTCGGAAACGTATACTGATGAGCGAAACGGATGGGGCGCATCCATTGCCGACGCCATGAGCACTTTGGTATGTGTTACAACGCCGAAGGCATTAAATATGATCTAATTTTGACTGATTTTATAGTGGATTATGGGACTTTATGACTGGTTTGACAAGGCAGTCAATCACATGGCAACTGTGGACTTTAGCAAGTCGCAAACCAATGATACTGTCAGGTAAGACTCTTGTCGTTGAAACCTGAGATAGTATCTAAAATGTTTCAGTCTTTTCGAAACTACCATCCGTTACCTTGGAGGTTTCCTGAGTGCTTATGAGCTCTCCGGGTATCAATACGACGTCCTTGTTTGCAAAGCTGAACAAGTTGCTCAACAAATGACATATGCTTGGGTCGGGGTAGGCTGCTTTCGCCGATCATTGGGAAAGGATGTGATGACCGTGTGCGCAGAACAATGCCATTCCTTTTGGCTACATAAATTTCACCGAACATGAACCCACTATCGCAACTGTAAGCCCTAAGCACCTTTGCGGTTCCTGACTTACGAAGCCACTTAGTCCAATATCGCCGAAGCTGGCACTGTAAGTTGGTTTCTCCGAACCTAGGATGCAAAGTCTTGGACTCATCCGTCATTTCCAGCTCACCTTAGAATGGAACCGTCTCAGGTAGGGGTTAAATATCAATCAATTAATGATGCCTAACTTCCCAGCCAGCTTGTACACCAATAACGACACCTACCGTCAACTTGCTGAGAAGTCTGTGCAGCACATGATCAACATGGTAAGCTGCGCTGCTTCAGTTCAACCGTAGCTCTAACGACACCATAACTCTGTAGCCATCGCCACTGCCCGGCATGCCTGCACAAGGCATTGACCCTGCAACCGGCGATGCCGTTGGCGGGTATGTGGTGAGTAGACTCCCTGCGGAGTTCGTCGAGTTTGTCCTAGTCATTCAGTGACTTGTAGACCTGGGGTGGAGGATCCGACTCATACTTTGAATACTTGATCAAGTACCCCCGTCTTACAAACACCAACGACAACTCGTATGTTGACACGTGGTTGACTGCTGTTGATACCTCCATGAAAGAGCTCTTGAGGGTACGGGATTGAATGACATTTGTAAGCTATTTCTGACGATGCTTTATCCTCAGACTTCCACCGTGGACGAGTGGCTCTATCTCGCTGACTATGATGACGACAAAATGATCCGCCATGTTGGCTCGCACTTAGCATGTTTCTATGGTGGCAATTGGATCCTTGGTGAAGTGAGAGTGACTATCACTGCGGGCTGAGCTCACGCTCTTGCAGGTGGGAAACTTACCAACAATGATACCCTCGTCAATATCGGTCTTCAGCTTACCGACGCGTGCTGGAACACTTATGCCAGCACTGCGTACGTCTTCGTCTGGCCCATTTTCATTTTGTGACAGTTACTCACAAGCTGCCAGCACTGGCATCGGCCCCGAAGTATTTGCCTATGTATCCAGTGACGGGAATTACACCGGCGGCGCTGCACCTGATGGCGAACAACTTCGGTTCTACAACAAGCACGGTTTCTACATTACTGCTCCTGATTACGTCCTTCGTCCTGAGGTCCTCGAATCTAATTTCTACGCATGGCGTGTTACTGGTGACACCAAGTACCTTGATAACGCTGCCAGTGCTATTCGAAGCTTCCAGCAGTACCTCCCCACTACGGTCGCGTACACCGGCATCAACGATGTCAACAATATTAACTCAACCAAAATTGATGACATGGAGAGCTTCTGGTTCGCTGAGGTCCTCAAGTACCTGTACGTCCACCCGCTCCGCGCTGAAGGTTTTTCACGTCGCTAAAACTCTTGCATAGTTACTTGACCTTCGATGACCCGGAGCACATTTCCCTTGATGATTGTATGTCTGCCAGGTGGATCCAAGAGCCTGACTAACCTTGCACATACAGATGTATTTAATACCGAGTGCCACCCATTTAAAGCTCCACCTGCCAAGAGCGCGTATGGCTCTAGCCCAGGCCTCTCTTAAGCGCAGCCTTTCAGCGCTCAGGCAGATGGCACAGCACCTGTCCCCGCCATTTCATCCAACCCCGCTCCCTTTTTGGTGGCACTTTTCGGACACCTATGCTCTTTCAATTACTACAGACTTCTGACACTTTCGTGCCGTCTTGATCGTCGTGGCAGATGATTTATCACTCATACCATTAGGAAGTCTTAACAGAGAGTCGCAGCTATATAACGAACGATCTTAAACAACAACTTACGCGAGATCCATCTTGCCGTCTGCCACCGCTGTCCATCGCCCTACGGGCGACTGTATTTTTCTCTCTGGTTCTCTCAATCCCCTTACCTCTAGGGACTCGGCGTTCAAACTCTCATTATCGTGCTATGGGCTCAAGCAAGCTTCGACCTTGGTTTCTTGCACGAGCTCTTTCATAGAGTTCGGCAAGAACCCGACCTTGGTGATCTAAGACTCCAAGCTCCCCCGGATGCAGAAGCCCCGACCGATTTTCTTTGACCTGAGACAGCTGTCGGTAGGTGGTCATGATGCAGCAGTCCTTCAGCCCATGAAAATGGGAGGCTGACCTGTGAATGTAAATGATGCTAGCGATCAAGTTGTTGCCTGTAAGCACTTCGCTCGCGATGAAGATCGTGCTACTTGTAGGCTAGTTGATCACCTTGAATCCTCTGGTCTAGGCCGTCTGCCTATAATTTTGCAAGTGTAGAAGTCATGTAGAATAGGTCACTTATTACAAAGATACAGAGATGGCACAAGCGGGGGTCGGGATGGTCACGAGGAACTACAAGATAAGAGATGACGGAAGGATGCAATTAGCTGGGGTCATGCTTTCCAACTATTCGGATCCCGACCAACTCGCCCTGAGTTAGTCCCCACCAGACCGGCATGAACGTCAAGATCGCGACCAGAACTGCACCAGGAATCATGACACCCAGGGTGACCGGATCGCTCGAGTGCAAAATGACATAGCATAATGCCAATACGAAGAAGATCATTCTGTCGCAAACTGTCAGAGCGACGGTCACGTCGAGGAAAGACAAACTTACGCCCAGACCAGGAACGCAAAAGGCAAACTGAAAATGACACCGAGAGCCCTGCATCCTCCCCAGCAAGCCATCCTGCTGATGAACAGTGCCTTGGAGTTCTCAGTACCTACCTCAAGATTTAGAAAGAAATCAGAGTAAAGAACGCACAGAGTCGTGTTCTGCACGGCTCTGTCTCGCGAGCAGCACAGACGCTAATAAGGAGCCGCCGACGCTCAGGAGAGACATATAAGTAGCAACCGTGGTTACCAACTGTGAGCCTACAGCTCCTTTGTCGACACCAGGGACAGCAAGAAAACTGACGTCCACTGCCAACATCACGGTGGACTACGATGTGGTGCCTTGGTCAGTTGCGACCGCCCGACGAACCGAACAATCAAATCACCCACAAATATCGTGAAACCGTTCCATTCGTTGTTTAATTTGTTTGCGAAGCTCCTCCATCGCGCATAGTTGATGACATTATCGACACTGATACCTTCAAGCTCTCGGAAATGTGCAGACGGCGTGTAGAAGAGGAGGAAATCCAAGAGAGCAAAGAGGAGTGTATTTTCTTCCGGTTCAATACCAGTCTTTGCATAGACGGATAGGTTTGGTTCGAGTCGCGCTCCTGGCTGCCCATAGAAGTTGTAAAATTTCACGCGGGCTGCAACTGAAGTCAGTCATAGTGCAATACAGCGAGACGACAATTAACAACCGAAGTTGCCCATCACACGAGCTAAGGATATGAGCAGGCAGTCAAGAACTTGGTGGTGTAGACGCACCCACGACCCACAAAGCAGAGTCGTCAATCGTGTTAGCCCTCGCTAGCGAACTCGATATGAGTCAAAACGCTGGATTGTCGGAGACAGGGAAAGTTACCCTGAAGGTAAGGTACGAGAGCAATAATTTTTCCGAGCTGAGCCTCGTCAAGTGTCGACAATGCCGACTCGGACGTGATGCAATCTATGGAGTCTCCTCGTCAATAATGCCGCTGAAAACGAAAACAATCGAACCAACCTGCGTGAGCGCGAACAACTATTCCCCAGACCTCAGTGACATGGTCTTGGGAAACAGGGATGCAGCAGGGAAATTGTTCACAGTGCAACCTACGCTAGTAATGAGTTCTCGACCGAGGGCTAGTGTGTGATCAACGTACCAGTACTGCATCTCGATGGCATATCCTGCCTCACAAAATCAGAAGACGAGAACACCCAACATTATCATCATGTGACTCGCTGATATGGCTATTCGCAATGACACCCTGTAAGTCTGCCAAAAGCTCTGTGGCATTGAAATCTTGAACCCAGAATATCACGCGGCTGTCGTGGTCGACGAAATAATAGCACCATGCTCTAAAACCGTCCACTTCTAACAGCTGTATTACGAGGTGTGTGCGAGGATTTAGATTTGGAAGCACTCGACGCTCCTTCTCCCTCAAAAACTTGATATATTCCTCAATGTCGGCGAGGTTCCTTGACTGGGTAAGGTCTATGTCTGTGAAGACGTGCTGTGAACCGAATATACTTTAAATATGACTGGCAAGTCTGGCTCCTGAGATCATGCGGACCTTATTCGCATTGAAAAAATAGCACGCTCCTTCAGGATGCACAGCTCGTTCCCACCCGTCTGGTGCCTTGCTACAGCACAACTTAAAATCAAGTATGCGTTTGAGACAAACAGTCCACATACTCTGCGTAGTCGACCTGCCCAGGCACAATGTTTGTTTTATTGCTGACCTTCTCTCTTTAGAGCGAGCATAAAAGAAGGGAGGGCAATTCAGCGACCTAATGGTGAGATGACACGCATGAAACCGTACACGGCTTTGCGTCGTTCATGTCTTGGTATGTTCCCCGGTGCGACGGGAATGACGTCGGGAGTAGCGACTGTAACAAGGCTAGGAGTGGTAGAACGCACGGATGGACGCGTGCTGGGACTAGGCGTTGGTGATTGTGATTGGCCGTGTGCATGATGCGGTTGTAAAGATAACGGAAGCGTTGAAGAGAGCAATGTTATCGCACACGTGGACGACGTAGACACCTGTGAGGGAGAAGCAAGAGGTACATCCTTCGTGGACGGCTCGCTGCGCCAAGTTGGCAAATAGGTCACCCATGACTTGAAGCAGCTGCGTGCCAGTTCCGAAATCCTTCTCGCACGGACAAGCAAGATGACCAAGACGCGGACTAAAGGTCGCAGAACAGTCGCTCTGGCCACCGTGCATAACCACTTAAGCAACCGAATTGGGTTTCGGTTCGACATTAGGCCCGCGGCGTTCTTTGTGCTGGCGTGGCCTGGAACTACCGCGATGGAAACACGAAATGTAGAGTCGCAGACTACTTCAGGCTAGTATACCAGTTCAGGTTTGACAGACACAGGACTGGTGAGGCCAAGCTAAGCGCTGAGCCCCAGTGAAAACTGGTTGTGTCCATGTTAACCGGCTTGAGTCATAGCCGGATGTACGACTTAAAAAGTCGAGCTGTCGGCTCACCAAGTCGCGGCTTGTGGCTGTGGTTCGGTTAGTTTAACCAGAAGGGCGCCGCCGCCTTGAACCTCCAAATGCACATCAAACGACTCAACCGCGCCAAAATAAAATACCAAACCCCACAGCCCCGAAAGTCAGCCCACCGCCTCGATGGTGAGCCCGCTCCCTCGAAAAAGAGCCTCACCTTTAAACTGAGTCCACCGCTTTGAAGGTAAGCCCGCTCACTTGAATGTGCCTATCGCCTCAATACTAAGCGCACCACCTCGTCGGTAAGCCTGCTCCCTCGAAACCTAACTGATCACTTTGATGACAGGCACACATCCCCCAAATGAGTTCATCACCTCAAAAGCGGGCCCACTGCCTTGACGGTGAGCCTGCTCCCTCAAAAACGAGCCCGCCGCTCAAAAGTGACCCCCTACCATCCCACCATCTTCAAGCCCCACCTACATCTCAAACGATGGAACGCACACCTCAGACGATTCACTCACGTCCTAAACAGCTTGCCCGTGCCTCAAACAGTTTATGACACGCACCTCAACCGGCTCTTGCGCACCTCAAACGGTTCACACGTGCTCAAACTAGCCACCCATGCCTCAAATAACACAACAAGCTTAATCGATTCGCCCTACACCTTCAATGACGCACCCAGGCCTTCAACGACTTGCCCATGCCCTAATTGCTCGCCCGTCGCCGAACAGCTCAACCGGCCCATGCTTACCTCAAACAACTCAAACAGACCTCAAACCAGCCACCCGACGACTCACCCATGCCTCGATTTATACCTTGAACGACTTGCCCTAGCTGCATAATTTATCAATATAATTTATAATTTATAATTTTATTCATTGTGAGCAGGGGAAAAAAAAGGTATTTTGCTGTTTAAAAACTAAGTTGACCGCTCTTTGGGTTCGCTCTGCCATTCCTCGTCACGTCCTGCAGCCTGTTTGGGTTGCTGGGTCATCTCATCCGTTTCGCGGCTCACCCCGCTTGGTTCTGAAATCCTGTAGGGTCCGTTCTTGTCCACGTAGTCAGACATCCCTATTTAGCTCTCTTACCGTTCACTCCCACCACCCACAGACGTATCCGATTTCGGTTTCTTTGTTCCCTGTCATATCGAAGACAAATGTTGCGTAGACGATGCAGATGGCCATGGGATGGCGGCAGGAAATAGCGGCACAAATGATGTTGGTGGCATGAAGACAAGGTTGGGAGACTCGGGTGTATTGGTACCAAAGGGCGTTGCATACTAGCAATAACTCGGTGAGTCATGTCATGATACTTGGAGATTTTGCCGCTAGATCATAAGGCGGTGGTACGTCGTATCGCAAGGTAATGGCATGTTTGGGTAAGATGCAAGCCGTGCATTGACTTGCGATGAAAAAACGCATCACACATGCGATGAAACAACTGAACGAGTGATCACTCATCAGAATATCTTTTTTTTTGGAAATCATTATAAGATACTAGTCTGGTCACACGGACTGACGTCAAGAGACTAAGCAATGTAGATTTGCCAAGTCAGGACTGCAGTCACGTGATTCTTGTACAGAGTACTTAAGGCCTAGTCACAGTGATTAGCCACAGACTACAGACGCTCCCGCCTCCTACCATACGTTACACATGGGTCAAGATAGAGGTCCTATTGTCAGTCCATTCCCCTATTATCAATAAGGACTTTTCTTCATTGTCTCATTCGAAATAACTAACACAAGCCCTCATCAGTTAAAGGGGCAAAAGAGGTACCGTGAAGAATTCTTGTTTCCCCAGTAGTTTGAGTCACCGAGAAGGAGCTCTACATAGTGTTTCCAGCTCGCGCAGGTCAGAGGAGAGGTACGAGAAGTTGAAGAATGACATCCGGGCCAGCTCCGCATATAAGGCGTATCAACAGACGAAGACCTCCGAGAAGACGGATGGCGCTGAATCGGAGGGTAGCAAAGCCCCACCAACCCCCCAGAAATGAATCTTCGCCATTTCTGACACTCCAACATAGATATGGCACCCCGGTGCTCCGCCTAGGTTCAGTGCTCTGTCTCAACTCAGTTTGCTTCCAGGAGTGAGGAGGAATGGGTTAGGTGAATTCTCAGGAGCGCAGACTTGACGAACCACGAGGGAGGGTAATTAGCCATCATATATTCAATAGTGCAGATGGAAAGACTGAATAATATCTGGAACTCCTGTACGACCTCCCTCTGCCCTGCGTCATGATCAAAGCGCCTCAATCTGACGCGTGATAAACGCAGATCAGTAGGTCGAGTAGTAGTATGAAAGATGCCGTCACTATTTCGACGGCTGACGATCTGGAAGATCAAAGAGGGTAAACTGACATGAGCTGTGGGGAGGTTTGGCGATTGAGGCTATGGAGACAGAGGATCTATCATTCAAATCTGGAAGAGGACAGAGTACTGGGGTTGCATGCCTCGGATTGGATATGAGTGTACTGTTGTACTGTAGGTCTGACAGGAGGGAACCACGGACAACATCCGTTCAGAGCAGTACAGAATATAGACGAGGCTTTCCATCATAATGTATAAGAGGTGTTTGTGCGTCATGTGTCCTATCTCAACGTGGCACCTCCTGGGATGGGATGTCACGTAACTCACTAGACCTTGGTACCTCCGAGTCTGGCCGTGTTCTGCACGAGAAATACGCTTCGCTCTCTGTTTCCCTCAGTCCCCAGTCATAGTGGTTCTAGCTGGACGTTTTTAAATTCTCATCATCCTGCTGTGGGGCCAAGAAAGCTTCGACCTTGATTGATCGATTTCTTTCCGAGTCGACTCGCAAAGTTCGGCAAGAACGCGACCACTATAATCGAGCGGTGGCGGACAGAATTCAAGGTGAAAGTGGTGAGGCTGGGTCACGAAGACGAGGAGGGGGCGACGTCCAAGAGCTCCCGAGGCTCCTCCCCTTGATAACCATATACCTGGGCTACAGATAAGCTTGCGGCTCAGTAGACAAGTTTCGAAAGCCAGCGGATTGAAAAGAAGGCAGTATGTGACCTGTCAGATCCAATGAGCATGGGAGAACGTCCAAGAGATTCAAAATGTATGGGCTCAAAAGTTTCTGGAGCAAATGTTTTGATCAGCACTCGTGATATTTATTTGACACTTGACGCGTAAAATGAAATGATCTACTTACTCCAGTCACTTTCCGCTAGTGGGAGTTTGCATCTTTAGCTGGAGCTCTGCGAGCTGCAGTTGCCCATCCATCTGATAAGATGTAAAGCACAGTGCGACACGCAGGTAGAACGCACCTTGGCCATTATGCCCCGCATACTCACTGTCAATACTTCGAAACTCTCCGTATTAGTACTACTCAGAGTCCAGCATTAACAATGACATGTCGGCATGGATATTGCCAATAAAATCCAAGACAGAAAACGGCATACGCCTCAATCACATTCAGTTCTTCGACCTGCAAAGCAGCTACGTGTCAGCACTAGTGGCACTCTAACATCTCACCAAAAACGAATCACATGCGACAGAACAAACCTGCAATATGCGCTTCCAGGTGCCCATCGACACTTCATCGCCCTTCAACCTCCCCACCTTCACAATGATCTCGGCCTGGCACGTCCAATCTCCCGAGGAGCGCTGTCGCGTTGGTCTCTGTGCCACTTGCACGAGACTGTAGAGTGACGGGTCCACGATCCCATCAGCACACAATCCCTATTCCTCTTGGTCACCACCCTCATCCTGCTTGTGGTGATTTTCATCAACGACAACCTCCGATCGTATCGACTCAGGAGGTATTGGAGGTGGGCCGAGCTACGGTGGAGCTCCCATAACCCGAGGCATTTGTTGGTAGTCTTCGGAAGCTGACTTGTGAAACAACGCCAGCGATAAAGTTGATGCCTGTGATCACCTCGCTTGCGATAGGCACCATCGCGCTTGTCGGTCACCCTGCATGGGCTCATCCGATTTCCGAGTCAAGTATGTTGCAGTAGTGCAGCTTTAAGGATACTTTGACTCGGAGTTGGGCCGAACTAGACAATGTAGGAATGACTGTCTTCATAATCCATGTCTATCGGTTTGCCTAGGGAGACCCAGCAGGAATGGCAATCGTTGGATCACTTCTTAAGTTCATACAATTTCAAAAAGCCAATGTAGTTGTGCGAAACAGTGGACCGAGCAAGGACCGAGCAGCTGTTTCCAAATACCAAACACCGTGAGTCTCGATGTTCGCTCAGCTACGCGTGCGTCCGTCAGTATACCAGCCTGCAACTGTAGTTACTCTACATTTCGAATTTGGATTGCTGTAGCTCTTCCAAGCCACGCCAGCACAAAGAACGCTGCGGTCATGTCGAACCGAAACCCAATTCAGTGGTTCAAGTGGTTGTGCACCGTGGCCAGAACAACGCAGGCTGGTCTGCGATCTTTGACCCGCGTTGTGGTTATCTTGCTCCTCCGTGCGGCAAGCGTATCGAAACTTGCACGTAGATGCTTCGAGGCATCGGTGGCCTATTTTCCAACTTGGCAGAGCGAACCGTCCACGAATGATGTGGCTCCTGCTTCTCTCGCCCAGGTGTCTTTGCCGTCCATGTGTCCGAGGATCAGGACATCGCTTTCTTCCACACATTCTTTGTCTTTGCCTTTACAACCACACAATGCACACGGCCAGCCACGATCACCGACGCCTAGTGCCATCCCGCACCCCCCCATGCATTATTCTACCGCTACTTTTAGTGCCACCCCCATTGCACCAGAGGATATGCAAAGACATGAACGACGCAAAGCCACGTAAGGTCTCATGCGCGTTCTCACCGTTAGCTCGCTGAAATGCTTTCTCTTCTTTCATGCTGGTTGTAAAGAGAGAAATTCAGTAACAAAACGAACATCGGACCTGGGCAAATCGACTACACAGAGTACGCGAACTCGTCTTAAATGTAGACTTGGTTCTAAGACGTTGTTCTGCAGCAAGGCACCAGACGGGTGGGAGCGCTCTGTGCATCCAGAAGGAGCGTGCTATTTTTTCAATTCCAATAAGGTTCGCATGATCTCAGAACCCCGAGCCGCCAGTGATATTCGGTACACAGCATGTCTTCACAGACCTAGACCTTACCCAGCCAACGAACCTCGCCGACGTTGAGGAACACATCAAGTTCTTGAGGGATAAGGAACGTCGAATGCTTCCAAATCCGCCCTTCCAAACACATCGTACACAACTCATCTTACAGCTCGTGGAAGTGGATGGTTACAGAGGATGGTGCTATTATTTCGTCAACCACGACAGCCGTGTGGTGTTCTGGGTTGATGATTTCGATGCAACAAGACTGTTAGAGGATTTGCAAGGTGTCGTCACAGATAGTCATATCGGTGGGTCATGCAAAACGGTAATATCAGAGGTTCTCGTCCTCTGACGTGTCTGTGAGCCAGGATATGCAATCGAGATGCAATACTGGTAGGTCGATGACGAAACAATCCTTCGGATCAGGGATGATTGCTATTGTAGGCTGCACTGCGAACAATTTCCCAGTTGCATCCCCGTATCTCAAGACCATGTTACTGAGGTCTGGGGAGTAGTTGCTCACGCTTCCGCAGGTTGATCCGGTTTTTACCTTCTCGGTGGCATTGCTACTGAGTAAATTCTACAGATCGCATCACGTCTGAGTCGCCATTGTCGACACTTGACGAGGATGAGCTCGGAAAAATTATCACTCTCGTACCATACCTTCAGGGTAACTCTACTTGTGTGCTGACAATCCGCGTGGCTCGTATCGAGTTCGCTAGCGAGGGTCAACGCGACGGACGACTATGCTTTGTGGATTGTAGGTGCGTTTACACCGCCAAGTTCTTGACTACTTGCTGAAGTTCTTCTAAGCTCGAGTGATGTGTAACTTCGGTTGGTGATCTTCGTCTCGCTAAGTTGCACTGTGACTGACTTTGATTTCAGCCCGCGTAAAGTTTTACAATTTCTATGGGCAGCCAGGAGCGCGACTAGAAGCAGACTTATCCGTTTATTCAAAGGATGGTAAGGAAACAAAAGACAATTCACTGCTTTTTGCTCTCTTGGACTTCCTCCTCTTCTATGCGCCCTCTGCGCACGTTAGAGAGCTGAGAGGCATTTGGGTCGACAACATCATCAACTATGCGCGATGGAGAAGCTTCGCAAGTACATTAAACAATGAATGGAACGGTTTCACAATATTTGTGAGTGATTTGATCGGTTGGTCGGGTTGGTCGCAACTGACCAAGCCACCATCACATCGCAGTCCACCGTGATGCTAGCGGTAGACGTCAGTTTTCTTGCTGTCCCTGGCATCGACAAAGGCGATGTAGGCTCACAGTCGGTGGCCACGGTCGCTACGTACATGTCTCTCCTGACCGTCGTTGGTTCCCTACTATCGTCTGTGCTGCTCGCGAGACAGAGCCATGCCCAAGAGGATTCCGCAGTTGGGGCTGTACGTCCTGCACTCCGATTCCAGTCTGAATGTCGAGGTTGGTACTGACAACTCCAAGGCGTCGTTCATGTATAGCATGACCTACTGGGGAGGGGAATGCGAGGCTCTCGGGGTCATGTTCAGCGTACCTTTCGCGCTCCTGATCTGGGCGTAAGTTCGACTTTATCCTTGCGTGAGCATGATTCTGACTGTTTGCTGCAGAATGATTTTTTTCGTGTTGGCGTTATCCTATGTCATTTTCCAGTCGACATGTCTTGCCACCCTGGGGGTTATGATCCCTGGCGCAGTTTTAGTGGGGATCCTGACGTTATTGCCGGTTTGGTGGGGACGAGACTATCGCAAGTGGTGGTGGCGTCTGAGAAGGATCTAGCCCGAATGGAGTATTGAGTGTGTTCACCTCGCGGTCTTCTGTGCATAATCACAGTATCATAGCGCCCGTTCTGCCAGAAACCGTCAGTAGTTACAGCGTCATCGCGAATATGTCCCGGACAGATGCGCTTGTTGGTGAAGTTCGACGACGAAAGCTATGGCAGTATCAATCACTTCAACTGATTGATAATTGGGTTGGCATGTTGCACGCTATATTCATGTAGGGGGCATAATAATGCAGTAGAGAAATGAGAATCATGCAGCACAGCGATGAAGGGAGGTATGACGTTGATGTCGTTGCGCAACATTCCCCAACCACCCATCATCTTCATTTTATGTATCCTCCCCACCATCCAATTCATACCTCGCACCGTCCCAACTCATGCCTTGGCGAGAACCTTCCGCACGACGTCCCTTCTGGCTTTCTTCGCTAACATGACCTCGAATCTTGCAAAGTCGTTCAATGACCGCCGCTTCTCGGTGGCGGCACGCTTCTTCGCCCACGACGAGTTTTCCCACTTCGCAACAGTACCCTCCTTCTCGAGCTGTTTGCGGATGACGCCAGAGCCAGCAGCACGGGGGAGGTTGGTGAGGCGAAGGGGGGTGAGAGTGAGATGGCGGTAGGGGAAAGATTGGCGAGGAACCGAGGTGGTGGGCCCGTCAATTATTGCCTAAGTAAATGTACGGTACAGATCAAAGCAATTGAGAACGACGAGGGGCGACGAAAAAAGGGAGATAACTCTTACCCGGTTGTGGTCAATGATTTCGGCGATGACGGCAATTTTGCCTGCTGAGGGGCCGGAGTTGAGGAGGACAACTGACGTTCGTTTTGAGCATGTGAAAAAGGTTTCTGTTTGGTGTGAATCTGACGTACCTCGTCCAACCTCGACGAAACGCTGGAAGTTCGAGTCCTGGGGAACGGTTGGTCAGTACTTCGATACGGCGATGGATCGTTTTTGGGACAAGGAGTCGCATCGCACTAGAGATGGCCCACCCTGTCCTTTTCCATCTGTCTCCTCTTGGGACATGTTCCATCGCAGGCACTGAACTCCTCAACACGTAGATTCATCCGAGCCTCCATCCATCTTCCGACAGCCCAATCCAACCAACCGATACCTCTCCACCGGGATGCGCCACCCCCCAGTTACGATGCGATAGAAACTGCCCATCCACAGTAGGAAAAACGATGCTCACGCTCATGGTGTTCTTGAGGATACGTCGGTCGTCGTCTTGCGCAGTGTCGAGAGTGGTATAGCTGAATGAAGGTTTGTCGGAGTTGAATTCGGAGTTTCCCGTAAAAGGATCGTTGTGGCGTCGGGCTTGCAGCTGACCACTCCGCAAGTTACGTTGAATGGCCCCATGACTGATTTTGAAAAGCTAGAATTCCATTCTACGCTTCATGGAGCCTTTTTTTTTGTCGCTGATGAGCATTATTCTTGGTCCTCCGCACCAAGCTCTGAACGTCGAATCCTCCCATAACAGTCAAATCTTGGCATGACTTTGACGCTCGTATTGACCGCACAATCCAGTTCCAATATAACCAATTTACGGCCTTTTCGACCTCGGGATTTTTTGGTAAGTACGCTGCGCAGAGCTCACATCTAAGGATTAGCCTCCCTGTGTTGTTCATTTCTTCTCTGCTCCACTTTTTCTGTTAGAAACTAGGACGAGCAGCGGCAGTTTGGAGAGTGGATATATTTGGCCTTTGAAGTCTGGGACGGGGCGCGGCAGATATTGTTAGTCGACGGACACATTCAGTCATGTGCTAAGGTGCACTCGGTCCATTCCTGCTTCCCAAATACTCTCCGTTGCCTATTCCAATTTGCCTCTGGTATGGGCAGTGGCGTAAGCTAACAAAGTCGTCGCTAGATTGATATGATATTCTTCCCAGAATACACGATCGACGATAGAGGGATCTTCGATCAGCCATCGAAATGCGCCGACTCTCCGCGGATTGTCCCCAGAAGTTCACGATATCAACATCACTCACTTTGCAACACCGGAGTGCTGCGCAGCCAGCGATGCGTACAATTGCTGGTTGCCCGCTGTCACCGGGGGCTGGCCATCATTTCCGGACCGCAGTGTGAATCCTGTCAGCACAAATAGTCAGCACGGATATCTTTGTTGTTGGTAAAGTCACTTTGTTCTATCTCCGTCACGGTCATCGCCATTCTGGAGTGAAGACATTCCCCGCAGCAGTGGTCACGGATGTTTTGGGGACTGGATATCCCCTCAATGGCGCATGTCTTCTATCGTACGTATTCTTCCTTGCTGCGGAGGAGTTTCCCTGGGTACTGGCAGTCCGCGAAGGTGCTGCGGCACACATATGTGTAGGCACTCTACTGGCTGCAGATAGTCCCTTCGGCCACGTTGCGATCTAGATGTGTCGATTGAATCTTATTCTGCGAGTTCGAGTATTACTGCGGAGAAGCATCCCCCCCCAAAGTGTTGGCTGGATGACATCGATATTGTTACTATCTCTTTCAGCAGAACGAGGGGTTGGCTCCGCCGTCGACCTCGTGGCACCACCCTAGTGAATGTCCGCTGTCAAATAGTCTTATTGAGGTGCAATCAACCTTTTACTCGTTGTGCGTCATTGCAAGGTATCCATGATAATATTTCCCTGGAGTCAAGATTCACTTTTCAATAGCATCGTGCTATTTTGGACGCATCCCCTTCGGGTCTGAGGTGCAAACGCTGAATATTCCAGAAGAAATATAATATTGCGTGGGATTTTCATTAGCTACAGGTAACAGGATAAGTACAAGAATTAATAGACGTGAAACTAACTTGCCCGTGAAGGTCTGCGTCTGGTGCCGTCGTCGACAACACCACCCTGAGGTTGTACCAAAAATCTAAGCATAAAATACGACGCTCTCTGCTGATGGCACTGGAGGGTGGCAAGAGGTCGCACAAGCACATGTTTGTCATTTTCAATTTGCAGGTTGATGAGTTTGCAAATGTTAGCAGAACTCAAAAAGTTACATCGATAGTACAGAGGCATGGGAAACAAAGGAATCGTAAAAGAAGAAGAACAAGGGGATGGCCCGGATGGGAAGATGAAACCGCCAGCTTTTTTTCACGACGCGGAAGCCATCCGTAGATTCACACGGTTGCTAAACTGCTGGTACAGTTGGTGATCTTCTTGGGCAAGCTCAGCGGGAGCCATTGGAAGCGATGGGTGTGGGATGAATCCACGGGTGGAGTCCAACAACACATAACCCTGGTGGGCTTCATCGGCCACAAGCTCTGCGAGTGAAACGAGCTCTTCGTCTAGCCGCTTCCAAATAGTGGACCATTTGCGGATAGGGGTTTCCGTACTGGGTACATAGCTGGCGCAGGAGCGAAGCTCCAATCGACGTAGTGTAGCCTTGTGGCGAACGATAAATTCCTCGATGCCATCAGTTGAGGGGGTGTGATCGAAAACAATATTCTCAAGAACAAGGGTTTCGAGTGAGGGATACTCGAAAGAGCGGAGCTGGGTGGCGAGGCTGTGGTATGGACCCTGAGGACTCCGTAAGACAAGTGATTTCAGGGTGGCGCTTGGAACTGGAAGCAATGAGGCAAGCGAGCCGTTGGAGGCTTTGGAGCCCGACCAGGCTCCTAGCTCTGAGTTCCCGACGACAGACATGGAAAGGTGATGTAAAGGTGAGTCCTTCAGAGATGAGACGAAATCGTAATGCGCTGAGGGCGCCAACACGATGTTGTTAAGTGACAATGAACGTATGGGAGACGATTTCATCGCATGGTGAACGGCGTGCAAAACAGTGATCTGGCGATTGGTAAACCAGTAGGGATGCTCGTGGACTTCTGAGCCCGATTGCGAGCGGAGAGAAGGCCAAAAGTTGAGCGTAACACTCTGCAGGTTCTTGAAGTCCGATAACGAGCAGAAGGTTTCTGTCAGAGCGTCTTCGAGGTCTGCTATTTCGAGTTCGTCACAAGTGTCTGGTGACCAACATCAACTCAAGTGAAGAATGGAGGTCGCAGGGAAAACAAACCTTGAGCAGAAGGCGGCAGAAGGCCGAATTGTGCATGACCACGTTGATCATAGACAACCTCTCGCACATGGGCAGCTAGAGAGGGGAAAGCAAGGATGCTTCTACAGTTCTGTGCGCTCTGGACGCTATTTTGGATATGCACCCTGCGAAATACGCTTGGGGTGACTAGATCACGACACGTGGAGTTGACGGACCGCAGCTGAAGGAGATCAGAGGTGGAGGATACACTCTCAACCACTGCACCGACAAGCTCGATGGGTAGGTCCTTCATGATACTAATAGGAGTAGTGTGGGGGGGGGATTACAAAAGCAGAGGGTCTCGTTAAAAAATCTGCGGGGATCAGATGAGTGAATGGAACTTTTCTCATCCTCTTATATTATGGATATACACACCGGTGGCTGGCCATAGTCCTGCACGAGTATGGGTGCATCCTGAAATCTTTAATCGGGCAAGACCAAGTGAGCATATAGAAGCCGCATTCAGAAAGAAAATGGTTACGGAGCCGGCAGCTCGGCAAGGGAGAAAGTCGAAAAAAAAGGATCAGTGGCCATGCCAATACCCCATCAAGGAAATCGAGATATACAGGCACAAAGTCACGGTAGATGGAATTGAATAAGGTTACAAAGCCCCAGTGACCTCGAACTCCGTTAGTGTTTACATTTGTTTACCCAGACCACCCAAGTCGTAGTACAAATAGATGTACATAGACAATATCATGAGACAACTGTTGAGAATGGCCGACATTCCTCCGTGGCAAGTCGTGCAGTGCGTCGATAATTCTACCCTCCACCACACACAAGCATAACCGATGTCGGTGACTCACGTCTCAGGACCCCGTCGAAGAATTGCACGTCTACGCCAAGCACCATCGGTCGCAGAGCGGCTCAATTGCAAGAATGTCTTCAATCGCTACCACCTGTGTTAGCAAGATGCTAACCATCCGCTTCAACGCCGTCTTGGTCATGAATTACCGCGGAGATCAGGAGCGAATAAAACTTGTAGCTATTGTCACGGTGATGGATATGACTCAGCCCCGTCGATATCTCGTTGGTGTTCTTGTTGAACGTTGACATGGAATGCCCAGAGGTGTTAACGACACTTTATAACAAGTCGTTTTACGTAGGTCTTTTCACCCAACCGCCACATTGGTTAATCCGGATGCTTCGAGATGGTATGGCGCGCCGTGTATGTGTTGACATCATACCACTGCAACCAAGTTCATGCCCTTTCCAAAGTTCAACGTTCAACCAAGAAAGCCTCTATCCCCATTATACTGATGAGACTCTGAGA
This sequence comes from Gyrodon lividus, assembly GCA_014904945.1. Lineage (NCBI taxonomy): Eukaryota > Fungi > Basidiomycota > Agaricomycetes > Boletales > Gyrodontaceae > Gyrodon > Gyrodon lividus. Next base: position 388,511 of record MU127422.1, read on the forward strand.
CTTCAGTACAACTTGAACGTGGCGGCTACAACTATCGGTCCATCGGAGGTATCTACCATTGTACGGTAGGTAGTTCACTCGCATGGACGCCCGATGGCCAGCGACACCGCAGTGAGTGATAGTCTCCAGTAGCTGACCCAATATGCATATGTCAGTCGACCGGTGTGCTTGGACGTTAATTTCATCAGTTTTCCAGTTCCCTCACGTTCGATGGGTAGGAACCTGGTGTTTACCGTGATCAGCCAGCGATGTGTGACACTCGGTAATGGCTCGTCTGACCCCTGAGGTAAAAATTCCACCTACGTGTCTTCTCCGCACTGGCACTCGTGCGAAGAGAAAGTGAAGTACCGTCCTATCAAGCGGAACTACGACACGTCGCATTCTACCGTAATCCGACATCTTACAGGATTCACATAGCGCTTTCGTACAATCGCAGTCGCGATCCTCACGTCAGGTCACCGCCAATGGCGTTGTGTCCATTAATTTTGGCCAGAAAAATTTACGCGGGAACAGGGGGTTACCTACGGGAAAGGCGTGGGGTTCCATGCGAACGTGGACGAGTCGGCCGAAGACGAGTGACCAGAACTCGCCAAGATGCGCAGCCATGCACAGGTGAGGTCATCCGACATCTTCTTAATATCGGGTTGTTCCGTTGGCCAGCAGGGAAATAAATTTTGATTGCGGTGTGGGGTCCTGGGGTCCTTGTACCGCCGCTTTCGTGCACCGTTTCCCGCGGCACCAAAACCTGCTGTGTGTGACAATGAGCTCAATAACTGTCATTTCTTTGTATGGTCTCGTAGTGGAGGTTACATAATGCCCAACACATTGCCACTGTTTTCACACAGCCTCATGGGTTTTCTTTGGCTTCGATACAGTCCTTTGCCATAATGTCTCTACAAAATATACCGGGACATTTTCAAGTATATTAGAGCTGGTTGCTTGTAATCAGGCATTGGGTACATTGTATGAGTGCAAGACATAGAGGTTGAAAACATAGTTTGGTTTGTTGCCTTGGGTCGGTTATGTAAGCTTCACCAGAGCGCACACAAACATATAATTACCCACTCATATATGCCTTGGAGCATGAAGTTGAATAAGTTTTGAATCAATTCTGTATGGAGGCTACAAAAAAAAAAATAGCCAGAAATCGAGTTAACTGTTGCATACAGCGAGCACGAAGGTTTCGGTGCTGTGTGGGAAGAGCTTGGCTAAGCTCACAGTGAAATGGTCTCATTGGGTCGAATGTGTGATGAGTCGGTCACACCTTACTCACTGCCGAACCCTGCTGCCGATGAGAGGACCCCAGCTAGGCGAATAAAAAATTTGACGCTGGCTCGTGTACCCCACATCCGCAGGACCACTGCAACCACTGACGGGCTCTGCGTGACACTGCAATGGGTGCGAATAATCCCCAGGATGGACGCGTTCGCACCTAAGCGAAGGGTGGGGAGACGCCGTCTGAATACGGTCGAAAGATGCTGTAAACCTCCTCCGCGCACCCCCTCCAAAGTTCATGCTCAGGCGAGGACACCTGTGGTGTGATGTCATGGACAGCTTAGCCAATTGTAAGGACGGCATATGAGAGCAATCAAGGCGACTAGAGTTCTTTCATCTCCGCGACCTGCTTGACATGGTAACGTGTCAACACTCTTGGTCCTCATATGACAAATAAGGCACCAACAGCCTGCCAGGCCCCATGACTGCACAGTGAGGAACGTTCCTGCATGTGATCTCGTCATCGCAGGATTCGGACGTATACTTGTAGGAGCAAAAACAAACTCGAAGCTCCCATAGTTTACTAGCGCCTGTTTAACCAAGGCTAGACAAGTCTCTTTGGGTCACGTCAAGCGATATAGCTTGGGTTTGGGGGTGGAAATTAAATAAATATTGTGGAAGTAGAGCTAGCATGCACAAAGGTTCACAGTATGATTACACAAGCGTCAATCAGACACAGGTGAGAAGAAAAACTTTCCTTCCAGCACGTAACCTCGAGAGGGACGGCCAAGGACGACGGAACGGGTTGGATCGCAAGGTGTCATGTCTCAATTGACTTGACGCAAGGAACCTGGATCCTGTGGGGATGGGAACAAATTGAAGGTCTCATGATGCATCAATCCTGTGATCATCTCGTCATAGAACGGAAGGTACATCGCATGCGAAAAGTGTCAGTAGCTCGTACTTGGCAGGTCTAGCAGGGAAGAAGCAATTGATCGAGATCGCACTAGAAGTCGACTGGAACACCTGTACCCCAAGCTGCACCGTTCTATGAGGCAAGCCGTCGATAGGTAAAATTCGTCGAGCCTTTGGTGGATGGAGCGGGTTCGTCGGTTCACGTGAATGGCAAGCCAGTTTTGAACCTAGCAAGGATCACGTGTGAGCAGGATAAGTCCAAGTATAGCAGCACCCGACTTCGCCAGCTACTCAGATACGTTCGCCTCCATAAACATTTACGACGACTTATCTCAATGAGTTCTCATTCGATGGACCACAGCAAGTAGCATTCTTCTCGCACAGAGAACCACAGCAGCCAGAGGAAACGACAATACAAGGTCGGACGTATCCGAAACGCATTGGCGAGTGTTCGTGACGGCATAGATCTCTTTTATCGACTTCCTGAGCCAGATTTTAGGCCCCCCCCGAGAAAGGATTCAAAGCATATCGCACGGCAATCTCCTCCGTTGACGACAATAGCCCTCCTAAGCTGTATCAGCTCTTCGATCTCATCCTTGATGACCCTCGCGGCGGACCGCTTTTTAGTCGCTGGATAGAAGACCAAGCTGTCGACATGGTACCAAGCAAGGCATACGATGAGATGGACGACGTAAGAGATGCGTTGCGAGGGGCCATCAGCTCGATCACACCAATGACTTGAGATATTAATTTGACTATATGGACCGTGTCGTCGACGAGAGCGTTCCGACCCTCTATCGACTTCTTGAGAGTGCATCTCAGACGGATCGTGTGAAGAGGCAGAATACAAAGAAGGCATCAACTACCATATGGTTATCCCTACTTGGATTGTTGTGCTCTCACTGCAATGGAATTATCTTGCTCGTATCCAGGTGTGTAATGTGATAGTCGCACAACTCGAAAACCAGCGCTCACATCACAGTCTCTACTTAGCAGCGTCATTCACGATCACGATCACACTCTGGACCAATGGTGCATCACAGCAGAAGATTGAAATGCTCGCAAACTGTGGGCTTTGCATATCTTTCAGCTCACTGACCACGCTGTTGAAGACCCTGGCATCACGGTCCTTGGATCGGGCGATCCAAGTTGCTCAAGGGCCGCACATCTTCTGCTATAATAATATCAATATCAGTACATCAACATTCGTCAAACGATCCTCAGCACCAGCCAAAGTTCAGCCGGGGACATTCCCTATCATGTACAGAGTGCGGAACGGTAATCATGAGCATATCGCGAAAATCGCCCAGTCGGCCGTAAGCGGATCGGAATGCATTTTCACCATGGTGTGAGAGGCTTGCGGTGTATATATTATGTGCTTCATCAACGTGAACTGGGCTTGCTAGTTGTGGAAGATGGCCGTGGAACATGCCTAGCTGTTTAGGCGACACGACGAGGTGCTGGTAGTGGCCAGATTTGGTCGTTGCCTATGAACAAAGACTCGGTCGATCAAGTTGTTGTCCTTGCGCAATCCTCTCTCACCCAAGGAGGGTTCAAATGTCGTCGTGGCGAGGATCTGGCGTCTCTCATCGCGTGGCGGTGTGAACGTTGGCGAGCAGGAAATACATATTCATATATTCAAACTCGAACGAGAGTTGAAATCACCCGCTAACTCCCGGCTATACACCAAATGCCGTACAGCACTGAATGAGGCTGGTCTGAGATGAGATGTCTTACTTTCTGGTGACTTTCATGGTACGAAACTACTTTTTCAAAAAAAATTGACAGATGCGAATTGATAGTTGTGCAGGGAGAGGCGATGCGAATTCATGGTGGCTTTATGATGGTATTATGATATCAACCCCTTGATCCTGCCTTTGGCCGACAACCCTTCCAGCTCGAGTGCGCCAATCCCAGCCTTCTTCCCCTTTCGCCACTCTTCCACGAGCCCTTTTGCTTCGAATGGTGGGACACTGGAATCAAGGGTTCCGACAGTAATATGCAGGGCGCTCCTCACTTCCTCTGGCAGTTTGGAGATGAACTCATGCCTTTCTTGTCCCAAATCGGCGTCGTCGCCAGGTTCCTCCACAAGGTCAAAGTCCTCTACAGTGACAGTCATGACCCTGTCGTTCCAAATTAGGTGTCCGAGATTGAATGAGAAGAAGGGCGGCGTTGACATTCCGCTGAGCACCGTACACAGCTCCCAAAGTTCACCTGCCGCGGGCAGGTTGGCCACGTGAACAAGCGTAATATGAGGCCGATTGGCGACGCGTTGATCGCTAACCAACGCGCGCCAGAATGCCTTGCCGTCTACTGGAACGTCTTCCGCTTGCTCTATCTGTGCGCCGATGGTCTCTTCAATATTTAATTCAGGTAGTATTCCAAAGTATCGCGGAAGAGGAGGGGCTTTCTTCTTCTCGGTGGCCTTCCTCTTTGGCTCGTACCCTCTGGAGATTTCGACGGCTTCATTGATGCGCTCCTGGCTGGGCCGCTCCAAGCCAAGGATATTGACGCAGCCGTCTACTGCGCGAGCCACTGCCGCTTCAAGTGTTTCACCAACATGCATCTCAATGCTGGCGTCCACTTCATTGTCAGCGAGCTCCTCTGCGTGGCGGAGAAACTGCCAGATGACGTCTTCATGTGATTTCCCAGCCGTGTCTGCTCGCAAGGTCTGGTGTCTATCCCCACGAGCAAAAACTCGATCTCCGCATATCCGATGGATGGTGGCTGGCGGTTGGTCGAGCGCCCAGTTTAACGCGAGTAGACGAACTGGGGGATTCATACTAGCGATGGCTTCGCGCAGTGCCTCTCGATGTTCTTGCCGATGGTTGTTTCTAGAAATTCATTGAGCGACGCTTCGGGAGATATACTTGGGGTACCTCACTTGTCAGCAATGACAACGTCATGGTTCTTGAGAAGATTAATAACATTTTTGATAAAGACTGATGCTGCCTTTTTGCCTTGCACGTCGTCACTCTGGGTATGTCCGAACGGAAACAAGTACGCGAGCGCAACCGCAACAGCAGTTTTACCTGGACCCAACAGTACCATCAATCAAACGATGCGCAACGTGAGGACTAGCTCACCGCATCCAGGTATAGCAACGGGAAGGATGATGGTCTTCCCAAATTCTTTGGAATTCTGCACTTCGGGGACGCTATCTGGATCCGTATCCCCTTCGGTGTTCAACCACGCCAAGAACCGTTCCCTAACGGCGATTATACCCTTTCCATGCGCGTACCCTTTGAATGCGTCACGATTCGTTTGAATCTCGTTCTTAACCCACTTGAGATATATCTGCGTCTCCTTGCGTTTCATCTTCGACTTTGGTAGCTTGGCATCGTTCAGGGAGCCTTTGGTAGATAGCAGTGCCTTTGTGACTTCTCGCCAGTCACGATACATCATATATGGTTCGTCAAATTTCACCTTGAAGAAAAACGAAGAACCAGTGGAGTAAGGTGGACGTTTGTCAAGGGAGGCTGAACCAGGCTTCGGGTCGATAATATGGGTGCGGACAACAAATCCTTCCAGTGCATCACCATTCCATTTCCCTGTCTTCGCAATCTCGTCGGTGAACGCCTTCACTTCTTGTATGGTGTCGAGTGTCTTGGTTTCCGTTTTCAAGAAACCCCATTCTTCCGCAAATAGGTGGATGATTTCAGTAGGAAGGGTGTGTAGCTCTTTGCAGTTCTCGTTTATACCATGCAGATGAAGACCGGACTTCTCAGGCGGATATGCTAATACGTGTTCCTCGAAATTGTCATCGCAGAGCTTCAAAAAAATAGAGGGGTTGTCGTTAGATCAAAGGTGAAAAGATTTATCGTTCAAGTGCACCTCAGCCACAGCAGTCCAATTCTTTTCCCAGAGAGCAGCCGCGAGTCCTTCCTCCGTTTTTCCCTTTGCAGCGAGATGCGTTTGGAGCCACCTATGGCCCGCTTGCGAGTGAGTCTCTCGGACACCATTTATTCCTCCCAGAGCATGCTTGGAAGTCACGATTAACTTGGAAGACGAAATAGGCGCAATGAAGATGATACACCCGTTTGACTTTACGGATAACGTGTAATTTGGGCCAGTGTGCGCTTCCAAAGACGACCACTGTTTATTCGAACAAAAGCAGGAAGATAACAAGGGGTGGGGCAGGTCTCGTCAGAATTAGTGACTGCCACCACGGGGTTTCACTTACATCTGTCCAAGGCACCTCTCCGATGTTGAAGAACTTGTCATATCCACGAGCGACGATCTGATAGCGAGGGTCATCACCACTCTCCCCTTTCTTCAGCTCTCGGGTGAACAATCCTCTGGCAAGTGTTGGGAACGGTGAAGGAACGTCGTAATATTTGAATTCGTTCATCTTCCAGCTGTGAATGTTGATCTCAGGGTCCGAAGGCGCGGCATAAACCATTGATCGAATGAGCTTTGGGGACTCTTTTGAGATGCGATGAAGATCAGCGATGAGCCGAGAATCTTCGGCATTGAAATGAGATTCAGCCATCGTGGAACATGCCCTGCGAAGAAACACGCTAAGAGAGTAGATGATACGCGTACATATATGTGAAAATGGCGTTGTCGATGGAGTCAGAATGTTGGGCACAGGAGTGAAACGGGACTGATTGAAAGTGACTCGTTCAGGTCGAGCGATGTTGGACGGAGCCTTGGATCCTAATACAGGCAAACAACACCTGTAGTGACGGGCGCTTAGGTTCAGAGTGGAGACATTGGATTACAGCAAGGGAACTTTACAACTAATGATTGGCATCAATCCGACACGTTCACTATTATTAACGTTCAAGTTCATTTGTCCACCCGATGCTGTACACGTATGGATACCCATTAAGTAGTACAGACACGAGATCTACTGGGATTTTGAGTTGGTAGTAGTCACTCATGTTGGGGTCGAAAAGGAAAAGGGGACAACCGCCGAAAGCCCTCGACCTCTTGGAGTGGCACATCGTTGGGGGTCAGCAAACAAAGCGTGAGTTTAACCTTATACTGGCTCGATTTCGCCCGTCATAATTTCTGACCCGCTGGTCAAATAGGTCTTCAGTCTGATAATTGGTTTGTTCGCTTACTGCCCCCTACCACAATTTTTGAGCGACGCCACGGTTCCCTTGGCACTTGACACACCACAATACACGTGCGCGAATGCAGTCAATGTGTGGCACTGACGTAGACTGTACATCGTAATCCGTACGAATCGACGTGTCGACGCCGTCTATGTTAATGTGCACGAAGTGCGGATTTGTACTACGCTCTTCAGATGGCCTCATTTGATGATGTCGCAGACATATAAAAGCTGTATAGACAATGTTGAGATATGACACCTTTTGGCCAGTTGCACGGATTGTGTCATTGCTGGAAATAGGTTTGAGAGCTTGGTCAGTTCAATACTACAATGTTTTGGTGGTTGAAACACATCAAGCAATCATGTACACGCGTTCGAGGAGAGCTATATTGCGACTGAGCTACATAATTGTACAGCCCCAGCCCCCGCTTTGTGCACGTTGTGCCCTTGCCCTCTCCTGTTCCGCTCGTTGTCTGATCACCTCTAGTTGTTGATGCCTCGCCCATTCGTTGTGTCGCTGTTCTTGTTCTTGTCGCCGAATTCTCTCCTGTTCCTCTCGTTGTCTCTCTTGCTGCTGACGTAGATGTAGCCATTCCTCCCACGTCCGGTCGGCTTGTGGCTGATGTTGCCGCGCTGGAGCTGCCAAGTTCGCATGTTGCTCCCGAAGCGCAGCCACACGACGCCTCTCCACTTGTCGGAGGAGCTCACGCTGCTCTTCAATATCGACTTGCTGTAGAATGGCTGCATTGTCACGGATCGGAACCGGCGCATCGTCATGGATTGTCCCGTGGGCACTGTGCATATGTGGGTAGATGGTTTCCGCAGTGAAGGTACCCATACATCGCCAGCAAATATGGGCGCCACAGCTAGTTATCTTCGTTAGCGATACTCCTAACCAATGAGATGATGAAACGCTTACCGGCACGTCATGTGGTTGCAACCTTCGAGTTTCTCAATGGGCACGCTGCATCGAGGGCACTTCTTGACGCGGCCACCTTGCGAGGCGATCCACTGGTCATTCAAACGGTCTTGTTCTGCGGGGTCTCTGCGCAACCTGCTTGCCGCACAGGTTAGTCCATCATGTGCATCTTCGTTACACCCGTTGCAGACAGCGGCAAAACAGGATGGACAATGAAGTGATTTCGCACGTTCGCCTGAACGAACAGAACGATAAATTTGCGTGCAGTCTGGCGTCTTACAGCACTTGAACTCGTCGGGGTGTTTCGACACATAGGAATCAAATGCAGCTTCAAGCAGTCGATTGAAAGACGCAGGAGGGAGGAAGTACTGGATGGTGGGAATGGGGATAGGCACACGGCAGCGAGTTTCATCTCCGAGGCAAATGAGGGGTAGCTGATCCGAATCCAGGGCAGACGAGAGGAAGTGGCGTAGGCATGCAACGCAGTATACGTGTCCGCAGCCGAGCTGATGCGGAGACGACACATCGTCGTAGCAGATAGGGCACGTTTGTTCACCCTGCGATGCATTGGCGAGAGCTTGGTTGCCCTTAACAGAGAGCGCAATCAAGCGTTCTAGTGCATGCCGTGCCTCTTCACCTCCGGTTATGGTGATTTTTCGAGAGGACATCGCGAATCTTACGTTACTCTCCCCAAGTGTCTCCTTCAGCTGCGGTATTCCCTCTCTGACGAAGAAGCCGACTGAATGTCTTGCGAGGGTGACTGTGTAATCCAGGGAAGCGAGCCTCTCAAGCTCGGTCTTGATCAGATCCCGCGCGCGATCCACTGCCCTGGTCGCTCCGTACACCTTCAAGGATTGCCGCTTCCAATCCGCACGCATGTAGGCTCCGGATTCGACAAAAACCTGGCGGAAGAACGGGTTGTTCGAAAATCCCAGTGACCGATGCCATCCCTCTATCATCTCACCCTTGGCGAGATTCTCGACCCTAACTTTCATCGCCCCCATCGCTTCCTTGGCGGATCCAGCGAGACGGATACGAACGATGTTCCCAATGTCATGTACGTTTAACATGCACGCTTTCCTGTCCTTGATCGAACTCAAAAGGGCATCCCACTGCGCTCGCTGAGCTGCGTACTGCTCCGACGGAATGGTGATTGTGAAGTGCATGGGGTCGGGGAGTCGGAGCCATATGGGTTGGTTACCGTACCGGTTGTCCGAGAGGCTTGTGTGGGCAACATGAGCCTCATCCCATGACGAGAAGTGGGCGCGCACAAAAACGATGCCGTCCACATTGGATGTACCAGAAGGTTGATCGAATTGTGTGAGTGCGGTTGGGACCGCCTGGTTGATATCGTCGCGAACCATGCGAGCAACTTGCTCGACACTCAGGGAGACGCCGCCGAAACCTCCGATAGGCAAGCGCCTCACAGACAATGAACCCGTGAATACTGCTACTTCCTCGTCGGTGACAGAAAGTGGCAGGTTGCTGATCTTGACCGCATTATATCGGAAATTGGATAGGAAGCGGCCCGGAGGCTGGGTGTTCATTTCTACTTTGACACGACGACCCGCGTAGATCTTACGATTGAGTTCTTGTACCTTTGCATTGGCTGCAGGGATATCCACAAATTCAGCGACATAGCGCACGGACGGGGAGCGCCAGGATATGGTCAAGACCTCGGAGTCTCGACTCGTTGTAGCGTTCATACCCTCAAGGGTATTGTTAGCGGATACGTCAATTGCGAGCGTTTCGTCCCTGAACTCGAAACCATCTAGACTCAACGCAAGGGCCCGCCCGGCCTCGGCATCTGAGACAATCCGTGCCTCAAGTCTCTCACCGGAGACTTTCTTGATAGCAACGACATGAAAGCGTTCAACGTCCATGCCGTGCAGCACGAACAGTGCACGAACTTCACCCTCGTTCACGTTGAGGGGAAGATTCTTGACATGCAAGGTGCATGTCTCGAAGCCTGTGATTAGGCTTGGAATGTTGAGCCCTGCGCTATATGTAATGATGGAGCCAAGAACGACTTGGGTGATAGTCTTGTTTGCTTCTTCCTCGGCAATCTCACGGGCACGCTCACGAACAGCAGCAGCTTCCATTTCTTGTGCTTGGGCACGCTCAGCCTCTGGTGGGGCGCGACTCTGCAGAACAAGGGCAGTCTACGTCACGATCTGGTTCGTCTTGCCAACCACATGCTTACCTCGTGGTCATGAGCAAACTGGCAATTACCACCTCGTTTACAGGCTCCCGATCTCCAATAACGACAAGTGCGATCCTCGGATCGAGGGTCTTGGCAAAGTCGGGGTTGTTCTGAGGGTCTCTCGATTCGAAGAGCAGAGGAAAGGCCTGATTCCAGCTGGGACGATGTCGGACTTGACAATTCGGTGGCGGCCTCCCGTCTCTTCGTTCTGATACGCTCTGGTTCTTGTTTTTGTGGCTGCGAAGGCTTATCGGCGACTTAGGGCCTCGGGAAAGAAACAGGGAACGTACTTCAACATCGTGACTAAACCAACATTTCGAACCTTTGATGCAAGTCCCAGCCTTCCAAGCCCGGCAAGGAACCTCTCCACGCTTGGGTCTGGGACGAACATCAGAGGTGCCGTCGGGAAAGTCAGTGGCAGAAGTTGATGGCTGAACCGGTGATGCAGAATTGAAGTTCTGGTGAGAGAGGTCAGCGCGGTCGGTGGATTCGATAGGACAGGGTAAAATACCCCTTGGCCTAAGTGTGGTGTGTTACCCTGTGATACTGAACGTCAAGTTCGGCATTCAGCGCCAACACAGAAACAATTTACCGAGACAGCTATGTTGTGACTGAACTTGCACTTAGTGCCAAAGCGACAGTGACCTTGACTATACAAACGACATGGTGCTGGCTTGCGATTCTGGGTTGGAGAGCTGGTGCTCATGATGGCGGATTTGAAGAAGGCTAACCCCCTCTTCAGCTTCTTATAATCGCTCAAAGCGCAATTACCATGAGGCATGCCGAAGGGTTGCCGTAAGTATGGCCGTTCAACAGCCATTTAAAGTTAAAAAGCGCTGCGCAGCAGGGGGCTCGACTTGGCTCAAGCGAGGCGCCTACCGAAATCAGCATACAACATCCCTAATGAAAGCCTCAGTCTCGAAGTTGGCTGACAGGAAAGCCTGAGATCTGCAACAGGCGGATCTCGACACTAGTAAAAGGGTCAAGCAGATCACAGCAGCCCCTTGGTGGGTCGTGATTCACGGTACCCATGCAGACAGGACACATTGATGTGTGTCAACCCCCACATGAACCACACTCTGAATCCCATTGGAAATGCTGTGGAACGTGGTATATTCCATTAGCGTGGTGCTGGCATTAGGTATTACGGATGAAGTCGGAGGTTGGATTAGGCTCACCGGGGCTCATCGGGTTGAACGATGACAGATTTAGTGGGTAGTAAATGGGATGAACTACTGCACTAGGCTTCGCAGTGAGCTTCACACGAACTTCATATCATAGCAAGGGCCCTTTTTATCCATTGAATCGAAGTCCTGATTGGAAGGCTTTTTCTAAGTGACACTCAAGACTGTTTGAAGGTGGCTTCTGATGGTCAACTGGGTGAAAATCCGAAGTTCGCCAGCACGACCAAAAAAAAATAGATCGGGCGAGGTTGCGGTGAAGGGATCGGCAGGTAAATTTCATAAGATTTGATCTACGCGGCCCTCCCTCCTTTTATTATCTTTTTCAGGCAAGTTTGCCACGTGACTTTTTACACATCACCGTAATTCAATTCAATTTATTATTTAATTATTTTTAATTAGCAGCCAGACTCACTCTAGGCTACAAGGTCAAGAAATCGATTCCGCAATGACTGAGTGACCAAAAATGAATTCTCGAAAATTTATTGTCCTTTTCAGGCAACTTTTCCACACGGCAAAAATCATGTAATTTATACTCCCTCTCCTCGGTCTGCTCATAGCTCTTCAATGACCTGCAGGAACTCAATAAAAATGATACCATTCGACTCCGACAGGTCTAGTGAACACACTCCATGTGCACCGATTAATGTAGGACAAGTCTTTAAATTTTCAGTATGTTCAGGCTCGGGATTTCATACAGCAGAAGATGACTGATCTCCTAAGGCTTCATAGGGATGGGCCAAGGTGTCACATCCCGAAACTTCCCTAACCCATCCGGCCCAATTCCGAGCCCCTATGACCAAATCCCGAATCCCGACCCTCAGACTTTACCTTAGACAATTTCTCTTTCATCGGACATTCCGAACCCCGTACTTCCCGTCCTGGACTTTCCGCATTCCCATCCTGGACTTTCGTATTCCTATCTCGGTTATCTCTTGACATATGTCACTCCTCTTTGACACCTCTTGACATTTACAGTTCCTATTGATAATTCCCTTCCCCCTTGCTTCGCAATTATTGCGCCATTGCCTTCAGTCATTATTCTACCATTCCAATGCCATTCTGATTTATTCCTCCCTTTCTTCCGGAAACCCGAAACTCCAATTTGTCCGATAGTACTTTAACATCTTTATATCTTCCAGACTCTTCAGTATATAAACCCATGTGTACTCTCTGATATTTCCTTAATTCGAATATCAACTAAATCCCGTTCTTTCCTGATCCCCTCTGAACTTCCCCAGTCCCTAAGTTGATCTTGGGATTGATCTCTACCTCTGACCCACCACTCTGAAATCAAGGAACCAAACTCATACAGGGGCGCAGCACATAAGCTGAAGCCGAAGTTCCTTACCCCTCCGACCCCCTCAGGAATTCCCGTCAACCCCGCTTCCTCTGCACTCCGGACAATCCGGGAATTCCAGGAATGAACCCGCACTTAACACAAGGCCAAAAGATCTCATCTGAGATGCAACAGGCTATCATACAGCTGTCCTGGGTGCTCAATATTGACTCAACCTATCTACACGCTCCATCAGGCAAGTTCTCTCATACTTTCAAACACATGGAACCATCCCCAATGCAGAAGAGCAGCCAGCTCAGGATGACTGCAAAGGAAATAGGCATCTGCAAGACATAGACATCAAAGTAAGTTCTAGATTTGCGATCTTTCACCCGCTTACCCACCATACCAGTTTCTTCTTGGAACAATTCAGAAGTGTCAAGTCCGGGTTCAATCCTGGAATTCCCAGATAGTCTGGAGCACACAGAAGGGCAAAGTTGGTCGGGAATCCCTGAGGGGGGGTCAGAGGGGCAAGGGACTTGGCTTCAGCTTATGTGCTGTGCCCCTGTATGAGTTCTGTCCCTTAATTTCAAGGCAGAAGTCCAGAGGACAATCCTAAGATCAACTTAAGGACTGAGAGAGGTTTTCAGAGTGAAGTAAGACTTTGGAGGATAGAACAGGATTTAGTTGATATTTGAACTAAGGAAATATTACAGAGCAAAGTCGGGTTTATATACTAAAGAGTCCAGAAGATATAAAACTGTTAAAGTATTTCGGACGAATTGGAGTTTCGGGAACAAAGTAAGAGGGTGAATTGGAATGGCATCAGAATGATGGAATAATAACTGAGGGTGATGGTGCAATAATTGTGAAGCAGGGGGAAAGGGAATTATCAATAGAAACTGTGAATGTCAAGGAATGTCAAAGGAAAGGGACATATGTCAAGAGATAGCCAAGATAGGAATACAAAAGTCTGGGTCGGGAATTACGGGATTCAGAATATCAGATGAAGGAGAAATCTTCTAAGGTAAAGTCCGGGGCTTGGGGTTCAGGCCCAGTGAAAACTGGCTATGATCAGCAAGGTCTGGGTATGTCCGCATCTGTTTGTTATAGCAGGGAGAAAGAACGACACATAAGAACAGCCAGAGACATACTTTACTAATAAAATGAGAATTTCGTGCATGTTCTGGCCTCACCACATATGGCGAGACATGTTTTTTTCACCTGTGACATAAAGAAGATGACCACAGCATATCTGCGCTTGTTCTGTTGATCAAGAACCCTCTGGTTACATCTGACGACATCTGCACTCCTCTGGTGTTAATAGGATATTCATTGCACGTATTCCCGGATCCTTGTTAGCATACAGCAACATTACAGAGCATTAAAAACAGGTACAGTAAGCACCAGACAGTGAACAGCCAACAGATACAGCGTACGACATAGCAGAGCATATAGGCAAAGCGTGAGAAAACATTAGAAAGCATACAGCAACAGGATGTCAGAAAACTGAGAAAATCATACCATGCCATTCTGAAAAAAAAAGAAACCAACAAATCCCTGTAGCAGACCTAGAGAAACCACAGAAATTGACAAGTGCTTGCAGCAGACATGTTATTAGATAGCGGAAACATATCACAATGCACTTACCCACTGCTCCGGCCAGATGATCATGTACTTCCTATGCCTTCTTCCTCGGTGCACGGGGTTTTCGAGGGGCTGCCAGTTTCTTGCATTTCCTGCCCTTGGATGTTTGAGACACAACTGTGCTTTTGACCTCATTTCCTTCATTTCCTGATGCCGAACCATCCTTCTCAGTATTCTTATCCATCTGAACTGGAGTGGGAAGAGGCGGAAGAGGTGGAATTTTCAGCTTCAGAATGGTCTTTGAGAGCATAGCACTGGCCGGTGTTTGAGCTTACTTAGTCATGTTGGATAGACCTCACTTACGCTGGATTTCCAATTATGCGCACTGCCGCCTGCTTAGCATTACTGTTTGCCTCCCTGCCATTTCCTGGGATAACTAACTCAGCCACTGGGGTAGTCAAAACAGGAGGCAAGATGGCAGGCAAGCCTTGCAGAATACTAGGGACTAATGGGTAGCTTGACTCACAAGCTGTGAGCGAAGAAGGTGAGACAGAGGATGTAGTAGATGGCACGAACGAGATGGGCAGGGCAGAGGACCCAGTAGATGGGACACACAACATGGGCAGTGTGGAGGACCTAGGCGGGACACTGGAGGCATGTGGCACAGGCACCATGGGCGAGGCAGAGGACGTAGTAGAGGGCACAGACAAGATGGGCAGGGCAGAGGACCCAGTAGACGGGACAGAGGGCATAAGCAGGACACTGGATGCATGCAGGACAGGCAACAAGGGCAGGGCAGAGGATGTAGTAGACTGGACAGATGAGATGGGCAGGGCAGAGCACATGGGGAGGATGTAGTAGACAGGGCAGACAAGATGGGCAACACAGACAATACAGGCGAGACACTTATCTCGTCTGATGGTGATGTCAACAGTGTTTCCTTGAGGGAGATGCTGGAGTCTCTGGCACCAGTGTTTACTGTGTAGTATGTCGCATCAGTACACTGAAATTATTTGAAGACGTGTTTACCTTTAATCTTTTTCTTTGCCCCCTCCGATGTAGACCGCTTTCCTTTCCTTTTCCTCCTGCCAGACATAGCCTCCCCGCTGTCCTCTTCACATTTGATTCCCTTCTCAATATGCCAATTGCCTTCACTGTCAACGTTGTTCCTCACCCACCCAGGGTAGTCATTACCACATAAAAGATCTAGCTTCCAACCATTCCAAGCAAGCTTAAAGATGGGAAACACCTTCTTTATCATCATGTATAGTTGAATACTAGCTACTATAACATACAATAATGAGGAAGAGGTGAGGATGACGAGACACATCAATGCAGACAGGGGAGATTATATTCTCCGACATGGCAGATCCCATCATTATGAGGACCTTGGAAATTGCAGCTAGCTTGAAGGACCACAAATGGATTGTAGTGCACGGTTGACTGGTATTGATATCTGTGTCAGTGACGAAATCTGAGCGCTCGGCGCTGAGATTTAACAGTCTGATCGATGCTGCGATCTTTTCCAGTTCTCCTTAACCATGACCCACACCCACGCTCCCCCTTCTTTTCTTAGTCCATCGCAGAGCGTTGACGTCATTGTTTTTGTACCATCGACTGATGGCCCAGGCGAGACCACGGTCCACATCAAAGATCTTCCCCTCCCGCTGCGGTTTGACGAGGTTGCCCAAAGGTTGTTCCAGGCGGGTAAGTGCACAACGTGTAAGCTCAGGTATATAATAGTGAGATGACAGGGCATTCAACAGGATACAAGACGCCCACCGCGTTCGTCTCGAGATGGCAATGTCATGCTATCACAGTTACCAACGGCCCATCAGGGCGCGCTCCTGATGGAGCATGGCAGGCTAATGTGTATGTCCTCCCATAGCATACGTAGCTATCAGGGGTTGCAAGTGACACTGGGGATGGGACAAACAGGGATCAACCACTTTTACATTTCTACCATAAAGTTTTCCTCACCAGCAATGGAGAGGAGAAATCGCCTCCATACGTCAGCGAGGCGGAGCTGGCCGAGGCTGGTAATGATGCTCTGATCAGTGCTTTGAAAATTCGGGTCCACAGGTGTGTCGCGACTGGGTTGTTCGCAATAAGAGTGATCAGGTGCTCATAGAATGGACTTCGTAGAACTGTCCGAGTCCCAGGTATGCGAACTACTCGAAGCTTCAGTGTAGTAAATGTTTATTTTCGCCAGATAACAACAAGACGCATGCCCTTCCTCCAAACATGGGAGCATTCAAACTCTTGTGAGGCGTCTGCATCCCACAATATCTTGAAGCACTCATCCATGTCTCGTCTTAGCAATGTCGGACAAGCGTCCGCCACCCTTCCTCAATCCGTGGTTGCTAAGGGCGGCGCGTTCATCGTGCGCACCTCCACTTCTTCTTCTGTGGGTGCTGTTCTGACATGTTGCAGAGCATGTACCAGCGCGAAGCGATGTGGATGTCGTTCAAGCTCCGGAACGAGTACCGGGATCCGATTGCTGTGAAGATTTCCGTAGGCGGAGTGAATGTATTGACGGGTCTTCCACAGAACGCCAGCGCGAAGGGAAAGCAGGATTATCTGCCAATCGGTGGGGAAAATGGACAGCTGTGAGATTTCTATTCTGTTCCAACGATGGAGTTAATGGTCATACCGTCGACTCAGGTGGCTGGTGTGTACAAAGCACGTTATAAAACATAAGGAACCACCAGGACTAATGCTTCGCATCACTGTAGGATGGAATTTCCACCTCGCCCGGTGTCGTACGCCGTACGCCGTCTTCATCGATCATTACGGTACCCCCGTTTATACTGTTCTGTCGTTAGAATTTGTTGCGATGCCGCTGGGGAAAGGATACACTGTGGAGGGGCAATTGACTGGAGCAGAGGTGTGCCTTCTTCTCTTGTTCCGTCTGCCCGGGTTTATGCTATCGTTCCAGAATGTCGGCGGAATTCAAATCGATGTATTCCCAAAGTACGATACTACAAGAGTCAAGTTCTCGCATCTAGGGCACGATGTCAGCATGTATAAAACTGCACGCCAACTCGGGCTGAGAGTGGGAGAGTCCATTCGGATGGCGCCTTGCCGGTAGGTTTGGACATCCTAGTATCTAACTTGATTCGTTGACGATAGGTTCTAGGTGGTCTGTCGTTCTGACGAAAGGCTCCAGCCGTGTTGTGAATCCCCAACCCTCGGTCATCGAGCTTACAGCTCACGACGGAGGTGTGTACCCACTTCTATCGTCCCCATCTGTAACATTTGACTAGATTAAATGTAGTCCTGATCTATGTGAACACTCTGACTGGAAAAACTTTGTACATTGTATGCAAAAAAGATTACGCTATCGGTGACGTCAAAGCGCAAATTCAAGACTTGGAAGGGATACCCCCTGATCAACAGAGACTCATCTTTGCAGGGAAACAGCTCGAGGATGGCCGTACGTTGTCCGGTGAGATGCGGTTGTCTACATCATACCATCATGATATGGCTGACGCTTTGCTCATCCATAGATTATAACATCCAGAAGGAATCTACATTGCATCTGGTGCTTCGCCTCCGAGGTGGAGGCTATGTCCCAGAGGACATGGAAACTGGATTTGCCGCAGGGGGAAGAATATCACAGAAGATCAATCGTGATCCCCTCCCTATCACGGCCTATGACCACAGCAAGGCCCAGCGCTTCCACGTCAGCGTCATCAACGCTGCATACTTCTCCGAAATCACAGGACTCCCAAATCCACCCTCGCCAGTCACGTCCCAGACATATATTGACCTTGGACTGCCATGGTTCGCACTCTACGACGAGCACATTCCGTCGGCGAACAATACGTCTTCGCATACGCCCCTTACCAACGTACAATCTATTGCGCAGATCGACGCAGCCCGTGCGTCAACAAGTGGAAGAAAGCCTCAAGCTGGATGTGGGTATTGCGCATACGAGATGGCAACCCAGCGCATGTTACCCTGTGGACATGTATTCTGCGATGATTGCTCGACCGCGACTGCCTGCCCGGAATGTCGTAAACCAATAACAGACCGTATGCGGTTTGCAGCTGCAATGCCCATGCCAGGGAAGGAGGATGGCGACGGAGTAGATGTATTATCGTTGGATGAGAGGATCGTCAAACTGCGGGCGGGTGCGCAGTCTGGTACTTTCTATTCGTTTAGGTTGAGAGACTATGCAATCTGTGGGCTGTGCGGTGAGACGTAGGTTGAATATCCAAGTTGTAAAGGGTGATTCATTTGACAGACAGAAGTTGTACTATCCTGTAATCCTAAGGATCTATACTATGTTAACCGTTCCGCCATGTACAACCCACGAGTCGCTTTCCTAACGTTGATAGGGTGATGGGGGGTTAAAATCAGTGACAAAGACATTTGAGTGACGGCACTCCGACAAATCGATGCGAGTGCTGGCACGAGCTTCTCTGAGTAAGGCTCGCTCACGAGCAAAGAAAGAAAGAAAAATCAGCAACGAGTGCTAACTTCTCAAGTCATCGACCGGCGCTTGGGGGCCATTCTTGTATTCCAGGTTCATCAAACTAACCTGGAATTTGTGTCACTCCACCCGCCCCGGATGACGAAGGATGGAATCCATGCCGGCTAGTTCGGTACCAGCAGAAATCCTTGACAGTTACAGTTTTGAAAGGTAGTAAATCGCTCTCCATTCTCATTGGATAGGCAGGTCTAAGTATTCACAAAAATGACAAAAATTGATGTGCATGATACACATGGTGAAGACAAATATTATTTACCAGACCCTCGTTGATTTTACTCGTGAGGCAGCATCAGTATCAAAGATCCGAAGTATGGAACCTAGTGTAAACGAACAACGCGGCAGGCTACGCAAGCGTAGCAAATCCCACACGCAGATTGGCAACGTCGAAAGCAGTGTAAACGTTCCTGAGAAAAACGGTGCCGACAACCCAATGTGCTTGATGGCCATTGTCATCAGCACACACAAGCCGTCACAGTACGAGAGCGGATCAGAGACTCACGAACATTCGATGCAACGATGGCACCAACGCAGTAAGATGGGTCATTTGGGCTGGGTCCTAAGTTGAAGGTCTCAGCGGAGATCGGGAAGGATGTGCCACCGAAGATGAAGCTGACGCTGGGGACAGCATCGCACGGGACTAGCACGGGGGTGTTAATAAAGAGATGAAGTAGGCTGGCAACATACATGAGTAGAAGCGATCGTCGTCAGGCACAAGAGCACCCCCAATGGCTTTATAAAGGACATCCACATCCTCGGGGTCACCGTGGATGAGGTCGCTGCCAGTGTCGATGATGCAGGTAACATGGCTCAGCAGGTTTTGTCCGTTAGCCATTATGCTGTTTATGTCAACTTGCCAGTAACCCTGGATATGCCGTATCAAGCACCGTTGGAGCGACTTTAGGTTCGATGACTTACTTCTTCGGTGACCTGAGCGTAGGTGAAGTCGCCAGTGTACATGTTCGGATTGGTACCACCGAGGTATAGCTCGGGCCCGGGGTCTGTGAAACTGAATGCAAATACGGGCTCGTCTGTCTGACCTTGGGTGACGAGAGTCTGGAATAAAGGGCTCTGATTGTATTCGGAGAGAGGTCGGAAGCCCATTCCCAGCACACCATCCGGGGGGAACCGGTGGTGTCGAAAGCCCTGAGAGTAGTGCGATGCCACACCGAAGGTTTGATCAGTAGCCTGCTCAAACGTCAGAATCGACGTCGTCGTAACGACTATCACATGTACCGTGAGTCCAACAATTGTGACATTGTCGGTGTACTGTTGGCCGAAAGCACTGTCACCGCTCCCGTACACAATGGCAAAGGGCTCGCGCAGGTTGACGGAACTCGACGACGATGCGGGATCGTAGATGACGTGACCATCGCAGCTGTCGTCACAGTCGACGCCCGGCAAAATAAGGTCGCTGTAATGAAGTTAAGTGAGAGGTTCATATCGTACGTACACCAGATGAGGAATACATGCCTCGAGCCAGTATCAAACACCACTGTTAGAGCGTGAGCTGCATATTCGCTGCAAGGCCGGTGCGAGCGTACCGGTGTAGATTGAGGGAGGTGTGCCAACCGAAACAGTGCCGAACCAGGGGCCCAAGCCTGCGCCAACGTCGAAGGGGTTCAAGGGTAGTCTGCCGGATGCGCGCTTCCGAGCGCGTTTCACAGCAGACGGATGCGAGGCGCCGGTGTTTTTCTCAAAGTTATCAAAGTCACAAAGAATCCTACTGAATATTAATATTCGAGTCAGTACAAAACCAAATTTGGAGGTCGAGCGGGTGGGCACGAACGCCCTGGTTAACGCAACATGGGATTTGGGCACTTCAAAGTTGACGCTCTTCTTAGCATTGACCAGCGACAAACACTTGGAGAGTGGGACCGATGTGCCCCCCTGTTCGACACGCTGAGGAGTCGCAGCAACGAAGAAAGGCAGGGTAATGATGGCCGTTGCGAGAGTGAAGTGCATAGTAAACAAAGATGTTATCTACAATGTCGGACAACCGAGAAGCGAGCCGCTGCTTGAGAATGCCTGCTCTTAAATTATAGCCGTGATGACCTGGTGGCCAAGCAGCCACGATGAATCGGTTGTCCCCATGATGCGCTGTTCCGAAAATCTCCGTGTGTTCCATCCACCAGTACGTGGACGTATGGAATGGCGGAGCGTCAGCGCGGTAATCCCTTTGTCACACTTTTTCTCTCTCAATGACGTATGTGAATGATTTATGGCCCTACCATTGCTCTATTCCGTGATGGACGGGTCATCAGCAAAAAGGCTGAAACCTGGCAAGGTCTAGCAAGACCCGCCTGAGTTCCCATGACCTTCCTAGCACCACCAAGATATATGCTACACATAATGTAGTCATGTTCCATACAGCTGGCCCAACTTGACAATTTCCCAGGATGTATGGCTGGCCTAGGGCAGGCCCATTGCTTAGTTGTGGGGAGATGGCCAAAAGTTGAGTGGGCCTGTGAATTACTTCTTGCATCAATGTGCAACCTATAGGCGGCCCTGCAGAGTGCTTACTGTACAGTAACATCAGTAGCTTTTATTAAATGAATACTAAACATTAGGTAGGTACTGTGAATATGCAGGAGGGCCTGAGTAAATGGTGTTCAGTGCATGTGCAATGGATAGGTGGGCCTGTTGGAAATGCATAGTAAGACAATGAATACATTTGGGCAGGCCCATGGTAAACCAATTGGAGGATCATGTATAAAAGTGGGTGGGCCCAAATGGATAGCATGTAGGTTATTTACAACAGATGGGCAGGCCTGTTTTAAATTAGTAGGAATGTGTTTAATGAATGTGGATGGGCCTGTTAAATTTCAAAGGAGCATGTCAAATACATGTGGGCAAGCCCACAGTAAACTAATTGGAGGAGGATGAATACAAGTGGGCAGGCCTGCATGAATAGCATGTAGGTTATTTACCACAGATGGGCGAGCCAGTTGGAAATTAGTAGGAATGTGTTTAATAGATGTAGATGGGCCTGTTGAGAATTCCAGTGCCATGCATGAAAGGTGTGCATACTGGTCACAATGCTCATACCACCAAAGAAACAAGTTGGTGACATGTTTGATGTCAGTTGACAAGTATTGGTCAATTTTGGAGTGCAAGTCAGTGCATTTCAGGGGAGCTAGAGCAGTTAGATTGTTGAAAAATTTGATGGGCTAGATGTTGTGAGCATCATCCAATATGGACACTAAACATGCAACACTGACCTTCTTCTTGGTACCATTGTCGGTCTGAGCACTCTTGTCCAGCACTTGGGCCCAGTCAGAGTCATCAGTGACAGACTTGTGCTCATACTCCTCACATACAAGCTTTTCAGCAGTGTTGATTCAGTCTTGCTCCCAATTAGCTTGCTGGAAGTATTGTAGTTTGTGGCGTGGATGAAGGACTGTTGAAAGCTCATCATCAAGTACCCAACAATGTGTAGTACAATCTCACCCATAGCAATGTGGTAAACATCAGAGCTGTCTGTCAGTTCATAATATCTGTTCAATGTTTTTTTCACTATAGCAATTGCTGGACAAACAGGTGGAGTGTTGTGTCCTTGAGAATCTGGGAAAGCAGGTGATGGGTGGCCAATTAGGTTGTTTGCATAGTTGTTCATTTGTTTGGTTGCTAGTGGGCATGCAGCTGCCTTGAGGTAGCAACTCACCTCAAGCACAGAGTGCAGCTGCTTCAACATCATCCACTCATCATCCAACACTGTCACATCCAGAAACTTCCCTAACCCATCCGGCCCAATTCCGAGCCCCTATGACCAAATCCCGAATCCCGGCCCTCGGACTTTACCTTAGACGATTTGTCTTTCATTGGACATTCCGAACCCCGTACTTCCCGTCCCGGACTTTCCGCATTCCCATCCTGCCTTTCCGTATTCCTGTCCTGGACTTTCATATTCCTATCTCGGCTATCTCTTGACATATGTCACTTTCCTTTGACACTTCTTGACATTTACAGTTCCTATTGATAATTCCCTTCCCCCTTGCCTCGCAATTATTGCACCATTGCCTTCAGTCATTATTCTCCCATTCTGATGCCATTCTGATTCATTCCTTCCTTTCTTTTGGAAACCCAAAACTCCGATTTGTCCAACATACTTTAACATCTTTATATCTTCTGGACTCTTCAGTATATAAACCTGCGTGTACTCTCTGATATTTCCTTAGTTCAAATATCAACTAAATCCTGTTCTTTCCTGATCCCCTCTGAACTTCCTCAGTCCTTAAGTTGATCTTAGGATTGATCTCTATCTCTGACCCTCCACTCCGAAATCAAGGAACAGAACTCGTACAGGGGCGCAGCACATAAGCTGAAGCCAAAGTTCCTTACCACTCCGACCCCCCTCAGGAATTCCCGCCAACCCCGCTTCTTCCACACTCCAGACAATCCGGGAATTCGGGGAACAAACCCGGACTTAACACACATAAGCTGAAGCCAAAGTTCCTTACCACTCCGACCCCCCTCAGGAATTCCCGCCAACCCTGCTTTCTCCGCACTCCGGACAATCCGGGAATTCCGGGAACAAACCCGGACTTAACAGAAGCTTCCCAATGTTGCTGATCTTCTTAGGGGAAGCAGGATCACCACCCTCACCATATATCTCCAGATGATGGGTTTTGAACTATTTAGCCAGTTAGAGGCTACCTTTAGCAAAAATTATATAGTACTCACAATTTTCTCTGCATGCTCTAGAGCCTCAGCATGTAGGTCACTACCCCAATACTTTTTGAAGTGGCTATTCTTATATGAAGGATCCAACACTGAAATAGAACTTAGCACTAATAAAGAGGGACATCTCCAAAACTTACACATTACCATGGTATATGCATCTGAATCTGCAGTTTGCCCATAGTACTCACTGATCTTCTCTGCACCTTTCTTGAGTCCAGTAGAGAAGACACTGTACTCAGACTGGAAAGCACGTGAGTCCCAAGCCTTATGAAGAGCCCCGAGAGCAGGCAGGGCAAGATGAAGGCAACAAAATACAGTGAACTCCGGAACTGGAATGTCAAACTCCACATTTCTGGAACATTGGAATGCCTACCCCTGCTCCACTACCAGGCAAAACTGCTCAGAATCGATCCGAAATATGTGCAGATGTGTGGACCCTTATTGTATTCCATCATCCTTTGCTTGTTATCATTCCTGAGCCTCCAGCGATGCTCCATCACTTCCTTACATTGCTTAATCCCAAATTCCTCTTGTTCATGTTCCTATTCCCTGATTATCATTAGCGAGCACTTCTCCACCCACTCTGGTATATATATACTTAGTTTTCACTTTGGATTCCTCAGTCGTTCTTTGCCCCTCTTTGGCAGTGGCTGAGGTGAGTTTACTTATACCTATTTGCTACTCCTAGCTAATCCCTAGTAGTCTGGGCAATCAGTGCCCTCTTAGTTTTTGTCAGAAGGGTGGCACCAGCATCTGAGGAGAAGTTTTGCTGAGCATTATCAGCATGGTAGAAATCCTTTGTGAGATATTAACTGGACAAACAAGAGAGAATCATACTGCAAGCAATGAAGCAAAGAGTCCCACACATTTCCACTCATCAGTAGTGAGCTTCATCAGGACCACCTGGTCACACTTTTCTGAAGTAGGCTGCTGAAGACCCAGCTCATACACAAAAGTGGCAACATACTATCAGGGGTTGTCATCCTCTGTACAGTTTGTAGATAAGTCACTTACTTTCTTCTTCTTCTCTGCTCAATCAATCATGACATAGGTAGAAGACCATCTAATAGGCATGTCAAGCAACAGTTGTGTCATCTCAGTCTCTACACAGGGATTAGGAGGATGCCTTGAAATATCTAGAAACAGTTGCTTTCTCTGAGCAGAGGAGCAAGCCTGTGGTTGCAAGATTCTAAGCAAGGAGAGAACACATCAAGGTGAACTTACCTTGACTACTATAGCTTGCACAAGGCCAATCTCATCTCGACGTCCATCAGTGACACTAGTAGTAAGGTCAGGACTCTCTGGGTCATAAAAAGGAGCCTTGCTATAGGTGGATATGAGAGCCCTTGTTGCCAAGTGACAGACATGGGCCAAGCACCTATAACATATGAAGGAGATGAACTTTAAGATAGGAGTATCATTCACCTGATGCGGCACCTTGTGGGGATCCACACTTTACCACATTTACTTTGAATGCATTGAGCAAACTCACTTAGCATGGTGCCATTGTTGCTAGCATTGTCACAGGTGACATGTCCAATCTAACCCCATAGATGAGGCAAATTATTCATGAGCAGAGAGATAGCACACCTTGTGAGCAATACCAACTCGATCACAAATCTTGAATAGAGCTTGGCCTAGCTGCCTACCATAATGAGCAGTGTTGAGTTGTGTGAACCCTAAGACAGCTGACTGGAGCTCCCAAGTCCCTGCCTTTGGTTCCTCAATCCAATGCCCAGTGACTACAAAGTAAACATCAGTGTTGCTGGCTTGCCAGGCATCACACGTTAGGTTGACTTTGCCATTCACAAGCTTACTCTAAGCAAAAGATATCAGTCATAGAATATCACAGAGTCGCAGCACTCACATTGAGATGTTCACAAAGTCTCATCATCTGTCTCTTGAAGATGTCAATGATCTCCGCTTGTGTTGCCTTACAGTTAGGAATGACAACCCCTTTTGTTGCTTGGGAGGCAATGTTGATCATTGTTCTGAAGCTTGGGTGGTCTACAGCTTGGATGGGCTGGGGGATATATCAGTGAGGTTGTCAAGATAATCAAATAAATCTGACCTGGTTGGTTGTTATCAGCCACTCAACAGCAGCTTCACAGAAGAGTTTATCTGTGTAAGGGAGAATGTGTTCTCCAGGCTCGATCTCCTGCACATGGTCATCAAGAGTCCCCTGTCTCATGTTTTTGGCAGCAGCGGCAGTCTTGCGGGCTTTGACATCATTGGGGAGCTTAGATTTGAAGTTATTGACCTTGCACCATTTATGATAGGCATGCTGTGAAAATTGAACATGCAGGCCACATCAGACAATGAAGTGCCTACCTCATGGAGAAACACCAGGTGACGACAACATGTAGATGCGTCACTGACAAAGCGGCATGCATGACTCTTCTTACTGAGATATTGGTTGGTCAATGGTGTAATAAAAGATACCTAGTACTCACAGGCATGCCTTGCAGTCTCTGAAACTCTTTCTAGTTCCATCAGCAGCCTTTGCCATATAAGCATTGCTGAAGAACATGTTTACGTCGATTGTCTTGTCAGCACGACGTTGCCAGGTTGGTCCACCAATTGACTGGACTTGGACATCACAAATGAAGCTGTCAATGTCAACGGCCTCCTGCATTGGATCGTCTACGGCCATGGCACCATCATCATTAGTTAGCAAACACATCTGAATGCAACAGGGACTCCATACCATTTTCATTTTCACCTCCCTCATCACCCAAGCTGCCCTCTCTGATGCTTCTTGTCTCCATCATACCATGGCTCCTGAATCTGTTGGCATGTTCATCTTTTGTCATGAATTAGCAATCACATCTGAATGCAACAGGAGCTACATACTGTTTTCATTTTTGCCTCCCTCATCACCTAAGCCGCCCTCTCTGACACTTCTTGTCTCCATTGTACCATGGCTCCTGAATCCATTGGCATATTCACCTTTGTCATGGTCAATAGTTACTGTATGTGTTTGATTAGAGTAGTTATACCAAATTAGTTTGTACTCACCTAAAGTGACACAACTTGAACCACATGAGGCACCATGATTTGGTGGCCTCAAAGCCTGAGGAAATGTGGCATTGCCTGCAGTTAATACATGTGAGTCAATGACATAGCTGAGATAGGAGTATGAAAGTCTGGGATGGGAATATGAAAGTCCTTCTGAACCTCTGCCTCGAAACTAAGGGACAGAACTCATACAGGGGCACAGCACATAAGCTGAAGCCAAAGTTGACCCCCTTCACCTTTCCATGTGCTCTGGACTCTCTGGGGATTCCAGGATTGAACCTGGACTTGACAGGGACAGGAAATATGGGATTCGGGATATCAAGATATGAGGTCAAGGTGAAAATCTTTTAAGGTAAAGTCCAGGGGTCGGAAGTCTGTTGTATAGGTAGGGAAAGTTTCAGGATGTGACAAACACTCAATCTGATATGAGTTGACAAGATTGTTATCATCATGTTGTAATGCTGAAAAAGGAATACCACCAGGTTATCAGCAATATGGTATGTGGTAATCATTTACACATACCAATCAATCTTGTTGCTCAATTGTCTATACCTATTATGAATATCATTGAACAGCCTGCCAATAACCAGAGGTGTGGGAAAAAATATTTGTAAGCACTGTATAGTTGCTAGTTTATAAACTCTTCCTCTCTGACTGTCTAAGTTTCCTCACTCTTGTCTCTGAGTTCTTACTCAGGTCAGAGTCACTACCAAGAAGGTAAGTTTTAGATTCATGAATTGGTAAGTTTCAAACTTGTGTATGTGTGATGTTATTTGTAAGTGTTTCATGTTTTATTGATTTTTTTAGTCTGTAGTTCTAGATTATATAGTAGTCTACAAGTGCTGGTAATCTATGATAGTCTATGATACTTTTTGCAAAATAAGAATTATCTTATGTTTTACACAAGGATAAATATGAGTAATGTCAAATAACCTATAATAATTTATTTTATAAAAAATATAGAACAAAATATATTCCCTGGTAAAGAAGATAATTTTTGCAAGCCTTTTGAAACTGATCATGCATAAAAACACAATAAGAGTGCTGCTTATGACCCTGCAGATATTGATAATCTACACCAACCATATAGATTTATATTAACTGTACAATATGACTGATGGGTTTTGCTCTATGCTCTTATCCCAGCCCTGGATTCTCTGACATGAGCTAGGTGTGTATCATTCTGATATTATTTGCAGAGTATTTATAAAGGATAATCCTATATATCTCTTGTTGATAGGGGTAAGCTTTGAAGGATGGCCACCATGGAGCCTAGTTTTCTCCCACTGGAATTCCTGGAGAAACTGGCATCCTGTAGACTTTCCTAGGCCAGTTTTGGAAGCAATTTCTCTAGAGGAAAGACCAAGAGAGGATAGAGTGATAGTAATGATGTTGTTGTTTTGAGAAGTAGAGATGGACTTTATGGTGATGGTGGGAACATAAACATGGAATAGTGGGGTTTATTGACAAAATACAGTGAACTCCGGAACCAGAACAACAAACCCTGCATTTCCGAAATGTCGGAATCCACATTTCCGCATGTCCGGAATGCCAGAATTCCTAACCCTGATCCGCTGCCAGGTGGAACCGCTTGGAGTCTCAGTATCCACTCAGAATCAATCTGGAATTCATGTAGACGTGCGGACCCTTATTGTATTCCATCATCCTTTACTTGTCATCATTCCCAAGCCTCCGGGGACGCTCCGTCACTTTCTTACATCGCTTAATTCCAAATTCCTCTTGTTCCTGTTACTATTCCCTGATTCTCATTAGTGAGTGCTTCCCGCCCACTCTGTTATACATATATACTTAGTTTTTACTTTGGATTCCTCAGTCGTTCTTTGCCCCTCTTTGGCAGCGGCTGAGTCCGGGCAATCACTGCCCTCTTATAGTTTTTGTCATTTATATATGCTGTCTGACACTTAGTTATATAAAGGTGACATAATAGAACAGTTACCAGATGTATGTAATTATATTACAGCATGCTAGGGTCTAAGATATGTAACCAAAACTTAAAGTCAAAAAACTGTCCAAATGAGTCATCATTTTGAAATGGTTGCCATTTCATCAAACCTTATCCAAAAAACCTTGATTCCTACACAAATAGAAAGCCACTAGTAGGTACTGCATTTCATACACCTATAGTTTAAGGGTAGGGTTAAGTGGTATAAGAGAATATTGTGTTTAATGAAAGGTGTCCAAACATCCAGACAGTTTTTTGAGCCACTGTATGTGTTGCACTCTTGCCTGAGTTCAGTCCAGTATTTAGTGGAGTAGCAGCAGAGTGGAGTTGTGACAAAGATAGAAGGGAAGGTCAGAGATTAGATGTCAGAGGGTCAGAGGGACAACAAGAAGACTAGCTTCAAGTGGTCAAGCAAGGACTTGGTTGGACAAATCAGAGGATTAATCAAAGTCAACATTTGAACTGTGGAATACAAAATACAAAAGGGGTTTATATACTACAGAGACAAGTAAACACAGGTGACACTGGAGTATCAGAGTTGTGTGGAATGTGAGTCAGAAGTGGTGGGAGATGTCAGGAAGTGTCAAAGGAAGTCAGAACAAGTCAAAAGGAGTGAGAATGGGGGCATTGAAAGGTGAAGATAATATGCACATCAAACGTCTGTCAAAAGTGTGTGCATCATGAGGAACAAGGCACAGGGGCAAAAGTGTTAAAGATAAGCAGAGAAGTGGAGATACAGGAATGGAGATGCAGAGGTGTGGACTTGCGGAAATGCAGACTTGGTATCAGGCAGAAGGCGGACTTGGTCTGGAGTTGGTCAACGGAGAAGCAGAGTTGACTTGTGTGGCATGGGATATGACAGTATCCCCCCTTTAGGCCTGAACCCCTTTAGGCCAACTAGGGTTGAGGGAACAATGGAGCAGAATGCTAGCAGAGATTGAATAGGAGCATGGGATTTGTATAACTGGGGCAGAAAGGGTTTCTGTCTGCATCTTACCATCTTCATCATGTCTTCATTCAACACCAACAACTTATCCACTTGGAGCAATAAATTGCTCCATGAGCATGAGAACAACAACAATAAGTTGTTCAACAAGAGCACAGAGTGGCAGCAGCAGATGAAGGTGTGGAAGGAGGTGGAGCACCAGAGGGCAAAAGAGGAGGCAAGGTAGAAGGCAGAGGAAGAGGTGAGGCAACAAGTGGAGGTAAAGGCCAAGGTGAGGGCACACATGGTTGCAGGTAAGTAATAAGTCTGTACTTTTGTTTTTCAATACTGATTTTTGAAGTCAAAGCAGAGCTTGGTTGCAGCCCCTTTCAAGGGTGTCAACAAGTGGAGCAGGGCCTTACCCCATGTTTTGAGTGTGTGAGCACAGGGGTTGCCTGCAAGATGAAGGTGGGTGGGAGCAGAAAGGTGAGGTTGTGTGACCACTGTTGCTGACTGAAGCACAGGTCTGAGCAGCCAGAGGGATCACAGACAATGCAAAGGAGGAAACACAAGGAGGTCATGTCGCCATGGGCTGGCAAAAGAAGGTGTGGATGATGAAAGATGAGGAGTGGGTGAAGGGGGAGGCCGACCATGACATGCTGGGTTTGCTCATGGGTGTTGCTATGGAGATGGAGCATATGCTAGGCACCCTGCAGATCTCCTGCAGGGTGCCTAGAGCCAGAGTTTGCTCTAGAGGAGCATGACAAAGAGGAGGTGGAGCAGGAAGTTTGACTAGATTTTCTCTTTTCTTTTTTCCCATGTACTAGTAGTCTGTCACTCGCCCTCTGTAAACAATGTGGTCTTCCTTTCATGATGTTGGAGTCAGCGGAATAAGAATAAGGTCTGGAGTTAAGTGGAGTAAGGCCCAGGTTTAGTGGAATACTTGGAGTGAAAGTGTTCAACCAATTCCAAGGTGTGTCCAAGTTCTGTCACTAGTAACCATGAGGTCTCTTCATTGGTGCCTTCATAACCAGCCCATTGGACAAGGTAGAGTAGTTGGCAATGTCCTCTCCAGTGGTCCATCTTCAAGCCAAAGATTTCCAAGATCTCAAATTCAGGCTCATTGTCAACAATGACCAGAGGTGGTGGAGGTTGGTTCTTGTTGGGGATGATATTTGGGACTGTGGGTTGTAGCTGTGAGACATGGAAAACAGGGCATACAAAGTTCCTAGTGTCAGGTATGTGGAGGGTGAAGGAATGTGTACCAGGATGTGCAATGATAGGATAGGGGCCAAGGTTTTTCTTTGATAGCTTTTTGGATGGCCGGGTCAAGTGGAAGTACTTGGCCTTGGTGATGACAAGATCTTCGACCTTGAACTCCGGAGCCAGAGTCCATTTGGCATCAGCAGGGCCTTGGTAGCATTGTTGTGCAAGGGCGATTTCTGAGTGGAGGAACTGGTATAGTGTGTCGAGGTCTATGGCATGTGTGCATGTGCAAGTGGAGGTCAGATTGTGTTCTGGATGGACAGAGATGTTGGGGTGATAGCCTTTGTTAGCAAAGAAAGGGGATACTCTGGTAGTTGTGCTGGGTGCATTGTTGTAGGCAAATTCTGCAAGTGGTAGGAATTCAGACCAGTTGTGTTGCTGGCAGTTGAAGTAGATCTGGAGGTATTGCTTGAGCATCTAATTCATCTGTTTTGTCTGTCCATCGCTCTCTGGGTGGTAACCAGAGGTGAAGTGGAGGTGAATGTTGAGGTCTTTGCTAAGGGAGTGGAAAAAGTGCAAGACAAATTCAGAACCCTGGTCAGAGGTGATGTGCCATGCTTGAAACAGGAATAACTTGGCTAATTACAGAGACATGATGGTGTCATGTGTCAGAATGAATATGCATTGTTTGGAGACAACTATGAGGATGGTGGTGAAACCAGAGGACACGGGGAGTTGTTTGATGAAGTCCATAGAAATGGAATTCCAAGGCTTCTCCAGGATTGGAAGCTGCTTGAGAAGTCCATATGGGTGGTGTCTAGCAACTTTTACACAGGCACAGGTGGTGCATGAACTGACATATTCTTTGATGAATGTCTGGAGTCCTGGCCAGTGTCACATCCCAAAACATCCCTAACCCATCCAGCCCAATTCCGACCCCCTATGATCAAATCCCAAATCCCGAGCCTTGGACTTTACCTTAGAAGATTTCTCTTTCATCGGACATTCCAAACCCCACAATCCCATCCCGGACTTTCGTATTCCTCTCTCTGCTATGTCTTGACATATGTCACTTTCCTTTGACACTTCTTGACATTTACAGTTCCTATCAATAATTCCCTTTCCCCTTGCCTTGCAATCATTGTGTCATTGCCTTCAGTCATTATTCTCCCATTCTGATGCCATTCTGACTCATTCCTTACTTTCTTCCAGAAACCCAAAACTCCAATTCATCCGACATACTTTAACATCTTTATATCTTCTGGACTCTTCAGTATATAAACCTGCTTGTACTCTCTGATATTTCCTTAGTTCGAATATCAACTAAATCCCATTCTTTCCTGATCTGCTTCACTCTGAACCTCCTCAGTCCTTAAGTTGACCTCCGACCCTCCGCTCCAAAATCAAGGAACAGAACTTGTACAGGGGCACAGCACATAAGCTGAAGCCAAAGTTCCTTACACCTCTGACCCCCCTCAGGGATTCCCGCCAAACTCCACCCTTCCGCGCACTCCGGACTATCTGGGAATTCCGGGATTGAACCCGGACTTGACAGCCAGCCAAGTCTATTTGCATCACATGTGTTCTAAAGTCTGGTTTTGACCAATTGTCACATCCTGAAACTTTCCCAACCCATCCGACACACTTCCGGCCCCTTATGATCAAATCCTGAACCCTGAGCCCCAGACTTTACCTTAGAAGATTTCTCCTTCATCTGATATTCTGAATCCTGTATTTCCCATCCTGGACTTTCACATTCCAATCCCAGACTTTCATATTCCTATCTTGGCTATCTCTTGACATATGTTCCTGTCCTTTGACATTCCTTGACTGTTAAGTCTGGGTTCGTTGCTGGAATTCCTGGATAGTCTGGAGTGCGGAAAAAGTGGGGTTTGGTGAGAATTCCTGAGGGGGGTCAGACTTTGGCTTCAGCTTATGTGCTGCGCCCCTGTACCAATTCTGTTCCTTGATTTCGGAGCGGAGGGTCAGAGATCAATCCCAAGATCAACTTAAGGACTGAGAAGGTTCAGAGTGAAGAGATCTGCACTCATACTGAAATACTAGTATCATTAGATGAGCAACAATGCATCAATTGATGAGAAGCCCCTCAAGCTCATTTTCCAAGATGCCCGACCTTGCGGCTGCTTGACTGCTCTCCCAGCCACACAACTGCCACACACGATGCCTTTTGGATTGCCTGGGCCAGCTAGGCCATATGGCTACCCCCCTCCAGTCATTGTCCTGCTGCCATGGGACATACCTGGCTATCAAGGTGCCAGTCAAATGTTCCCATCCTCCCCTTATGATTCTTTGTCCAGATACCCCACTCGGTCTCCAAGCCCAATGCCTCCATCTCTTCACATGCATTCTCCAAGTCCTCTCCCTGGGCTCTCCACTTCTGCGCAGGCTGCCAAAATTCCAGGTATAATTAGCTGGTTTGCCCACCTTGATAGTTGTGAAGAGCGTAAGCCAGACAACCCGGCATTCACGCAGTTTGGGCCTATTTTATGCTTCCTTTGCCTCTCGCAACTCTCGCTCAAATATTTTGGACTTGCTGACCTATAGAAGTGGCTTGGAATTGGCATGGGAATAGCAGTTTTGATGATGCAGTACGCTAAAGAGGATTTAGAGGCCATAAAGTCAGGGAGATGGGTTTCCCCTAAGTCCAAGTATTTTAGATCACCCTATATCCTGTTTTGAATAATCCAGTATCATTTTTCGCATATATTTTGTGAAACTGAGCACAGAAAGTAAGGACCGAGATTCCATAGGGTAGATTCCCGCAATTCCAAAAACTGGAAACTGGAAAACAATGTTCTAAACTGATCAGTCCATGCAGAATGTGTTTGCTAGACCTGTCGGAGTCAAATGGTATTGTTTCTATTGAGTTCCTGTGGGTCGTTGAGGAGCTATGAGTAGACCAAGGAGAGGGAGTGTAAATTACATGATTTTTGCCGTGTGGAAAAGTTGCCTGAAAAGGACAATAATAACCATGAAATTCCGAGGGCTGACATGCCGATCTTGGAAATTTTGTTCTTTTTCAACTGATCAACACCGGATGAATTTTCTGCATTCATTGGAGTAGAATGATACCGTTTGCACCAAGGTCCAGTGAGGCATTGAGCGGACGGAGTCAAGGGGAGAAGAGACTCAGAGGTGGCACCCTACCTATGGGTGTACAGGTCCCCAAGATATTAAATAAATTAGATTGAATCACTTGGGGTCAATGACTCCGTTCGCTCACTCACTTGTGTTGTTAGCTCACAAAACAAATGCCATTATTAAAACTGTGAATGAAACTACTAGAATAGGAGATAGAGAATGTGTATATGCATGGTTGAGAATGGTTGGGAGGCAAAACGAGCAGGAAAGCCAATATGTTGGACTCAGAGACAAGGACATTGGGTCTCATGTGCAAGCTACAGCAGACCCTGATGCCACACTGATGGAAGTTTGATGTGTCAATGATAGGTGATGCTGCAGCATATGTGGGGAAGTGTGAACATGGCAAGATCCTCAAGACAAACAGAAAAACAAAACACTACCTTTTTTATGGCACATTTTGAGACACCCCAATGGCCATTGCACTCAATGCTTCAACAGTATGTGCATGACCTGGCAGTGTGAGACTTCTTCAATGGCCAATCCAAATCCACACTCGTTTTGGCATTGTGTTTCTGTCCTGGGTGGGCTGCAGACGATGTTGACAGTGTGCGTTCAGGCTGGGCTTGGTCTCTATAGTGATAGTGTAGTGCTGAGCACTTGAGACAATGATTAGCAAGTAACTGGTTCAGCTGCCACTTGAAGTTGGGTTGTGATGGTCCCTGAGAAATGGATGCTGGTCCGACCGTTGCAGTGAGGGATTGTGGGGCCGCTGTGGGGATTGAGTGAGGACTGCCAACTTGGGACTTGAGGAGTGAGCAATTTTGCCTGAGTGCGTCATTACTGAGGGTGGTGGATGTCTTCTCATTGGCTATGTCTTTCCAAGTGATGTAGTAGGTCCTAAGATGTTCAGAAAGCTGCAGATAAGTTAGAATGGAGCTCGGAATCATGATAGGGAAATAAAAGTGTGCATACCTTGTAGAAGAACTGCTGGCCATCTGTGTGTTCATTCATTTGATGTGCTAGGATGGCAAAGTCAGGCTTAGCAGGACTGGTGAAGTGAGGTGAAAACTCTGCATATGCTTGGAAGAGGAGACATTCAACATGGGAATGGATGGGAAGTACTGCAAAGTGTGTTCCTTGTTGCTTGCTGAGGAACTGGTGGTGAATGTCGTTCTCCTTCGTGAAAGTACTGCTGTAAGGTAACATGCTGTTTTGTGCTCATCTCATCTCATCAAATGCTAGGACACCAAATGTCTCCTTTGTCTGTGCATAATCCTTTCCATTCACCCAATTTCCATATCCGATATCGGCACTCTAGGTAAGTGCATGCCAGGTGTGTTGCTGAAGAGCTGCAATCTCATTCTTGAGAGGTACATTGAAGTGGCTGATGTAGCGATGTCCCATGCAATTTTGAGTGCCAACCTGATCAACCCAAGTCCATGAGTGACAGAGATCAAAATGCACCCATCCTGCGGATACTAACCTGCATATTGTGGCTCACCACATACTCCAGGGCCATGTTCACCACACAACGTCGCGAGACACTGAATGAAGTGAATCACCAAATTAGGTTTTGATGGACTCCACCCTTGACATCATTGGTGTCACGGCAACAGTGGTAGAGAGTGAGACCATTGCTGTCCTTTCCAACTGCAAAATACAAAGCCACATCAGGTGGGTCTGAGTAATATCCCTTGCAGATGTGTTCAAGAATGTTCTTTGTCACATCTCAAGCCTTGTTGTTGAATAAAGACTCTCCTGTCATGGCATCCTTCAATGGACCATACATTTTGAGGACAGATGCGACTCTGCTGTATAAAATCTTGGGGGGTGAGAAATAGTGTCAGACATGAGAGAGTACCCAGTTTGGCTTTGACCGTATCTTTGCACTGTACGTGGTTTGTTGCTGATGCAGGACACATTCCACAGCACATTTGTTCTCTCAATCTGTGGGAAAGATTGCTGCACTCAGAGCACGAGCAAAGGGACATTATAATTCATGATTCATGGAGATAGGAAATTGATGAAACAAGTGCCAGATGTCACCAAGAACACGAGTGTGGACAAGTGTTAGGTAGTCAGTGTCAAAATTCTTGATGTCCAGTAAAAGCTGTGCAATAGCCTCTTGAGCACTTGGATCAGGAAAAGACTGAGTGATGGACTACTCTGGCCCAATGCTGCTCTCTATCTCATCTGAGTCTGCTAGAATCATGTCAGTCGATGGTGATTCATCAACATCCATCTTGCAAGTGGGTCCTCCAATAGGGGCAGCAGTGTTGTGACTTGTAAGCCAGCAGAATATGAGCCTTGATTGATAGGAGATGATGATGGAAAGATGATGGTGGAGAGGTGCAAAGGTGATTGGCTTGGCAAAGGATTGAGAATGGCACAAGTCCAAACTCAGCAAGGGATGTTGGTTGACCTGACTGAAGCAAAGAACCTGAAATGAGATAGCCTGAAACAAGCACCTCTTTCACAGTCATGATGACACATAACTTGAAGACATTGACTCCATTAAATATCACTGGTCACTCAAGTGCAATGACTCCTCAAGCAACCACTTTGCCATCAGAAGCAAACATTGCCACAGGTGTTCCTCCAGATGTCAGTGCACTGACCTCAGAAGGGGTATCCATGGTCTTGAGGGCAGTGTAGATTGCCCAGGCTGCATAGATCTTGAGGGTTGCATGCTTTGTATGGGAGGCAGGAAGCTCTGACTGGCCCTACTGAGAGTTAACACAGATGGTGGTGTCTGCAAAGAGATGTCGTCGCAGAATGATGGAAGCTAATATTGACATCTCGGCAGCTCCTGGTGGAGCAGCCTCCTGCTCTCGAGCCATCTGTCCCAGGTCAAGAAAACCTAGAAAGGTCAGACCACAAGAGGCAGAAGCACAATCAAGGTGCAACAGGCAAAGGTTGGCAGCAATGTCCATCCCCACCTTACAGTAAGTGGCTGACTGAAGGAATGTGAGGAGAGAATGTGGAA
Organism: Gyrodon lividus; assembly: GCA_014904945.1. Lineage (NCBI taxonomy): Eukaryota > Fungi > Basidiomycota > Agaricomycetes > Boletales > Gyrodontaceae > Gyrodon > Gyrodon lividus. The sequence goes on from MU127422.1 coordinate 425,253, forward strand.
GGGAGAGATAGGCATCCTGAGTGAACTGAAAGGTCTAAAAGCCAACAGTGTCAGTATTAGACCACTAATATAAACATGAATCTTGCCTTTATCCGATAGACCACTTTCTGATATGCAACCTCAATCAATGCAACCCGACCTGCCTTCCCAGTCATTGTGTCAATTGGCCACTGAATGCTAAATGCAGTGACAACAGGAGTGGCTGAAGTATGGTGGCCCATTATGATATTGAAGTGATGATTGACCTGATAAGTAGTGCTGAGCTCAACAACTGACCAGTCTGATGGGAGGGTGAGCTCATCAAGAACATGTAGCTGGGGAACCACCGTTACACCCTCTGACAAGGATGGGAAGATTGATAACAACTTTTTCTTGTCAGAACAAATATTGTCAGTAAAGACAACCTTCAGAGGCCCATGTCCAAAGCTTGTGAGTGAGGGAAGCATTGCACTGAGCACAGGACCCCATCCATCCTGGGATTTGGAAGGAGTGAAGGTCATGGAGCAGATCTCACCATACTGATTGACAGTGGTGAATAAGGCATTGAATGCAGAGGCTTCCTCAATCTTCCCCAATCACCTGATGACCTATCAGATACAGTGTCAAGTCCAGGTTCAATCCTGGAATTCCCAGATAGTCTGGAGCATGCAGAAGGGCGGAGTTGGTCGGGAATCCCTGAGGGGGGTCGGAGGGGCAAGGGACTTTGGCTTCAGCTTATGTGCTGCGTGTCAAGTCTGGGTTCAATCTTGGAATTCCTGGATAGTCCAGAGCGTGCAGAATGGAGGGGTTGGTCGGGAATCCCTGAGGGGGGTCGGAGGGACAAGGAACTTTGGCTTCAGCTTATGTGCTGTGCCCCTGTACGAGTTCTGTTCCTTGATTTCAGAGCAGAGGGTCGGAAGACAATCCTAAGGTCAACTTAAGAACTGAAGGGGTTTCAGAGTGAAGCAGAGCAGGAGAGAACGGGATTTAGTTGATATTCAAACTAAGGAAATATCAGAGAGTACAAGCGGATTTATATACTGAAGAGTCTGGAAGATATAAAGATGTTAAAGTATGTCGGATGAATCGGAGTTTCAGGTTTCCGGAAGAAAGTAAGGAATGAATCAGAATGGCATCAGAATGGTGGAATAGTGACTGAGGGCAATGGCGCAATAATTGTGAGGCAAGGGGAAAGGGAATTATTGATGGGAACTGTAGATGTCAAGAAGTGTCAAAGGAAAGAGACATATGTCAAGAGATAGCCAAGATAGGAATGTGAAAGTCCGGGATGGGAATGCAGAATCTGGGACAGGAAATATGGGGTTTGGAATGTCCGATGAAAGAGAAATCTTCCAAGGTAAAGTCCGAGGCTCAGGATTTGGGATTTGATCATAGGAGGCCGGAATTGGGCCAGATGGGTTGGGAAAGTTTCGGGATGTGACATACAGGCAGATGAGTAACATAGAAATATGAATAGGAAAGATGGCCAAATACCTTGAAACTATGGTCCTGCTTCAAGATATCTGCAGGAAGCAATGCTATAAGCTGCTGAGACTCCTCTGCAGCCTCTTCAACAAGCATATCATAGAACCGTCCAAAGTCAAATGTACTTGGAACAAATCCAGCATAACCATCACAGTTACTGAACTTGCCGAATGGCATAGTGCCAGTCCAGCAACTCGAGAGTGAGCCACGTGTACTGCAATCAAGGACCATCTCAAGGAACTGATGCTGGAGGACATCAAAGCAATGATAATGAAATGACCCAATTGTGGTTGTGAACTGATGAGGACCTGCACCTGCACGAAAGGCTTCACATAGCAGGGTGGTAAGGCACTCTGTCAGTCCACTGCGGTATGTAAGGCGGAATTGAAACTGATGAGCAATAGCTGATGGAAGGATGTGGAGGATCGAAGGGCTCCAGCTTTGATATGATGTCTGACAGTGTCCACAAAGGTAGTGATATCCAATGATGTAGACATTCTGATCAACATCTACAACATGACAGGGGCACTTTGCAAACCCATGCTTCTGCAGGTATGCGACAGGACCTGTTGCTGGCCTTTGACCTGCCTCACAGCAGGCTGGGCATGGGATATGGTCAACTAGCAGGTGTGGAAGCCAGATGAAAAAGCAGGGTTGAGGAAACACACCTGCCAAGAGCTGAAATGTCCTCCGTGCAGCAAGAAACAGATTCTCAATACCCTCATAGAATGAGTTCCAATCATAGCATGAAGGTGCCCATGACGAGTTCTTGCTCATCTCCTCATTGAGCTGCTCACACAGCTGATGATACTTGCTCATGAGCCATGTTGGCATTGTTGACTGGGGTGGACCCTTGGGCTTGTCAGGCAGAGTGCTCACATCATCCATTTCCTTGTCATCACAGAGTGACAAAAATTCTTCGGCCAATAATTCCTCATCATTCTCCTGATCTGCATCTGCTGGCATGCTGTCCTGACCAGGGTTCATTGCAGACATGTCTGAGCTATAGGGGTTTGAAACAGAGGCTGATGGAGGTTTCGAGGGTCAAGGGTCAAGGGGAGCTATGTTGAGCAGTCGAAGCAGTGGTGTCTGCCTCTGATGAGGTGACACGTTTGTGATCAAGATTGGAGTCCTTGACCACAATCACATGCTGAGAGTGGTTGTTCACCTTTGTTGTGGCATGGCTGGGCTGCTGACACTGGGGGGCAATGGGATTCTCAGTGGCGATCACATGCTCGGAGCGCTCGACCGCTGATGCTGACACCAGGTCAGATTGGTTGGTCAGGCTTTTGACAGGATGCTGATGGCTGGGCAACAAAGCTGAGGATGAATGAGCACCCTAGGCCTAACACAATCTTGACTCTTGATTAAATAAGCACTTACTGGCATCTGAAAATGAGACTGGCTTCACGACACTGAGCCTGCCTGAGGTGAAGGTTAGTGTGCTCTGACCAAACACAGCAGATTCCGTGTGTGCCCAACCATGTGCTCCCCCTTGAATGCCATCCTTGGATTGTTTGACAACTGCCTCTGTTGTGGGTCAGCACATAAATTGTTAGATGAAGGTGCAATACGCACCATTGGTGGCCCACTGTGTACTCAAGCTAGTTTGCTCCAGGCATGTGGCAGAGGGATCATCGTGTTCTGCATTTTGTGAGTACGGTTGAAACCAAACAACTAAACGAAAATCATGGACCTTCAATTTCATCGATCACGGCAAGGCTGATGGGACTTGGAGTGCCCTGCACCGACAAAGTGCCCAATGGCATTGGTGCAGGCGACAAAGCTATCAAAGGAACTTGGTGGGTTCAACCATGACACTAGGCAAACAGCTTGGGGCCTCAGACAGGAGCCCATGTAGTGCTTTGGTACCTTAGTATATGGGCAGCCGTGGCTCACGGGCCAGCCAATCATCGGCCGACCTTCAAGTTGCACTCATAGGGCATGGATGGGCCGAGATGTAATAGAAATCCCATGTGATACGAGTCGGCCGAGGGGTTATTTTAGTAAGGGTATTTTGAGTGATGGGTGGGTCAATATGTTGTGGTTCTGTGTGATATGAGTGGGCCAAGAGGTGGGTGACCTGTAGGCCTCAGGTGGGCCGAGGAATACATGACCCATAGGTCTTGAATGGGCCAAGGGATGGGCAAACAGGTCTTGGGTGGGCCAAGGAATGCATGACCCATAGGTCTCGGGCAGGCTGAGGGATGGGTGATCCATAAGTGTTGGATGGGCTGAGGAATACATGACCCATAGGTCTCGGGTGGGCTGAGGGATGGGTGACCCTAGGTGTTGGATGGGCCGAGGGATGCATGACCCATAGGTCTCGGGCAGGCCAAGGGATGGGTGAACGGGTGTTGGGTGGGCCAAGGGATGGGTGACCCATAGGTCTTGGATGGGCTGAGAGATGGGTGACCTGTAGGTCTTGGGTGGGCTGAGGAATACATGACCTGTAGGTCTTGGGTGGGCCAAGCAATACATGACCCATAGGGCTTGAGCGGGCTGAGGGATGGGTGAACAGGTCTTGGGTGGGCTGAGACAAGGGCAGGCCAAGGGAGGGGTGACCTGTAGGTCTTGGGTGGGCCGAGCATCACATGACCTGTAGGGCTCTGGTGGGCTGAGGGATGGGCAGACAGGTCTTGGGTTGGCTGAGAGAAGGGCGATCCGTAGGTCTCGGGTGGGATGAGGGAGGGGTGACCCATAGGTCTCGGGTGGGCCGAGCAATGCATGACCCCCTTCTATTGTCTAGCCATGCCAAAAGCAAAGTATGTTTCTGTAGATGCTCATAGTCCTATAGTGGAGGTTCTGTGGAAGACCATCCAAACCACCCGAGGTCCAAAGACTAAATTGGTGAAAGTGACTCTAGACAAGAAAAGGCCAAGGAAGAGGTCCCCAAGAAGTACCCCCATCCACTGGCCATGACTTCCAAACATATGACCAAGGTGATTTCTATGACATGCCAGAGCCATTGAAATTTCCTAGCAAGGTAAGACTCTCATTTGTTCTTGCAACATACTCTTTGGAAAGTCGACTATTCCAGACACAAAACAACTTCCTCAGGGAATGGCAAGATCACAAAGAACTGTATCTCAATATCTTGTTACAGCTGGAGGGACCACCTGATCCTTGGAAGTGTTCTCATTGTCTCGGAGATGGTACCTATAGATGTTCAGATTGTTTGGGAAGGCCCCTCTTCTGTACTTCCTGCTGTAGAGAGAACCATAGGGCTCACCCCTTTCATTGGATAGAGCAATGGACTGGAACTTACTTCCAGCAATCTTCTCTCCAGCTGGTATGTTTCCTGATACTTATACAGAAATGCCTCTGCTTGATCAGTGGTGCCCATAGGCCAGATTAACTCTACATCTGGGACATGATAGAGGGGCATGCCCATCTGGAGTCAGGGCTGTGCCTCAGGATGTGCCTGATGAGGAATGGGAGGGTTCCCATCCAGCAGCTTGGCCACCTTACCTTCAGGTTCCAGATTCTCCTGGTGCCCTGGTGGTGGTGGACACCTCAGGGGTGCACTATTGTGACCTGGCATACTGCAATTGTCAAGGAAGTCCAGATCCTCACATCCAGCTACTTGGTGCAGGTCTATTTCCTACCAGCACTGCTTGCCTGAGCACAGTCTTCACCTTCCAGGTACTGGATGACTTCCTTCAGGACAATGTGGAATGTGGGACTGCAGCAATGAATTATTTCAGCAAGCTGAAGAGGATCACTTCCAATGTGTTCCCTCACTTGGTTCCGGTGAGATTCTCCACTACATATATGTACTACATGTCTTGGGCCTGATAGGGGAGTAGGATTGGTACAGAGAGCTCCTTCGGGTGGCTAGGATTTGGAGAGTTCTCAAGCTTCTGAAATGGAATGGCTTTGGGCATAACCCAAGGCCATCAGATCAGGCCAACTGGTCCTCTTTTGCCCAGTGTCACATCCCGAAACTCTCCTAACCAATCCCAGCCCAATCCCGGCCCAATCCCAGCCCAATCCCGGCCCAATCCCAGCCCAATTCCGGATACTGTCACATGCTGAAACTTCCTTAACCCATCCGGCCCAATTCTGAACCCCTAAGATCAAATCCCGAATCCCGGGCCTTGGACTTTACCTTAGACAATTTCTCTTTCATCGGACATTCCGAACCCCGTACTTCCCATCCCAGACTTTCTGCATTCCCATCCCGGACTTTCCACATTCCTGTCCCAGACTTTCCATATTCCTATCCCAGACTTTCGTATTCCTATCTCGGTTATCTCTTGACATATGTCACTTTCCTTTGACACTTCTTGACATCTACAGTTCCTAGCAATAATTCCCTTTCCCCTTGCCTCGCAATTATTGCGCCATTGCCTTCAGTCATTATTCTCCCATTCTGACGCCATTCCAACTCATTCCTTATTTTCCTCCGGAAACCCGAAACTCTGAGTTGTCCGACATACTTTAACATCTTTATATCTTCCGGACTCTTCAGTATATAAACCCGCGTGTACACTCTGATATTTCCTTAGTTCAAATATCAACTAAATCCCATTCTTTCCTGATCCACTCTGAACCTCCTCAGTCCTTAAGTTGATCTTAGGATTGATCTCTGACCCTCCACTCCAAAATCAAGGAACAGAACTCGTACAGGGGCACAGCACATAAGCTGAAACTGAAGTTCCTTACAACTCCGACCCCCCTCAGGGATTCCCGCCAATCTCTGCCTTCTCCACACTCCAGACTATCCAGGAATTCCGGGAATGAACCCAGACTTAACACCCAGCATGTCCACAGAAGGGGGTAAATTTGGATCCAGAAATAGACAAGGATATGTCTAGGCAAGCTTCCAAGCATCAATCTGGAAGGCCAACTGAAAATTCCATGGTAGCTGGAAATATTCTTGGACCATCATCATGGATGGAAACTTCAAGGCCGAGCATATGCATGACAAGAAGCTGATGATCAGGTATTTCTCATGGATGGCAAGGGCTACATGGTGGGTCGGGAAAGGTACCATGCCCACTTGAAGGATGCAAAACACTCTCCAGAGGTAGGACCAAGGACCAAGCCCAAAGTGCCAAAGTGCTGACTT